>OZ025297.1:221323544-221537544 GCA_964019185.1 Maratus speculifer | reverse complement strand
AAAGATTGTAAATTTGATCACTTAATCACGGGAAAATGTTCACGAAATTCGTCAATTTATCGCGAGGAAAGATCGGAAAACTTGTCAATGTGTCATAGGAAAAAATATCTTTTAATTTCTTAGTCGTTCGCCGGTAAAAATCGCAAAATTTTTCAGTTGGAATTATCGTGGATTATGTCAATCTGTCGCAAGATGAAATCACGAAATTCCGCAGAAACTATCGCAAAATTTAGTCGCGAAAAAAATCCGAGAAATTTGCCTCTCATTCTCAGAGAAAAAATGGTAAACTTCGTCATTCTATCGTGGAAAAAAGAATACGAAATTCGTCAATCGTTCGCGAGCAAGAATCGGAAAAATTTCTGTCGGACATTGAAAAAAAACGTGGGTTTGGTCAATATATGATAAGATAAAAACACGAAATTTAATAATAATTTATGGCAGTAAAAATTTATAAATTTCGCCATTCGGTCGCGGGAAAAATATCACGATTTTGTCATTTTGGCGAAGAAAATAATGCGTATAATCCATCAATCGGTGACAGAAATAGGTCGCAAAATTTGTCAGTTGATCTTATGAAAACAAATAAAACTAGTTGATGTGCCATTTCCAAAACTTTGTTCTATCTCATACGTCCATTTTGCAATTTAAAAAAATAGTTACACATGTTAATGCTTTAATAATTTTAATTCAATGCTGTACCAACTTTGAATTTCATCTTAAATTTCTGCTTCGGTCAATTAATCGGAGTAGAAACGAGTTTACGTCTCCGCTCGAGCCGATGGAACGGATATGCAAATTTGGAGGACCTACTTGCCAACCCAAAAATTTTAGTTCAGTTCTATGCATAACTTCATACACTTTTCGATGGTAAAATAATGAAAATGTCACAGATATCGTATTATAATGCCCTCTTCCGGCGTTTTTTTTCTTTTTTTTTCAAATTCACGGGCGGACCTACTAGTCATAAACTGTAAAAAATATGACTATTTTGCTACATCGTCACTCCCCCGCTTTTATAGAATATCACTCTTTTGACCAATGTGAATGCTCCATGATAGCCTGAAGTAATCGTTTTCTATAAAAGTGGTGGAGTGACGATGCAGCAAAATAGTCATATTTTTTACAGTGTAGTCAAATACTTATACAAAAATTTTAGTTCAACTCTATGCATAACTTCATACACTTTTCGATGGTAAAATAATGAAAATAGAACAGACATCGTGAGTATAATGCCCCCTTCAGGCGGTTTTTTTTCAAATTCAGAGCGGACCTACTACTCTCTTAAAAAAAATCATCGATTTTCGCTCAAAAGGAGTGAATTTTCACTCCTTTCCAGTGTCGAAGATGCACTTATCCTATAGGAGTGAATTTCATCCTTAGTGCGGAGTGAATATTTTCACTCCTTTTTGATAAGCCCTTCCACTCCTTTCTGAAAAGCAATTTTCACTCCTTTTTTGACTAAATTAGTATATGTAAAGAGTGACGGTACTCCTTTTTGATAAATTGTTTTTTCACTCCTATTTTGACTAAATTAGTATGTAAAAAGAGTGATTGCACTCCTTTTTGATAATTTATTTTTTCACTCCTATTTTGACTAAATTAGTATGTAAAAAGAGTGACTGCACTCCTTTTTGATAAGCAGTTTTTTCACTCCTATTTTGACTAAATTGGTATGTAAAAAGAGTGATGGTACTCCTTTTTGATAAGTTACTTTTTCACTCCTAATTTGACTAAATTAGTGTGTAAAAAGAGTGACTGCACTCTTTTTTAATAAATCCATTTTTTTCACTTTTTGTTTTTCGATTGAATTTGTTTGTATTGATTGAATATATAGACAAAATGGACGATTTCACTTTTACTTTGAGAATCTTTTTTGCTTTGCTTTTTAGTATATTTATAGTTTATTATGTTTGTAATAGAGGGTTTTTTTCTTTGTTTTCAAAAGTAATTTTTATTTATGTCTGAAATAATTTTAAAAATTTAATTTTTTTATGATTTAATATTATAATTAACTTTAGTTCTATATTTTAATACAGATAAATAACAGAATTAAAGAGAAATTTTATAAGAGATTTAATAAATTTCTATGTCTTACTTTCTACAGTTGATGAACTATTTATGTAACATATGCCTCTATTTTAGAAGTAACATAAAATGCAGTTGTTGATATTTTCCAAAAACAGGTTTATAGTACAACGCTGGTATTGTAGATTCAATATTCATTCTAATCATGGTTTGAAATTTGCAATTCCAATTAATAATTTCAGGTATTGTGTCCAAGATTATTATTGATATGACACCACTACTTCCAATCAGTAACTTTAAAATATATTTGTTAGGAAAGACATATTTGTAAAGTTCAATAATGATGAGGAACTTATAAAATAAATAAATTATGACTAAAATCTCTAAATCGAGATGGGATTTCCAACTTTTTACATACCTGCATAATCACAGAGAAAATGTTATTTTATTTAATCAGAACATTTTGGCGATTTAATACAACAAAATTTTGTTTAAGATTATGATGGTATTAAAAAAACTGAAAATCTCATCTCATCTCTGATATTATAGAATCAATCATTATTTGTAACCTTTTTTTTTTTTTTCTGGGGGGGGGGGGGGGGCTTGTAATGATGCAAAGGTTATGTTCTACAGTGAATGATTTGTTTTTTAAACAAAATGGATAAGAGTTTGAAGTTTATTAAAAGACTAATTTAATTCGCATCAAAACACTAACTCACTAATGTTAATGACAGGATTTCTTTTAAAATACCATTTGCATTTCAATGTTTTTAAATACTTTTTTCTTCTTGATATTGGATAGCTCTACAAAGTTCATTCTTTACTTCATCGATTTTTTTTGCAGGTTTATTAAGAGGCTACTTTAATTTTCAAAACGCATTTTGAAAATGAAAACATCCTCATACAAAATAAATTGAAAAAAATATATATATATTTGAGATTTAGGTCAGTTATCTTAAATTTGGAAGAAAAAAAAAAAAAAAAAAAAGGGTTTTAAAAATATGGAAATGCAAACAATATATTTAAAAGGAATTTTCTCATAGGACAAACACGAGTAAGTGAATGTTTTTGCATAAGTGAAGTAGACTCGTAAGTTTATGATATTGCATATAAACATATGAGAGGACTGTATAGACATATATTTTTTTTTCCATAACAAAATTCTGTCTTTGCATTTTTTTTAATTACTACTTTAAGTCATTGCACTGTGTATTTAAACATGTAAACAAAAATAAATCTTTGTAAAACTGCAACTGCACTTTAGTAAAACATATATCAGAAACTGAAGAAAAATGATTAAATGTAGTTGACAGCTGACTTTTTTTTTCTTTTTAATTACTAACTTATTCTAATTTTTCAAGAAAACATTGGATAAAATAATAATGGAAAAGTGCATTTTCCCTCCCCAATAATTGAAAAAAAAAAAAAAAAAAAAAAAAAAAAGAAGAAGAAGAAATGTTTGTTAATATTTTACCTTTAGAAAGAATTAATGTGATAAACCCTCAGGATTGAAAGAACACACATTAGCTAAAATAAAATTTATTACTTAAGTACATGTTGTCGAAAATGAAACCCAAGCCTACCAATAGAGGTTATAATAGAATGCAGTAAAAGATATGTTTGATTTAAAGTATTGATTTGTTTGTTTTTCTTTTTAGTGTCTTTAATAACAAACAGTCAAACACAAGAAACATAGTATATTTCATCAAGTTTAATTTGTAAAAAATTATTGAGTATGTTAGATGGTTCACACAAGAGAAAAACTCCTGTCAAACTATCATCCTAAGGTTAGGTGTTCAAAAGAATCACTGCACTTCTGTGTGCTTCTTAAAGTAAATCGTAAATAAAATTTATTTATATTCATTTTACTTTAATAATTAAAAACCTTCAATTTTAAATGAAATCAGCATATTAACAGAACACCCATTTCACCATAACAAATATATTTCAGTGTTTGCCTTCCATTATTCATGATATGATTAGTCTTTCAGTTTGGTACATTCCATCAATCCAAAAAGCTTGTTGCATCACCTCAAAAAAGTTCTCTATATAGAAGTAAATTCATATTAACTTCACATCTAGTTACAACCTTCTTTTTACTCTGCTAGTGCTATGATATTAATCTTTTGACATTTGTATGTCCATTTCATAAGTTTATGCACACCATTTTATCGTGTGTTAACACATTGGTACTATATTAGGCAGTTCTAGTGAGACTAGGGTTCATTGTCATTGATCTAGTATCCTACTAACTTAGTCACTGTGTAACACATAAAACATGCAATTATTTCAATGATTTTTAACGAATTTGACAAATGCAAGTCAGTCATCTCAAGGAGGCAAAGTATTAAGCATCACAGCCAATACTTTAAAACTTTCAGTGCAAAGCAAATCGAAAAATTTATACTTACACATTTGGATATACAGTACTAAAAGAAAAAAAAAATTTATTGCACAATAAATATATTTAAAATGAATCACATAAGAATTAAAACAGTATTTTATTTTCTATACATATTATAAAACATTTAAGTGCTTGCATCCATGGCTTTCAAAATAATGTTCATATTCTCCACTGAGCTGCAGGGCCATTAATAACTTTGTAAATCATAAAATTAAAAAACTCGACAACTTGATAAACTTGACAGTAAATATATAATGGTCAAAAAGTCTTTAAGCTGCATTTCTCTACTTCAACTGATTCTTGATCAAGGATCAGGAAAACATTCATCACCCGTACACAAGAAGTACAGCAGCTTTTCTTCAATTTCTTGAATTGCTTCTTCCAAAGAGCCATTTGTCTTCTGCAAATATAAAAATAAAATTAATAATCATTTATATTTTAACAAAAAATTAAAATACAAGAATAAAATATTTTTTAAATATTGACTATGGTGTATTGGAAAAATATTACTTCATCATAACAGGAAATCTCATGTATAAAAGTATATTTTTAATTTGGTTAGCTTAGTTTTTACAGTAAAACAGTTTATATGTTATTTTTCAATATAATACTTCAATATTAATTCATAGAAAAGACCTACTTTTTACCTGAACCATTCCTTTATAAATCAATCAGATATCGGAAAAATCTTACTTTCAGTAACATTATTCTATTAATTTTTTTAATAACTGACTTTGATAACTTTAATAAAAATATCTATCTACCATATTAAAAGAGTTTTTTTTTTTCTTTTTTCTTTGTAAAGGAAGACCTTGCTGTACTCCTATAAAAAGATGGGTTTAGGTGAAACTGCCTGATTTTTATGTGTTTTTGCTGTGAATACAGAATGTCCCCCATTTCTCTTTTTTAAGATACTGTTATAGGAAGAAAATTTAGATGAAAATATCTGAAATTAACAATGTTGTAAATTTTGATATCCTGTGCAATTCAAATTTTACAGTCCATAGCATTTTCACATATATCAATTTCAGACCATTTTCAGGTGAACCTATTTTTCCTGGAGTACTTCTGGCAAGATGGTCACAAATATTGTATTTAAAAATTCCCTAATTATTCCAGGTTAACTTTAAAATAATGAAATTTTCATAGATAAATAAATTTTAACAAATACATGTTGTCAATTTTTAAAAAATATTCATAAACTTTTAATAAGCTTATACATAAAATTATTTACACAAGTTTTTACATAGCTAATTAAAAATACGTTATACTGTACAATGTAAGAATACTGTGTTAACAAAATGATATCTAGTGAGGAGCTGAATGAAAATTTACTGTGTAATAATGGTAATGACAATAAGGGCAAACTTCAGTTAAGAATAATTGATATTTGCTTATTACCTCATCGCAGAACTGCTGGCTCTGAAAACCAGTTCATTTTAAACTGCTTGGCTTTTTTGGGTTTAAACTGATAAATAGTGGTGGAGAAATGCGAAAAATTGTGATAAAAGAATATCTATTAAAAAAGAAAACTGGTTGGATGGATGACTCCAAATTAGCATTTGTAACTGCAATGTTCATGTATAGCAAGTCTGATAAATTAGCATCAGTAAAATGAGAGAAAAGACAATTGAATGAAAGTTATTGATTGAAGTGATTATCTCAGAAGTTTGTCTATCTATAAGTTTATAACAGATTGAGCACCCCCTTCTTGAAAAAAAAAGTTGCAAAGATTGGTGAAAGTTTCTTTTGACCCTTAAAGGGAAGTGATCCCACTTAATGTTTATTCTAAAATGCCACATTCACATTAAAATTTTAAAATAAAAGCTTGCTTTAATAAATCACATAAAAAAAAAAAAAAAAAAAAAAAAAAAAAAAAAAGCTTTTATTTATTTGCAAATAAATTAGTTTGTAAATCCTGGTGCCATTTGTAATAAAAGTACTTTGCACCTAAAAGGGTTAAAAATTAAAAAGCCAGTCAAATTCTTTCTCAGAAATGGTTGCTTGGAGGATTATTCCAAGAAGCTAATGAATGGTTTATACTAAAAGTTCTTGACAGAACAGATGGGTAAAATAAAAGACAAAGAATATCACTATCATTATTTTAGATTCATGGCAGGCTTATAAAACAGACTAAATTAAATAATAATGCAGGATTTGAAATATCAATATAATTTTGCAGATACAGATTACAAGTCATCAAACACTTTTGGGGTCAGCTAAATTGGGAAATAAGAAATACCGCCAAATAAAAGGTTAGGACTTAGATTAAGTAATGTTTAACTGAGTTTTTATGGTAAGAAATTTACAGAAAGGATGATTATTTCATCACTACTTTGAATGACATTAGAGATGTTTGTCCTCCAGAATAATTGCTGAAAATTTTGACTTTTTTTTTCTTTTTGTAATTTCAAGGTTTAATATAATATTCATAATGTGATCGTTAACATTTATTCTAATACGAATGGTTTTGGGATACAAGCGGATATAACTGTACTGCAAACTTAAAGTTTGAAATTTGGATGAAAGGAATCTATATCTGCCACTTTTCATGTTATAATTAAATTTGGTGATATTAAAGACAGGTTTAGAGATTAAAACTTTGACTATTCTGTAAAACATAATTTAAATTGGATGATGATTTTAACCAAATCTTTTGTCATAAAATTTATTTATTTATTTTAACTAGATATTCTTATGTAGCTTTTTATTCTGTTCTTGATCAGGATAATGTTTGCTATTAGATAAAAGGTTTTTTTTCTGCTATATTTCCAATAGCATAAAAGCATTAAAATTCCAAAGTATAATACATACAGTAAATATATTAGATATTGATTAATAATTGCTCATAATAATTTTTATAAAACCCTTCCTTTTATTACCTTCTTGAATTTGTGAAATACTTTTGTGCAAGAAAATATGTACAAAATAATTATAAAAATATCAAATCTTTATAACAGAATCTTTGGCACTGAGAATCATCCGAAAAATATGTTAAAAAACAGAATAATAATTTAATTTGCTTAACCCTCTAAGCGTTTAGCCCGTAAAATTCCGTACACTAAGCTCCAGGTTTCACTGCAATATAAGCAATGTTTAAGATATTATAATTCTATAAATTTAATGAATTTTCAAAGCATTGAAGAATGATTAAGATTCTCAAGGATTACATTTATATTCCTAAATAAGATTTTTTATGTAATATTGAAAGAATCATATTTTATTAGCATTTAAAACAAAATGCAGAGAAAACAACATTACAATTTTACCCATTTGCAAAACGCTTGGAGGGTTAAGAAACTTAGGCTACATTCTTGTTTCATAATTAATGAGAGATCTTTGTTTTTGAATTTTTGTATAAACAAAATTTTACCATCAGTCTGAGCCCCTGAGCCCGAAAGCTGATATAAAGAGAGAGTCCAAGTTGGTTTCAGGCACGGACTGAGCCCAAGAGCTGAGATAATTTTTTTCTTCCCAGATTATTGCAATCATATTGGAAATTAACATATTTTTCAATGAATTTCCAAGTTAACTAATATTTTCCTGATGTTTCCATGTTAGATTTGTGACTACCCTGTTCTGCGGTCTTTTTGCAGAAAGCTTTAAAAATGTCTAGTTTTGCTCTGTGAAATACATTTTTGTGATAGATCAAATATGCAACAAATCAAAGCTTCTTTTTTTTCTTAAAAAATAAAAAAATAAGATCAAATCTTTTAAAAAGGAAATATGAAAACTAAGCTTCGCTTGCATGTATATTTTGTAAAAAATAAAGCTTGTGAATGTTAGAAAAGCTGCTCTTGGGTATACTTTACTATCTTCAAGATTCTCACAAGTTAACAAAATATAAAACATTTTTTTTTTTAATCAAATGGCAATTTTGCATTTTATAACCTATTTAAGACACTTTTCAAGAATTTTAATTATGTAAATTATTATACTAAAATAAACTAAAGAAAACATACTCCAATAAATCTGACCAGAGCATCAGAAGAAAATAAAGTATCCAAGCTTTGATTACCAGAAATCTGTAGAAAAAAACATTTTTAGCAATAAATAGATATCAATTAAACAAACCAGAAAAGCATATTAAAAAACTGTTACAAGAAAAACATACATTAAGAAAATTGTACATAGTAAAAGCTGGAATGTAACAAACATCTGGCCCTTTAGACAAATACTGTATGTCCCATTTTATTATTGCACACTCATTAATAAAACAAATGCTTATTATTCAGTCTAATTTTAAGTCTTTAAATATTTTGTATAAATTTATATGAATTTTGCAAATGTAAAGCCATTGTTTCGAAAGTTATTGGAATAAAATCTTTGCTGAGTTAATTAATCAATCACCCTACACAGCTTATAGAACAACAGCAAAAAAAAAAAAAAAAAAAAAAAAATTGCTGTTTTATTTGACACATTTTATCATTTCTAAAAAAGAAAGGAATTCTTCTGACATGTGTAAAAATGGTTGAAATAGTATTGAATTATTTTAAAATTGTTCAATATTACACCTTATTATACATATTACATGCTTGAAAAGCTCATAGCTTAACTGTCAAATTATTTTTTTTACCATTTCTTCCAAACTTATTTTTTAAACAAAAATGCAATATTTCTAATATAAGGAATATTATTTAATACTATTAAAACAGAAGACTAACTTAAACAGATTTCTTTTCAATCATATGCAGTTTTGTTTATGCAGAATTTATTGCAATATTTCTGAGTTTAATTTATGTCTATAATTAGATCCCCCCCCCCCCCCCCCCCCGCACACACACACAATCTCTCATATTCGCATACATTATAAACATCTTTTCCTACTTTAGCAAAATAAAAATTTTAAATATATCAATCTGCATACATTTAACTATAAAATATTCCATTTTTTAGTATTTTGTTCCTTCCAGATAAAAATCTTTGCCTATTAATGTTAGTCGCAGAATTGTGCAACTAAATGAGATAGGAATTATGATTCAGAAATAGTGTCAACACACAAAAAAAGAATACTGCCCAGTTAAACTGATGGCATTGAGCTCACAGGCTACAAATACTAATTGTACATTAAAGCCTTATATTTTCAAGGGTTAATTCCGTTCGAAAAAAAAATTAAGAAGGGGAAACAGCTCTCCCCTTTCCTCTTTTTTTTATACTTAATCATTGAATCTCCTATACTATCAAAGACATGCTTTATCATATAAAAAATCTATATCCAAAATTCAGAGCAAATTAGATAATTCTTAATAAAAACCCATTTAGCATTTATATAATTTAAAAGGAGTTATCCCCTTCTTTTATACTTAACCATTAAACTTCCAAAACTATTCAGAGATTTGAACGAAATCTGAAAATTCTGCTTGAAAAACCTATTTATATAAATTAAGAGGGCATTAAGAGGGGGGGGGGGGCATTAGAACCCCTGTTGCCCCTATTTATACTTATTCAATGAACACTTAATAGCAGTCACGGAATCGCCTCATCAGAATGATCCTAATCTAAATTTTGAACGAAAACTTAATTCTGCATGAAAATCCCATTTATATCAACTAACGGGGGGGGGGGGGCATTAGAACACCTGTTCCCCCTATTTATACTTATTCAATGAACACCTAATAACAGTCACGGAATCGCCTCATCAGAATGATCCTAATCTAAATTTTGAACGAAAACTTAATTCTGCATGAAAATCCCATTTATATCAACTAACGGGGGGGGGGGGGGGCATTAGAACCCCTGTTCCCCCTATTTATACTTATTTAATGAACACCTAATAACAGTCACGGAATCGCCTCATCAGAATGATCCTAATCTAAATTTTGAACCAAAACTTAATTCTGCATGAAAATCCCATTTATATCAACTAACGGGGGGGGGGGGGGGGATTAGAACCCCTGTTCCCCCTATTTATACTTATTCAATGAACACCTAATAACAGTCACGGAATCGCCTCATCAGAATGATCCTAATCTAAATTTTGAACGAAAACTTAATTCTGCATGAAAATCCCATTTATATCAACTAACGGGGGGGGGGGGGGGGGGGGATTAGAACCCCTGTTCCCCCTATTTATACTTATTCAATGAACACCTAATAACAGTCACGGAATCGCCTCATCAGAATGATCCTAATCTAAATTTTGAAAACTTAATTCTGCATGAAAATCCCATTTATATCAACTAACGGGGGGCATGAGCCCCCCGTTCCCCCTCTTATACATATCGAATGAACTCCAAAAACTAATCAGGGAAGCGCCTTGTCAGGATATACCTATATACAAAATTTCAAGTGGATCCGATATTTTTATCATGAGTTATCGCGTTACGCACATACGCACATACATACAGAACGGGCGGGCACATAAGCTCTCAGGCTATGATAGCCTGTGAGCTAAAAAGGACTATTTACAGATATGCATACATACATAATATAATATAATGAATGTATAACTAACAAAAACATTTATAAGAAAAATTTTCAGAAAATCTTACATGTCATTTCTTATGTGTGCAACACATGTCACATATATATGTTTTGATATTAAAGAATGCAGAAACCTGGAGATGACAGGGAAAGGAAAGGGTAAATTAGGCTTCAGTTTTCTGAATCACTATTATTCTGGGCTTCGGAGACCTGTATTTATGAGCTCTGGTGAATTCCAACCAATATTTAAATATGTACAAAAAACAGAAATACGTAAACTGAGCTCTGGTGCAAATTAAGCCCTGCAAATGATCATTGTTTTATTTTTTTTTTATTTTACAATCTCAAAATGTTTACAAGTTTACTTAGAAAATCCTCTTCGCAAAGAAGGTATTTCTGGTTCAAGTAGTGTTAAATAAATTAATCCTACAGAATGATACATAAAATTGGACCTGCAAATACAGAAACATCAACTCTTTGAAGTTTCATCACAGTTTTAATACAAGAAGAAAATTGTTAAACATAAAGTCATATGTAAGTGCATTACAAAAATCTTTAGGTCCGCAAGGAGTTTTCCCATACTGTAACTCACTCAGAGTCTTTTGGAAACATTACTAGTATTATTGCGTGTAGCTTGGCGAAATGTTTACTTTTGTATTTTTAATGTTTTTTAGTGTTTTAATTTTTTTGGGTACTACTCTGTTATCCCGTCAACCAATTTCGCCAAATTATACAAATCGCCAAACTAATAGCCAAATTATACATATTGACATAATTTTTATTTTTAATTACAAAAAAACAAATAATTAGTAGAATATTAATAAAAATATTAATAAAAAGTCGAAATAAAAATCACTTAATGACATTTTAAACACGTGAATCGCATTGAATGTCATTGAATGTGACATTCACGATCATCCATTATTGGCATTTAATCTTATAGTTTGGTGATAATTTTTTGGTCGACGGGATAACCTAGTACTATCATTTTTTGTATATAAATTTTATTTATTTTTTAAAAATGTATTCAGGTCTATCTTGATTTATATTATTCAATCTTTTAATAATTTTATTTTGTTTTTAAAAAAGCAATACCTACCATATATTTTTATTATTTAAATTTATTATTATTTTTCAACAAAAAAGGAAAAAAAAGTTGATACACAGTTTAAAATATGTCTGAATAACTAGTGTTCAAGCAAATAACTGTTTGTTTCATCCCTGATATTTTTGTCCTTCACAATGGCTAAAAAGACTGATCAGCAAATCAGATTATATATATGCAAAGAATAATTTACTGACAGTTTGAGATAGAAAAAAATACCTTTCTTTTCTTTCTGAAGCCTGCAATTGGTAATAAATCTGCTAACATTTATAAGGCACAGAAGTTTTCTAATTGAATATAAAAAGAGAGAAAAAGAATAAATATAAATAAATGACATAACACAAATAAGACATAAAAGATGCAACATTTTTGTATTATCTTGAAGAAGATTTTTGTGTATTTAAAAAATTGGCCCTGGATGGTATTAACAAGTAATATCCATTATCATTTTTTTTTTTATGAAGATGAGAGTTTAAAAACTCTCTTTATCCAGAAAATATATACAGGATGTATCTAAACTACTGGGCAAAACTTTAAGGGGTGATAGTACACATCAAGATAAATAATATTAAATGGGAAAGTAAGGGTCCCAAACTTCTTCCGAAGGAGATAGACGCCATCATAGTTTAGGGTCCAAAATTTGAAATGATTATAAAAAACGGAAAAATTGGTCGATTCGTTTGCGGTTTTCATGAAAACTATTCTTTATGTCAGTATTGTCTTGAAAATAAATTATAAATTTCAAAAAATGCCGATAGAGGGCGTTTTAGACTTTGGAGTAATGAACAACTATTTTTTACCGTTATTTTTTGCATTTCATTAATTTTTTTTAGAAGTTTAGACATAAACTTAAATTTTGAGCTCAAAATCTGTGGTTAAGTAGCGCAAACTGAACTGTGTTCAATGGGAGTGGGTAGGTTCGAATTTCAAATGATTATAAAAAACAGAATAATTCGTCAATTGATTTGCAGTTTTCACTAAAACTATTCTTTATGTCAGTATTGTCTTGAAAATAAATTATAAAGATAACTTTAAAAAATTGTCGATAGAGGGCGCTTTAGACTTTGAAGTAGCGTACAACTATTTTTTACCGTCATTTTTTGCATATCATTAAATTTTTTTAGAAGCTTAGACATAAACTTAAATTTTGTGCTGAAAATCTGAATCGTTCAGAGTGGTTAAGTAGCGCAAACTGAATTGTGTTCAATGGGGTAGGAAAGGTTCAAATTTCAAATGATTATACAAAAGGAAAAATTGGTAGATTTGTTTGCGGTTTTTTCTAAAACCATTCTTTAAGTCAGTATTTCCTTGAAAATAAATTTTAAAGATAAATTTCAAAAAATTCCGTTAGAGAGCGCCATAAACTTTAGAGTACCAAACAACAATTTTTAACTGTTATTTTTTGTATCTAAATAAATACTTCCAAAAACGCAAAAACTTAGACTTAAATTTTGAGCTCAAATTCTGAATCGTTGGGAGGGGTTAAAAAACGTAAACTGAACTGTGTTCAGGAGTTGAAATGTTACCCTGCCCACTCTAGGAAGACAAATTTTTCGCTACTTAATTACTCACAACGATTCAGATTTTGAGCTCAAAATTTAAGTCTAAGCTTTTAAAACATTTATTTAGATTTAAAAATAATAATAATAATAATAATAAAAAATAACGGTTAAAATAGTTTAAGATGCCCTCTAACGGAATTTTTTTAAATTTATCTTTAAAATTTATTTTCAAGGAAATACAGACATAGAGAATGGTATTTGGGAAATACGCAAACGAATCGACCATATTTTCCGTTTTTATAATCATTTGAAATTTGAATCTCCCCACCCCCATTGAACACAGTTCAGTTTTCGCTACTTAACCACTCTCAACAATTCAGATTTTCAGCTAAAAATTTAAGTTTATGTTTAAGCTTCTAAAAAAATTTAGTGGGATGCAAGAAATAACGTTAAAATATAGTTATGTTACTCCAAAATCTAAAGCGTCCTCTATCGACATTTTTTGAAATTTATTTGTATAATTTATTTTCAAGACAATACTGACATAAAGAATAATTTTAATGAAAACTTCAAATCAATTGACCAGTTTTTCTGTTTTTTATAATCATTTGAAATTTGAACCTACACACTCCCATTGAACAGAGTTCAGTTTGCGCTTCTTAATGACGGATTTTGAGCTCAAAATTTAAGTTTATGTCTAAACTTCTAAAAAATTTTAATGAGATACAAAAAATAATGGTAAAAAATAGTTGTTCGTTACTCCAAAGTCTAAAGCACCCTCTATCGGCCTTTTTTGAAATTTCTCTTTATAATTTATTTTCAAGACAATACTGACATAAAGAATAGTTTTGGTGAAAACCGCAAAGGAATCGATCAATTTTCCCGTTTTTTATAATCATTTCAAATTTTGGACCCTAAAATTTGATGGCGCCTATCTCCTTCAGAAGACGTTTGGGATCCTTAGTTTCCCATTTAATATTATTTGTCTTGATGTTTACTATCATCCCTTAAAGTTTTGCCCAGTAGTTTAGATACACCCTGTATATATATTTTTAAATTGCCAAAAAACTTTAGTTCTGGTCATTGGTTTTCATTATAAATCTTGATTTTGCAGTGCCAAAAATGCAAAATAGAGGTAATCCCCCAATCCCTTACACAAACACAATTTATGTACATATATATATATATATATATATTTCCAGTGTAAATTTAAAAAAAAAAAAAAGATTGATAGAGAAACTTTTTTTTTTTTTTTTAACTTTTGGATAAGACAAGTTTTGAAATTAACGTCCTCAATATATACATTTGAGATATTAAATTTTAAATTTTATTTAGAAAAATGAATTGACGGTTCCTTTCTTTATTATATATATATATATATATATATATATATATATATATATATATATATACCGTATATACTCGCGTATAAGTCGAGAAATTTTAGACGAAAAAAGAACTTCAAAGTAGGGGGGTCGACTTATATGCGAGACCTAAAAAAAAATCTATAAATAAAATATCGGAAAATAGTTTGCTACAGAATCGTGCTGCAGCAACCCATTGTTTGTAGATCATAAAATCCAAAACAGTTCCAACCTCGACGATTCTGTATTTAAGATCATTTTTAGTTTATTTTTCAAAAAAACAATCTACCCTACCCTGCTGCAAAAAAACAAAAAAAAATGTGTATGATTTATGTCAAGAACACATTTTCAATACTAAAAAATGGAGATGGGCAAAATCGTCCATTTTAAAGAATCGTTCATCGAAAGGAACGAGTCATTCGAAGTCGTTCCGATAAAAGGCCGAATCTGAGGAAAATGAAACATATCCAAGAAAAAAGGAACGGTTCAAGAAAAAAAGGAACAAATCCGAGAAAACGGAGCAAATTTGAGAAAAAAGGAACGAGTCCAAGAAAAAACGGAATGAATCCGATTTTTCTTCGCCATTCTCCGATTGCGATTTATGACATTAAGCAGACCATACATTTTGGAATGATTTCGAGGAATCGTTCCTTTTCGGAGTCGTTTCATTTCGGAATGATTCAGAGGAGTCGATCTCTTTCGGACGATTCTGAGGGATCGATTCTTTTCAGAGTCGTTTCATTTCAGAACGAGTCCTAGGAATCGCTCCTTTTTGGAGTATGAACGAATCCGAGGAATCGATCATTTACGGGGAAAGTCAATTGGTTTTCCCGTTTGGAGGAGGGTCGACTTATATGCAGGTTTTGAATTTTTTCTTATTTTTAACAACATAAGTTAAGGGGTCGACTTATACGCGAGTATATACAGTATATATATATATATATATATGTGTGTGTGTGTAAAAAAAGATTTAGAAAAATTGTTAATCTTTTAACCTATATACTCCACAATTATATTAGTTATAGAAACATATGATAAAGAAAAAGTATGTGATGAAATCTTATTCACATTTTAATGTACATGGATTCTATTATTTACCTTACACTTCTTGTTTTCACTATTTGTAAACTTGTTTTAAAATAGATTTGAAATTTCCAAATTATTAGCAGCCAAATCTCATGCAGATGATTTATTATTCAACATGCAAAAAATCCCTATATATATGTATTTTTATTTTTAACAATAGTTTATTATTTAACACAGATTTTATAATTCCATATAGTATGATAAATGAACTTTTTGATTTTCCTCGACTTCAATATAATTTCTTTACATTTTACCATGTGACAATTTTGGATCAAAATTATGTAGGTTTAAATGATATTTTATGACTGTGTTAGGTTATTGTAAAAATTGCTTGACTTTTCCAGTACTTCAAAATATCCACCCCCCCCCCCCCCTCTCTGATTTCTAATTTTTTCATGACTTCTAAATACATTGAATAACATAATCACTATGGTGTTTTGTTTTGTAATTTGCTGTGACAAATATTGGATACTTTGATGTAACTGAATTCTTTTATTATTCCCAGTTGTTGTTGTTAAATAAATAAAAAGAAAGAACAATTTTAAACATTTTACCATCTGCATCGAGAGATATTCTTTCATAAATACCGAGTCCTGCTTTGTCTGGTGTATTTCATAATCCGCTGCGTATAATGTGTTGAAAAAATGGCTAGAAAATCCCCAGCTGCTGAATACAATTTTTTGAATTCAGCATCAATCTGTAATAAAACAAGGGGGGGAAATATGTTAAGCATAGATTATCATACAATTTTCAAAGCTAAAATAATTATTATTTAGCAAGGTTGGCAAAAAACCTGGGTTTTTTTCAGGGGGGGGGCGGGGGACACTTTTTTTGGTTTATACCAGTTTTTTTAAAACATCCTTTCTTATTACATATTTGTGCACATTTATTAAAAAAAAATAAACATTGCTGGAATATGCAGGGCTGGGTTTTTGCCGGAAGAAATTAGTTTCTGCCATGCCAGTGGCAGAAAGTGGTTATAACCGGCAGAAACTGGCAACAAATGGCATAAACTAATTTCATGACATAATCTGAGACTTTTTTAGTAGTATTAAATTGCTCATATACATTTTATTAAGAATAAATTGCGAATAAAATATTGTAAATAGTTCAAATTAAAATATAAATGAATTTGTAGTAAAATTTGATAGTTTTGAATCTTTCAAGATAGAATCAACCATATTATATGCAGAAAATTGAAAATTATGAAAATGAGATTAAGGACAATGCAGTTGTTAAAATTGTAAATAAATATCATGATTTATAAAAAAGTTAAATATTTGTTACAAATGCTAAAATTTATTGCTATTGCTTTAGATAAAAGTAAAAAACATGACTGTTCTATTGCAGCTGCTCATAAAATTTGCTTAACCTTATTTAATGATGGAAATATCATGGAAATTTACAAATGCAGGATTCAATTCACATTTATTGCATCGTTAGCTTTTATGCTAGCTTATTTACTTTATCCTAAATATTTGGGATAAAAATTGATATTTAATCTAAAAGACGGGCAAGAAAATACTTTTTTTTTTTTCTTTTAGAAACATATTTCGCCAAGGAAGACCTAGAAAATGTTTTGCCTTCTATGGGTAGCTGCTTCTAGAAACAAATAACGGTGAAAATGAGAATTTTTCAAAATTCACATCATCAATAATGACATTACCCGCTAGTAATGCTGGTCTTGAAAGAATATTTTCAAACTTTTTTTTTTTCATTCAGAACAAATTTAAAAAGCTGTCTAGGTTAAGAAAAATTGGCAAAATTAATACTATAATATGGAATGTTCTAATATGTAAATTTTTCCAGAAAAACAAATTTGTTCTTTCAATATTTTAAAATAACAGTATAAAATATTTAATCCATTTTTTATCTTTTATTTTTGCACTACAATTATTTACTTATATGTTTTTACAAAAACTATTTATCTTTGTAGTAGATAATTTTTAAGTTATAATGTTAAAAGATTATAGAATTTTTCGTAAATTTCTCTTTTTTTTAAATTTAATTAGAAATTCAACCATAAACAGTAATCGGATTACCATTATGAAAATTTCTGTTTTTTAAGTGGCAAAAAATTATTATATTAACAAAATATGTTTGTATGATCCATTTGAAAATTTTTGCTACTTTGAATAACATTCAAAATATTTATTTTAATTTTTTAACTAAATTCTCTACATATTAAATACATATGTTATTTATGAATAATTGCATTTATTAGTATTATCTCTAAACTAGTTTCTGCCATGCCGGTTTTTACCGGTTATAACCACTGGTTTTTACCACCCTGGCAGAAACTTGCCAGCCTTGAATATAAGTATTGTAACTTCATTTTAAAATAATTTATGTTAAATAATTACAGTGAATTTATGTAGAAAATTTTTAAAAAATCATATTTTAATTTAAACAGTATTAGCAAAGTATTATTTAAAAAAAAAAAAAATAAAATAAACTGCACTACATAATGAAGCATTGACACTCTGAAAATATTTATAACAATCTTTTGATTACTAATAATAAACATTTGGATGCAATTTGATAAATATAATAAATACAATTTTATTCCAGAATAAGTTAGAACAAATATTTAGACTCGCTTTAAAAAAAAAATGTGCTAAGGTTTTACCTGTCCCTCATCTTGATATTGCATTTTTAGAAAATCATGTTTCTTTTAAAAAAATTTTAGATTAATAATAAATTATTATTTTTTAGGGGTCCAAAATAAATATATTCAGTTCTCTAGTATTTTTTTCTGTGTTTATCATACTTTTGTTGGTAAGTGAGTAAATTTTGAAAATAATTAAAAGATTAGGCAGCCCAATATAATTTTTTTTTGCAATCAAGTGCAGCTTGTTTAGCGCTTTTCCGGTGCATGCAAAAGTGTGAATTCAAAAAAAAAAAAAAAAAAAAAAAAAAAAAAAAAATTGAACGACTCTAAATAAAGATATATTGATATTAGAGATTAAAAAAATTAGGGGGCTATTTGATATCATATTTTTATTGAATACACCAAGTTTCATCAAAATCGGAGTTCATGGGTGTACCAGTGTGGTTGAATTGACATGGAATGACCCTGCCCAAAAATGATAATTTTTTTCATTTCTTTAAGAAAAAGAACATGAAACTATTCAATCATGTTTTAATTTAATTGTATTTCTAATTTTTATATCATAAAATGATTCGAAATTAATGTTACTTGATTTATTATATTTAAAAATTATGTATTTTGCTGCTTTCTTTTTTCCCTTTCTAAAGGCAATAACAATTTTTTTTTTTTTTTTTTTTTTTTGCAAAAGTGCCCTTTTATGATGCAGTAGTGCCCTTTTTAATGAATAGCACCATGCCCTTTTTATATCTATAGAGAACACTAATTTTGTCATAATTCCATTAAATATAATTCTTAAGAATGTGTAATATAAGTAGAACTATGAAATGTAGAAGTTTAAAACACATTTTTTGAGTATATTTTCTGTTTTCGAAGATTTATATTTTTCAGACATAATGCTTTCACAGTTGACTCCTAGCAGTTATAAAGACTTATTTATTTGAAAAATTAAAAAAAAAATTTATAACTTTTTTAGTAGTAAATTATTAAAAATGTATTAAAAATAAATTAATTTAAATTTAATATGGATTCAATACAAATTAACACTTTAAAAATAAAAGCCGTCTTTTTTCAATTTTAGCCCGCTCTTTTTAAGTGGATAAAACCAAAAAAAGCCGGCTGGCTTTTTTTGGCCCGGCTAAAAGCCGGCAACCCTGCTTTAAAGCGTAATGAAATATGTAAAAAAATATGAAGTACGTAAAAAATTAGTTAAGAAATAAATATTTTTTAAACATGTCCATTTTTTATTATTAAATTAAATTATTATTATTCTGAGAACACATTCAAAACTGAAAATCAAAATAGATAGATTGGTTGGTAGGCAGTGTTCTCACAGACATTTGACCAATGTCAGTAATTTGGCTAATTAAAAATAAAAAACATTCGCCAAATGAGAAAAGTATTAGCAAAAAAAAATTCGCCGTGTAGAAAAAAAAAAAAAAAAAAAACTTTAATCTTTTAATTTTTTTTTCAATATGTTCTAATGTAACCAAAACTTTTATAAATGCGACAATGATTGTTGTTAATCTAATTTCAACTATCCACTAAAAATATAATAAAAATAAGTATATATATTAAAAATATGTTTTACATACATATACATAATGCATATGTATGTAAAACAAAAAAAAAAAAAAAAAAAAGAAAAGAAAAGAAAAAAGAAAGAGAAAGCAAAACTGAGCACTAGCAATTTGGCGAATCTAATCGCTTATTTACTCGCCAAATGAAGAATTTAGTAGCAATTTGGTGCAATGGCGAGCGACAGCGAGAACACTGTTGATAGGTAGCATACTTTTATAACTCTGAGGACAGAAAAGCAAATTTAAACAATTAGAATTTAAAAGGAACTGAAAGTAGATAAGTTTTTTATTTTCATTTCAGTTTATTTTCATTAATGAATTATTAAAAAGGAAGTACTATTAAAAAAAATTTAAATTAATGCTGATTTTTTTTTTTTTTTTTTTTTTTTTTTTTGTATATGAATATTTTAAACTGAAGTCATTATAATTTTAATAAAGAAAGAGAAAAAAAAAATCTTTTTTAACTACTAAATAAATATCTATAAAGTATTATAGCATTACCTATTGATGGTAGAATGTATTATTTATAGTATATTAAGAAGGCATTTAGCCCACATTTTTTTACTCAATATTATGTTCTCTGTGCACCAACCAAATTTATTCAGAAAAAAAGAGAAATAGATCTCTCAAAATATACAAATAAATTAATTATTATTTACCTTAGATCTTTCGGATGCCCTCGCATCCAATTTGAAAAGAGTATAAAAGAAGATAATTCATTAGAAATGGAAAACGTTAAAATAATAACAAAAATAATCTGCGTGTACAAAGTCGCGATGAATTCATCAAAACACCAAGGATACCTGGTGTACCAGAGTGCCGAATATTATAAGAAATGATATCATTACAAACAGTTTCATTGTTAAGCAAAATTTCGAGGGATTCACGGATAACTGAAGAGTAATGTTTTGATGTTGAAAAGATTATGTTAGCTTTGTCAAAATATTTTCTTTTCGTTGCATTCTAGATAAGGCTGTAGGCTGTACTAGGCTTGTTGTATTGTATATCCGAAAAATACTCTCTCAGTCTTACTTTTAATCTTCGAAAATTAATATATTATAGAATTTTGATATTATATATAAAATCATAATTGAAATATTTAAAGAAATAAATTATGTATTTTCAATTTTAGAGGAAATAAATTTACTTTAAATACTTAATTAAAATTAAATAACCAATTTATAATTTTAATAAAATTTGAATGTCTTTTAGTACATACAGCTAATTAGAAATTTTTAATATAATTTTATTTCATAAATTTTAATTTGTGACATTATTAGCAATAATCATGTTTTAAACATTGTTTTAAATGTAATGTTTTAAACGCGTTTTAAACATAACAACCCTGACAAAAATGCAAATTATTTACAACAATTAATAACATAACATGATAATCTTTAAAATTTTAGTCAAACTGTTAAATATATATATGTATAATGATTAAGGAGATTACTTTTGAGAATTAAAATCAAAACATGAAGTTGAATAAGAGACTATTAAAAAATTGGGTTCTAGTTATAGCATTTTAATAATACTAATCTTTTTTTTTCTGTTGTTTGCAGAATTTAATGATAAAAAATTTTGACTTTGTATTATCACTCAAAAAACAAAACCTTGAGCAGTATGTGAAATTTATTTTTGAATAACTCCGGGGGAAAAAAATCATCAAATATTTATAATTAGAAATTAAATGTTTGTTTATAAAGGTTTTCAAAGTTATAATCAATGTTTCACATTGTAGAGCAATTTATTCTTTGAACATAAAATAATTACTAATGCTGTTTAAATTAAGATAACAATATTTTCAATTTTTTACATAAATTGACAATAATTATTTAATTAAATTTTTTTTTCAAATGAAGTTATGCTACTTATATATCCAACAATGTCTATTTTCATCAATAAATATGCATGTATTTGAGATAAGAAATTTAAAAAAAAAAAAAAATCTGGTTTAAACAAACTAAAAAAAACAGGTATTTTTCCAACCCTAATTTTAAATACTTAAAAACGGATAAATAAATAAAACTAAAAATAAAATTAGAACTGATGTTTGAGGTTACTGATATGCAGATTTACTAGATTCACAATTATTATGATTTTCATTATATTATTATTATTATTTTGCCTGAGATTAAATAAGGAAGCATTTAAAGACAGAAAATACATTTTTAATCACACTGCTATAATGTCAGACAAAATTTGAGAGCTGAAAATGGAGAGGAGAGGGGGGGGGGGGCAACTTATGCAAAAATCGGTTTAGTTATAAGTATATACTGCAATTGTTTTTATTAAAATGGAGAGGAATAAAGCCCTATAAGCCCCTATTTAGCTTTGCCCTTAATAAATGTTTTCGGCTTCCTGACTGGTTTGATTGCCAGATTATAAAATTTACAAGGCAGTGTTACAGTTATTATAATAATAAGAATAAAATGAATTAAACATTGAAATTTTATTAACCACATTAAAATAATTTAAAAGCAGCTATTTGTAAAATGTTGGTGTTATTACATTTTGTTAAAAAATTTAGTTTGAATATTTAGATTTTCAATAAGTCAAAATATTTTTCGCACAATAAACATTTTTGAAATCACATTTTTGGAAATATCTACATGGGGTGTCCATTACTGGAAAATGATTTTTTTTAATATGACATAAAAAATGCATTAACTGATACAAAACAAATCGATATTATTAATTACACAAAATAATGTGAGTGGGGCCGGGTCTTTTAATAATAAAAAGGCAAAAGGACATGATTTTCACAATCTAGATGTCTTTCAAGAGGGTCGGACAAAAACCAGTCTCAAATTTCCGATCCGTGTAGATCTAAGGTAATTTTCTTACATGTGAGATTACATACTACATTGAGAATAAGAAAGTTATTAAAGAGACCATAAACAAGTACTTACCATATAGTTTTGGGGTATCCTCATTCGCAATTCTATTCAGTATCAGGATCTGTTGGATTATGAAATTAAATCTCGGGTATAGCGTAACAAAAGCCTTAGCGTAAACAAGCGCCATGTCAGTCTTCGTTAGCAGAAGATAGCCCGCCAAACCAGCCGAACGTCATGTGACCAGATTACAACCAATGAACATTCATCTCAGATAGTTCCGTTTAACTACGTCAAAAAACTTCCGGTTTTCATTTAAAAAGGAGCGTTTTATAGATCGCTATTATAAACATGATTTAAAAGACCGGTTTTTTCCGAAAAGCATTCTTTTTCGATAAAACTGCCGCTCTGAAGGAATGATTGTCCTGCCAAGAGATTTCGCTCCTTTGTTGACTGAGGAATTCACTCTTTTGATTTAAGAGTGTAGTCATAGCCAAACACTTACACAAAAAATTTGGTTCAATTCGATGCATTACTTCATACATTTTTGGTCGGTACAATATTAAAAATGGCACAAAAATCGCGACTGCAGGGCCCCCTTCGGCCGAATATTCCGAAATTGATAGAGGACTTGCTTGCCACAGCCAACTTTTTGATGGTAGAATGGCGACATACGGACACACACAGACACACGGATTGAGACATTTTGTAAAAACATATTTTTGGAATCTCTAACCCTAAAACGTGTAAATCCGTCGAAACCGGAAGTCGAAAAAGATTTCGATTACAACACTTTCTTCTATTAAAGATAGAAGAAAGTAAAGATTCGTCAGTGCGTTGCAGGGAAAAAAAATCTCAAAATTCTTCGGTCGATCGTTATATACAGAGAAGCCACTTTTTCGTCAAATGCCGGATTTCCGCGTTTTCTAATCTTCAAGAATTCACAATTTTCGTCAAATGATCACGGAGGCGAAACTGTGATTTTCATCAATTTAGCAGAGGGAAAAAAAGATTATTTTCGTCAAACAATCACGAAGTCAAGTCGCGACTTTCAACAGACGATCCTGAAATAAAACCGCAATTTTCATCAAACGATCCTGAAATAAAACAGCGATTTTCACGATCGCGAAATCAAACTCCAATATTTGCCAAATGATCGCAAAACAAAACAACGATTTTCGCCAAACGATCGTAATGAAACCCCCCCCCCCCCAAGATTTTCCCTTAACGATCGCGAAATAAATCTCGATTTTTGCATAACGATGGCGAGTAAAGCCGCGATCTTCTTAAAAGGATCGTGAAATAAAACCGCAATCTTCGTCAAATGATCAAGAAATTAGACAGCGATCTTCGTCAAATGATCGTGGAATAAAGCAGCGGTTTTCGTCAAATGCAGGGCCTAATTAATGCACGGGCCTCGGGGGCCTCGACCCTAGGCCCACCAATTTCAGGGGCCCACAAATTGTGTGGCTTGTTTTGTGCTTGTTGTGTGGCAAGTTTTTTTTTCTTAATCAAATACTTTCCAAATAATATTATTTTATAAAATATGAAAAATAAAAATTAAATATTCTGAATGACTCAAACACAATTTTTATGATTTTGCATAAAGTGAGTTTTGAAAAAGACTTTCTCATTTATTCTGCAACATAAACTGTGGATGATAGATATTTGTGAATTATACGAATGCTTATTTGAGAAAGTGGAGAGTAATTCATTTTCTTGATTATTTTTGTAAGTTATTTATTTATTTTGTAAACTTGAAACTTTCACAACTCATCAAATAAACCTAATTTTTTTCCTTGAAAATGTCACCTGGAATGGGGAAGTAGGGGGCCCAGGTTTTTAACAGGCCCTAAGCCAAACTTCAGCTTGATCGGGCTCTGGTCAAATGATCATGAAATCAAATCCCGACTTTCGTCAAACGACTGCAAAATTAAACCGCGATTTTCGCCAAATGATCGTGAAATCAAACCTCGGTTTCCCCGAAACAATCGCGACATAAAACCACGATTTTCGCCAAACTATCCCAAAACAAAACCGTGATTTTCGCAAGGCGATCCCGAAAAAACCGCTATTTTTGTCAAATAATCGTGAAATCAAAAAGCTATCGCGAAATAAACCAGCGATTTTCATCAAACAATCGTGGAATCAAACCCTATTCGCAAAACAAAACCGCAATTTTTTTCAAACGATCGCGAAATAAACTCATCATTTTCATCAAGCAACCGTAAAATGAAACCGAAAATGTCTTCAAACGATCGCAAAATAAAACCGAAAATTTCGTCAAACGATCCTGGAATAAAATCTTTATTTTTGATCAAACGATCGTTAAAAAAACGTGTAAACTTTTGCTAATAGCTCGTAGAATAAAATAATAAAATTCATCAATCGATTTCAGAAAAAAATAAGAATTTCTTCAGTGATAAAAAAATATCATTTTATTAATTATTCGCGAAAGTTAAATCGTGATTTTCGTCAATTTTGTCGCAAAAGAAACATGAAATTTCGTAAATCAGTTGTGTGGGAAAATGTCACAAGCAAGGGCAACTTCGTCGTACAAGGACAGCAATTAATCGCAAATTTCGTGAAACGACTGTGAAATAAAATCGTGAAACAATCTCGAAAAAAAATCGCGAATTTCGACAAACAACCTCAGAAAAAATCGCGAATTTCGTCAAATAACCTTGGAAAAAATCGCGAATTTCGCAAACGATCTGTGAGAAAATCACGAATTGCGACAAACAATCTGTGAAAAAATCACGAATTTCAGCAGACGATCGCGGAAAAAAAATGCGAATTTTGCAAACAATCACAGCAAAATAGCAAATTTCGTTAAAAGATCCTATAAAAAAATGCGAATTTTGGCACACGATCTCGGAGAAAATCCAGAACTCCACCAAACGATCTCTGAAAAAATCACAAATTTCGCAATCAATCTCAGAAAAATCGGGAATTTTGGCAAAAGATCACACTAAAAAACGTGAATCTTGACAAACGGTCAAGGAAAAAAATCGCGAATTTCGGCAAACGATCGATGAAAACAATCACGAAATTTGGCAAAATATAGGCAAAAAAACCGCAAGTTTCAGCAAACGACCACAAAAAAAAAAAAAAAAAAAGCGAATTTCGCCAAATAAAATCGCCCCAGAAAAAATTGGGTATTTCGGTAAGCGATTGCGGAAAAAAATCTTAATTTTATAGTGAATTACGGCAGTCGAAGGAATTCTCCTAATTATTGCCTATAAATGTGTTCTGAAATATCGAAAAGCATGGTTTGGATATCACTTATTACCAGAACTGTTTTTAATTTCAGATAATCAATAATTCTCAGGAGGATTATTAATCATATAATTCTGGTACTCTAGCTTCAACCCATTTGTGAAGCCTAATACTATTATGGTTTCACATAAATAAAGTTGGTTACTTATTTTAATCTTTTTTCTAAAATAATTCTCCAAATCATTAAGATCATTTAATTTTAGAGAAACAAAATCTGAAAATAGAGGAACATGTACATTAATAAATTTTTCAGTAAGGATTTCAGCAATTTTATTAAAAGTAGTAAATTCTAAATATTCATTAATAAACACCTTTAGAGCTACTCCTTTCAAAAACTTACAGATATTTTTAATTTTCTAATTTTCATATTTCTTATCAGAAAAGTATGAATTATTGAAATGTGTCATCCAGGATCATATATTCATTCCTGACTCATGGAAAATAATAATAATTGTTATTTTGTTTTTACTCATTATGTTATCATTTGAGACTTTAAATCCAGATCACAATAACATAAAAGAGAAGAATAACTCATTAATAAAAAGATCTCATAATATGAAAATAATAAATAACATATGTAAAACAAACTTTAAAATAAATAACAAAATGTAAGTGCCTTCATCTCAAGTAAATAATAATAACTTTAAGTAATAACTTTAAATTGAATAACAAATGTAATTTTTTTTCCTCTTGTAAATAATACAGCAGACTCCCTCAAATCCGCACAGCTTGGAACCAGAGGTTGTGCAGATTTTAGAATTTTGCAGATTTCTGGTTATTCATTTGTTTACATTTTTCAAACAGTAATTTGAATATAATCAATAAAACTATAATGAATGGTTACAATAGAATAAAACATTAAAATAAGTGGTAAACTAAAATAATAAAAATTTAAATAATTTTTTAAATGATTAAAATATTAAAAGCAAAGATCAAGTTAATAATCAATATTGTATGATTAAATAATCATTATAAAGATTAAATGCATTTTTTTAAAATTATTCAATGAAACTTGCTTCATTAAGTTACATTACTAATTCCCATCAAAATCATTATAAAGAAAATTTATTTCAGATTTAGCCAGTCTTAATAAAAAAACAGCTTGATTAATACATAAATATATTTAGTAAGAAGATTGTGATTTCCAGTGATATCAGCAATATCTTGATTTTTTTCAGAAATAAATTTATTGTTACTTTATGAAAAACAAATTCAGTAATATTAAAAAAAATTACAAATTAAAATACAGGATGTTTATAAAGTCCCGGACCCATTTTGATATTTAATAACTCATAAAATAATGAAAATATAAACAAATTTATGGCATTTATTAATGAAATAACTCATATATTTTCCTTTCCAGGTTTGAATATCTTTACTTTTGTAAAAACTTAAAAGCCAGAATTACAACTGCGATAGCCTCTGTGGATGCCTACATGTTTGCTGCTACCTGGTGTGAAATTGACTGTTGACTTGATATTCTCCGTGCGACGAAGGGGGCACAAGTGGAAGTTCATTGACAAGGGTCATGAAACTTTTTGAGTCTATTTGAGTTGTTTATGTTATTAATTTTAATCTATCTTTATTATTTTATGAGTTATTAAACATCAAAATGGACCCGTTACTGTATAATCACCCTGTATATATGAAATTGATATAAAATTAAAAAAGTCAAATTTAGTCCCTATATCTGAACTGAACGTTTCATTGTTTACATCTGTAAATTATATGCGGATTTTAGAGAGTTGTGGATTTTACGGTTGCGAATTTGAGGGAGTCTACTGCAGGGGTAATTCTGGGCGAGAATTTTTTTTTTCAGAAATTCACATCACATTTTCGGAAATCGGCGGCGGCGGGGGGAGGAGGGGGATTATCCGCGATCTTCAGATGAAATCGCCGTTTTCCCGTGATCTTCAGACGAAATTTACGATTTATCTGCGCTATTTTAGCAAAGTCGGCGCTTTATTGCGATCGTTTGTCAAAATCGGCGTTTTATTCCCGCAATCTTTTGACAAAGTCGACGTTTTCCCACGGTCTTCAGACGAATTCAGCATTTTATCTATGATATTTGGTGAAATTGCTGTTTTTTCTGC
This sequence comes from Maratus speculifer, assembly GCA_964019185.1. Taxonomy (NCBI): domain Eukaryota; kingdom Metazoa; phylum Arthropoda; class Arachnida; order Araneae; family Salticidae; genus Maratus; species Maratus speculifer. The sequence continues at coordinate 221,509,238 of OZ025297.1, read as the reverse complement.
GATCCAAACAGAAAATTCGCATTTTTCAGCGATCTTTTGACAAAGTTTGTTGACGAAACCATCATTTTTCCATGAAATATTGACGAAATTGGCATTTCTATGCGATTGTTTTTTCCGTGTGCAAAACCGTACAAGTTGGCAACTATGCGGAAATGATAACCCAATTTCAAATTTTTGGAAGATGATGCCTTAAATTTTCGGACGAGAATCCCCCGTGGTCTACTGTAACAGTAATAACAGGGTCAATCCATTTCAAATGGTCCAGAAAATATTTTTTTGGTCGCTCGACCCTTTTTAAAAAATCTGAAATTTTTTGTACAACAAACCTAACAGGATGGAAGTTCAAAATGATTGTATTTTTAATTTTACTATTTTTGGTTTGTGCATGGCGGCCATCTTTGTTTCATCATATGCAGCGATTTACTCAAATACTAGGATACACAAAATTGTAAATATCTTGTCTTTTATTTTCCCAATTGAAATGGAGTTTGCAGTATTTTGTTCAGAATAAAATGGGCTAAATATACAATGGTAGAATAATTTTGAAAAATAAATTTTTAGAGGTGAAATTTTAGCACAAAATTTAAGATTTTTTCCAAAATCTATCCGTTTGCAAGAGGAAATTTTTCATGCAAGGAAAACTGTCAATCTTACACAATTTTTTCTACAAATAAGTCAAAAGTGCGTGTACTCATACACCAAGTCCCAGATCTGGGAGTTCATTTCTCTTTGCGAACAAAATCCCAAAATTCGTCAAAAATTTCAAAAATAGTACTTTTTAGGCTTTGATATCTCTGGTGGGGCACGAGATAAAAATCTGAAATTCTGGCCTTTGATAGTATAATGTAGTAGTGTTATGCACAAAACATTTCAAGAAGGAGATTTGACGACAAGCTGAGATATGGCATGGTCAATATGTAAAAACAATACTTCAAAACTATTGTAACCTACTATGTGTTTGTTCATACCAACAAAATGTTAAACTAATGGTTGATGATGCAAAGTTACAAAGATCATCTTCAAATTCTGTTAAAATCGTGATTTAAATAATTCAGATTGTATGCTAAGCCAATGTATTATTTGTCCAGATGAACAAAACCTACTAGAAATACCATTAATCAATTTCAATGGCCCGAAAATATTTTGGTTGATTGACCGTTTTCAAAAAATCTGAATTTTTTTTGTACAACGACCCTAATATGAGGTAAGTTCAAAATGACTATTATTTTAATTTTAATATTTTTCGTTTGAGCATGGTGGCCATCTTTGTTTCATAGTGCGCAGCTATTTCCTCACATTGAAGTTTGATATCTCTTGTGTGCCGCGAGATAAAAATCTGGAATTCTGGCTTTTGATAGTATTTTATGGTAGTGTTATGCACAAATATATCAAAAAGCAGATTTGACTATACGCTGAGGTATGGTGTATAAAAAATGTTAAGAAATGCTATTATGAGTACATTAGGAGAAATGAGATTAATCTCTTTTTTACAATATTTACACAAAAAATATCGTTTGTTGAAAACAGTTTAATAATAAATGTTTAATTCACAAAGATACTATATATGCTCAACAAAGAGCTTAATACTATTTACGAGAGTTGTTATGAGTTCGACCAGTTACTGTTGTCAGTCCATCAGGCAGTTCTTTCTCAAAATTTTATTTGAAGCCACCCAAGTCTTGTCATTCCTTGTTAACTTGAACGAAATTCTCTAGGTTTAATAATTGAAACCATGTCAACTTGATCAGTTGCAACCCATTGTCTGTAATTTACTTTTTCTGAAATGTGTTCCGAGTAAAATTGTTGCAATAGCATTTCTAGTAGGTTTGTTCATCTGGATAAATAGTGTATTGGCTTAGCATGCATTCTGAATTGTTTAAATCACACAGAAGCATTTGAAGAAGATATTTGTAATTAACATTTAACTTTGTACCATAAATCATTAATTTAAAATTTTGGAGTTATGAACAATTACATAGTAGGTTACAATATTTTGGCAGTAGTGTTTTCACATATTGCCCATGTCATATCTCAGCTTGTAGTCAAATCTCCTTCTTGAAATTTTTTGTACATAACACTTCTACACAATACTCTCAAAGGCCAGATTTTCAGATTTTTATCTTGTGCCCCACCAGAGATATCAAAGCCTAAAAAGTGCGATTTTTGAAATTTTTGACGAATTTCGGAATTTTTTTTTGCAAAGAGAAATCAACTCCTAGATCTGAGACTTGGTGTATGAGTACACACACTTTTGAACTATTTGTAGAAAAAATTGTGTAAGGTTGACAGTTTTCCTTGCATGAAAAAATTTCTCTTGCAAACGGATAATTTTGGAAAAAATCTTAAATTTTGTGCTAAAATTTCACCTCTAAAAATTTATTTTTCAAAATTATTCTACCACCATACATTTAGCCTATTTTATTCTGAACAAAATACTGCAAACCCCATTTCAATTGGGAAAATAGAAGACGAGATATTTACAATTTTGTGTATCCTAGTATCTGAGAAAATCGCTGAACACGATGAAACAAAGATGGCCGCCATGCACAAACAAAAAATAGTAAAATTAAAATAACGGTCATTTTAAACTTCCATCATGTTAGGATTGTTGTACAAAAAATTTCAGATTTTTTAAAAATGGTCGAGCGACCAGTGCTGGACCACTTGAAATGGACTGACCCAACAAATAACAGCAAATATAAATAAGATAAAATAAAATAAATAAATACATTTTTCAAAACTTACGAATTTAAGTTATAATGACATCACACTTTTCTGTGTTTAATTTCTAAAAAAGAATTTTTTAATTTTTTTTTTATTTTGTAGGAAGAAACTAACTGAAGTGTGTATTGCTTCATTCATGATCCTAATCATGATAAAGTGTAGTACAGTGCAGAACTATTTATCTGGAATGGTTGGGGTCAGATGTATTCCGGATAATTAGTTGAGTATTAAAGCAGCATCCATTTGTTAAGTTTTATGGAATATATGTGGTTGTAATATTACTTCTAATTTTAATTAATTATTAGATTACTTGAACTAAGAATCTGGTGCAAGTAAGATCAAAAGTTAAGAGTTTAACAGAAGATAATTTATAAGAATTCCTTGGGAACAAAATTTTTTCTGTTTTCTCTGCATAAAAATGAAAACGTCCAAAATACAACTAAATATGCTTCTATTTCAAATACTAGATGCATTTATCAAACTATACAATTGTTTCAAGCAATGTGTATGTCAAACTGGCACTATATGAGACTTTTTTCTACAAAAATTCTAACATCAGTCTATCAGAAATATCATTCCAAATAACTAATTTTCCGGGTAACTGATTTCCAGATAAATGGTTCCATACTGTATATAAATTTGTTGTTTACCAGGCGTCATAGGAGATAAAAGACTATTCTTTCTTAATATTCAATTTACATATCGTTGAATAAGAACACATTTTGTTATTATCAGATGATGTCTTGTAAGGAAGTGCATAATAGGTTTTAATATCCTGCTCAGCTTGTGTTAGGTGCATAATTTTCTTAACACACTAGTAGGGCCATAGCTAAGGGGGTGCTATGGGTGGCTCAGCAACCCCCTGTAAAAGATTCCAAGGTCATTAAATGAATTTCTGTTCCGAAAATCCAAAAGAAATTCTGTTCAAAAATCTAATCTAGCTTTGAGACTCTTTCACAGTTTTGCAGAATTACTAATTTGTATCGAAAATAAGTGTTTCAACACCATCTCATCCTATTAGTGTGTATGAAGTTAACATGATGTTTTCATTTTGCTCAAAATTTTCATCATTATATTCTTTTAAAAAAGGGGGGAGGATTGTACTTTGTGCTTATACATGAATAAATAATGAAACAACGTTAAAGAGCGCAAATTATAAAAAGTAATAGATGTTAAAAAACATACAACTGTTTCGGGACTTCTAAAGTCCCATCATCAGTGCTAAAAATACTGTACATACTCTTGTATAAGTCGAGAAATTTCAGACAAAAAAAGAACATCAAAGTGGGGGGGTCGACTTATACGCAAGACCTAAAAAAAAAATCTATAAATAAAATATCAGAAAATAATTTGATAGCGAATCTGTGCTGTCGCACCCCATTGTGTTTGTAGAGTACAAAATCCAAAATCCTGAACTCTTCCAACCTCGAGGATTCTGAATTTAAGATCATTTTTAGTTTATTTTTCAAAAATATAATCTACCCTACCCTGTTACAAAGAACAAAAAAAGTTTGTGGTTTATATCATTTCGGAACGATTCAGAGGAGTCGGTATTTTTCGGACGATTCCAAGGAATCGTTCCTTTTCATTTCGGAAAAGTGTCAGAGGAATTGCTTCTTTTTGGAGTCATTTCATTTTGGAACGAATCAAAGGAATCGATCCTTTTCGGAGTTGGTGCATTTCGGATCAATTCCGAGGAATCCGTCCTTTTGGGAAGCGCTCCAAAAAGGTCCAATTCTACAGACTTGTTCCGAAAAGGATGGAATCTTTTTTACAGACTGGAATCATTCCTTTAGTTCCACTGGCGGAATCGCTCTTTTTGAATCGCTCCTCAACAAATAACGCATCTCTACTAAAAAACTGATTAAAGTTAACATTTAAATGACTTATTTAACAAAAAGTAAGTTTAAAATAAGTAACCTGTTATACTGTTGTTTTTACCCTCTCCAAATCAAGAACAAACTGCGTTTGAGTGCTGTGATGTTCAGATCAAGGGAAGTTTGACGTCATTGCACAGGACATGCATTCAGTACTTTTTAGCCAATGACGTTTTACATAATTTTTTCTTTTTCAATGACAGCACTTGTTATGTAGAAATTCTGTTTGTATGTATGCATAAATAAATTTTATTTCTCGCATAAAAAAAATACATTTTTTTTTTTTTTGGCGGGGGGGTCGACTTATATGCGGGTTTTGAATTTTTCCTTATTTTTAACAACATAAGTTAGGGGGTCGACTTATACACGAGTATATATGGTAAGTGTAAAATGTAAAAGACAAGTCACATAATTAAATAAAATAAAAACGTGCATCGCAGCTCGCTGCTAAGGCAAACTAACCATGAAATATCAAACATGTTGCTTTGCGACGTTTCAAAGTTAGTTCGCCTTAACAGCGAGCTGCTAAGGCGCATGTTTTTATTTTATTTAATAATGTGACTTGTCTTTTACATTTTACACTTATTTTTAGCACTGATGATTGGACTTTAGAACAGGGTTGGCACGATTTAAATCAACTGATTTAAATCAAGATTTAAATCTAGATTTAAATCAGCTGATTTTTTTAAAAAAATCATTTGATTTAAATCAATTTTTTTTAATGTTGGAAATTAGTTAGCAGAGAAATAAGAAGTGTAAATAAGTAGCAGGTGTTTTTCTGGTATTTCCAGGATTGCTATCAGAAAGAATGTGGCATGTGCAGGTTAAATCCAGGTGCCCCCCCCCCCTTCTAATCCTTTAATTCTTTGTTCTTTTGTAATAAATTTTAGATGATGAGGCGAATCACAAACACTTTATAAATCATATTTTATTTGACAATCTTGGCAACTAAAGGATTTAAATTTTTTTTGTTTCACAAATTAATAATTAAACATATTTATTAATGTTCACCTTAAAATCAGATACTACGTGCAAGGAACAAGTTTTAAAACTTGCCATATTACAATGTCATATTTCAATCAATGCTAACAAACTTTTAAAAAGCATTCAGAAACCAAAATAATTACTAAATACCTAACCAAATCGTAAAGTTATTGCTAGACTTTATTGAAAAAAATATACAACGATGAGAGCAAAAAATGCATAGATGTTTTAAGTGGCGAAATTGTGTGTATGACATTTGATGGATGGTCAAACATACGAAATGAACCAATCGTATGTGCATGTGTGGTTAATAGAGGTAAAGTCTACTTAGTTGACACAATCGATACATCAGGATTCTGACTAAAATTATTCCTTTAACAGAAAACAAATTTTAATGCAAAGTTCGTAGTTTCATCACTGATAATGCTGCCACCATGGCTAAAATGCAAATGAATTAGAAGAGAAAGGTTTTAAATGTTCTGTTTTAAATCAAGATGAAATTTTACTTAGTGTAGAGGAAAATAATGAAGGTTTGGCATTCATTAAAGAAAATTGTCCACCACTGTAGCACATTTTCAAGCAAAAAATGACCCATTCGAAAAATTATCATTGCTAGAGAAAAAAGTTTAAGATATTATGACAGATTATGAATGACAGATGGAAGTTCTTTTATGTAAAGAGAGAATCAGCGAAATTGAAACTGAATCTAGTTACCAAATAACAACAGCCGTGGCTTCATCTGCTGGAATAGGAACACAATTTTTTTCTTTTGGACTTGTTCATTCAAGCCTTCGTAATAAATTAGGAGTGGACAAAGCTTCTAAATTAGTGTTTTTGTTCAAACAATTAAATCCCTGATTTACTTCTATTTGCTTAAAAAATATTGAATTATTTGTAATTTTTATCCTTTAATAAACAACTTGCATTAAGTGAATATTTAATTTGTTTTTTTTTTTTTTAATTTTACTATTTTCTATTCATTTACATCATATTTCAGTTTATTTCTTATTTAGTGTGCACTATTCAATTACAAATTAATAGAATAGTTTTAGATTAAAGCCTAATTGTTTATTTTTAGTACCAATCAATAACTAGAATATAGTATTTTCTTAACTATATAATTATTACTTATATTATTTTTATAAATTATAAATATTATTTATTCTTTTTTAGTTATTTATTATAAAAAACTGCTCCATGTATGCTGTAAAAACATAAAAACACAATAATAAAAAATGGAATTCTAAAAAAATCAAATAAATCCGATTTAAATCAAAAAAATCTGATTTAAATCAAATAAATCTGATTTTTTTGATTTTTTTAAAAAAATCATGATTTTTTTCCAACCCTGCTTTAGAAGTCCCGAAACAGCTGTATGCCTTTTAACATGTGAAACATTGTAGCTGAATTCAACAAATCATAGAATATTGGTAACTGTTTAGAGGCTGTGTTACTTTTCAGTTGAAAATCTAATCAGCTACATTAATCTGTTGGTACCAATTGAAATTGGCTAAATCCAATCGAAACTCCAGGATTCAATATGCAGTTGAATTATATTTTGACGGTCAGGTCATATGAGTAGTAAGGTTAAGAACTTTGATAATTTTACCATTAAATAGAAACCCAAAATCATTTTTAAAAATTTATTCAGCCACACATAAAAACAACTCCCACATTACAAAAGCTGTTGTAGCGCTCACAGGCTAGAGCACAGAAATAACACAAACATCCAGATAAAAAAACCCAAAATGCCACTGGTTTGAAGTTTTTCTTAAAAAAAAAAGGGTTTTGCCGATTTTATTTATGTTACATTGAAATGGCTATCATAATGCGACAAAAGTACTGCATGTTTTAGATCATATTCTGATTTTTATTATACAGGGTGTCCCAAAAGGTCATGTCCAAACGGCACACATGGTTGTGTCAGGTCATTAGGAAACAGAATTACATAGGAAAGGGGGGTCGGAAACGCGATTGTAATCCGCTAGAGGGCGATAAGCGATGTCAGACGAAAGCGCGGGCAGTCGGATCATTCGAAGCGCGGACGTTGCAGAGAAAGGATGAACCAGTTGATGAGCACTTGGATGAGCACTTACTATGAGTTGTAGCATTTTTCTTTTTTATTTGGTACTGTTTTGTTGTAAAATAAAGATATTTTACACCGTTTGTTATCTTTTCTTTGCGTGACGGTTACGATGCAATTTCACTGTTTAGATCGCGTTTCCGACCCCCCTTTCCTATGTAATTCTGTTTCCTCATGACCTGACACAACCATGTGTTCCGTTTGGACATGACCTTTTGGGACACCCTGTATGCACACTTGCCTTTTTTACTGTTATAAAGGCATTTTGAGAAACTAATTTGTGTGTTATCTTTGAACCTGGTATAATAAAAGTAATAAAATAATAAAAGGAAAATATAAAATAACAAAGCATTTATTTAAAAGTTTCAATTTTCCCTGGGAATTGGGATAACCGAACAATAAATGCAAAAAAATCAACAAGCAATTAAGTGCTCAATGAGCTGGACTCCAGAAATGTCAATGCAGAATTTTGTTAGTAGTGATGAATAAGTAAAACAAAGGCAGTATAACAAAATTCAGTATTTACAATCATTAGTCCTTGAATAGATTATGAAAGTCTAATTCACACTATCTTGATCAAACCTCTTCTAGCTTAGGTTTTTTAGCAACATGACTTTGATCTTGTTGATTGCGCTTCTTAGGAGCATCACTTGTTTCTGAAAAGAGTGAAACAGTATCTTAGACATGAGCATAAAAAATTAGCGCTATTATAACAACGTGGTGGAACTTGTCAAAATTCTATGAAAGAAAATCTTTAAGAAAGAACTGTTTCATTGATTTATAATAAATCTACAATATTAGTTACAGTAAAAAAAACAGCTTATATTGGTCAGTCTAACTCTCAAACAAGTGTTATTTTAAACTAAAATTAACAAAATCAATAAAACTCAATTATCCAAATTATTAAACAAAATAAAACCAAAATTCATCAGATTTTATAACAGACAATGTTTTTGAAATAGTATACACATTTTAATTTTTTTTTTTTTTTCAATTTTAAGGGAACATGGAGTGATTCTGTTGCCACAACTACAAAATTGGTACCAAAAATTATAAAAAAAATTACATCTCAAAAATAAATTGAGATACAGCTTTGAAACAAATAGCATTTAAAAATATATTTTTTTCTCTTTACAACGGTGCAAAAATTAAAAATGTATGGTGTTTAGAAGTGTAAAATTTCCAATACCGAAAATTACAAAACCAAAATTGCAGGGAAAAGTGTTGCCGCAAAATGACGTATGTGTTACACACAGATACCTTTGGCTCTTTATAATATAGATAAGACTAATATAATGGGATATTTTTACTTGCTTCTTTCTTTACAAGAGAAAAGTATTGGATTCACGAAAATTTTTGGATTCTGGTTTTTGATGGATTTTTATATTTTAGAGGTCAGAGAACCCAAAAAACATATTTTTACAACATGTTAGTCTGTGAGTCTGCCTGAGACACAAATTTTGTGGGCACTCTTATCTCAAGAACTAATGCACAGAATTTAGTAAAAATCTATATTCAATTAATCCCTGATATAAATTGGTGATGATTATTTTATAGTGTAACTAGCTCAAAAAGTGGCATTGCTATGCAGCCTTTTTCTCGATTTCTGTGATAGCCCAGTCTCCAGAACTAATGCACAGATTAAACTTCAGATTCAGCTATCCTTGAAATGAATTGATGTTTTCTACATTTTGGTGTAAATCTCTCAACAGATGGCACTGCTATGCAGCATTTTTTACAATTTCTGCAATAGCTCAATCGCCAAAAGTAATGCACAGATTTTTATCACACTTCAAATTCAGTTAGCCTATGACATGAATTGATGTTTTCTACATTTTAGCGTAAATTGCTCAACAGATGGTATTGTTATGCTGCATTTTTCATGATTTAAGCAATAAAACAGATTTTTAAAGAACTAATGAATGGATTTTCATCAAACTACAGATTCAGCAAGACATTGACGCAAGTTGTTGCAGATTAAGTTTTGGTGTATATCACCCAATATGCGGCACTGCTATGCTGCATTTTCCATGGTTTACATGTTTCAAGAACTAATGCATGGAATTTCATATCATTAGAATTCCCATCATAGGCATAGATTACCATTTAATTTTGGCACTGTGATAACAAATTTTAAAGGATTAAAATGTATGATATACAGGAAAGTTTTGAGATTGTCACATCCGGCTAGTTATTTTTTTCTTTTTTTAAATGAAAAAATAAATTTATGAACATCACTAGGTTATTTTCTAGGGAGGCATACCATATCTTTTTTATAAAATAATAATATGATACTTCTTTTTATAGGAATCTTAGCATAAGCCAGTAATAAGAAAGTAGGATTTATTGCCTGATGTTATAAATAATTACAAATTGGAATGGTGATCAATGAATAATTTATTATTCTTATAGTTAGTTATGCAGCCACCAGGGCTTTAATCAACTGATACAGTCAAAGAGAGCTTAGGAATTTTTCTAGTGGGGCTGAAAAGCTCACCTGTCATTAAACGTTTGATTACAAAGCTGTAAAATTTAAAATAAATGCTATTTATTATACAAAAAATTACTAAGTCTAGAAAGGAGGAGGAGTTGCTCAATTACCTCTGTTCTCACCTGATTAAGGTACTGGTAGCAACAAGTCATAGATATTAAATAAATTGTTTCTCAATGCACATATACATTATAAATATTATAACAATTGCTTGTATGTTTGATACACTGATAATTATATGAGAAAGATATTTTTTGTGCAAAAAAAATTGATTTTAACATTAAAAGGGAAAAAAACTTCTACCTTTTGGAGAAATTTCCAAATTTAAAAAAAACAATAATTTCAATGAAATCCTCCTTTTTTTCTGCATAAAATCTTTGATTTCTTTGTTTGCCAGCTCCTCCCCCCCCCCCTCCTCCAATAAACACACCATAACCACCGTCAAGAGAAAAAGTTTGAAATTTTGAGAATATTATAAAATTTTTGTCCAATTTGTTTTGCTCTAGTAAAAATAAATCATCTAAATTTCAAGATCTTATTTCTTGTAAACTTATATTTACCCGCACCCATAATCAGATATAAAGTTTGAAATACTTAAAACTCTTTATTAAAATAAAAATAACAGTGAAAATAAATTTTTATAAAACATTTTTTCACAAGTACCCAATGTTATCTTAAAGGGGGGGGAAATACTGCATTTTTTTTTTTTTCACAAATCCTTTGCTATAGTACATATATTTGGCCGGATGACTGAATTTGTTTATGAAAAATTTATTGTTTTTTTTTTAATACTTGGTAGAAAGTGTAAGCTAGTGAATTTATTTTCAAAATAAATAATTTTTGCTCTGTTTCCTTTTTAAGATTTCTAAATTGATTTCTTAACATATAATCATAAATTAATTAAAACAAAACTTTTAATTGATATGAATTATTTTTTAATCACTACACTCTTAATTTTTTATTTAAGTCATTTTTTATAGTTTTTAGCTTTTGTAATGTTCCTTACTGCAGTTTCACAGACATTTGGTATAATTTGGCAAGTACATAATTGAATCCATTGTTATTTCAACTCCTATACAATTGTATAAGTTACAGATAATATTTGGCATACAATTATATAAACTGAAAAATAGAGAAAAATAAAAATAAAATAAATATATTTTACGATACAGTAGACTCCCTCAAATCCGCACAGCTTGGGACCAGAGGTTTTGTGGATTTTAGAATTTTGTGGATTTCTGGTCATTGCTTTGTTTACATTTTTTAAATAATAATTTGAATGTAATTAACAATGAAATCAAAACTATTATGAATGCTTACAATATAATAAAATATTAAAATAAGTAATAAGTAATAAGCTAAAATAATAAAAATTTAGATAATTTTTAACATGATTAAAATATTAAAAGCAAAGGTCAAGTTAATAATCAGTAATGTATGATAAAATATTTATTATAAAAATGCATTTTTCTTATGAAATTTGCTTTATAAAGATAACTAATTCACATCAAAATCATAAAATAAAGAAGTTTTATTTCAGGTTTAGCCAATCTTAATAACCAAAAAAAATTAGTTAATACATAAATATATTTGGTAAAAAGGATTATGATTACCAGTGATATCAGCAATATCTTATTTTTTTTCCAAAATAATTTATTCTTCCTTCATGAAAACACACGAATTCAGTAATACTAATCAAAATTATAAATTAAAATAGATATGGAATTTATATAAAAATAAAAATATCAAATTTTGTCTCTCATCTGAACTGAATGCTTCATTGTTTACATCTGTAAATTATGTGTGGATTTAAGGGAGTCTACTGTATTTAAATTTATATTTTTGATAGTGTGTGTGTGTGTGTTGACGGGGTGGAAGGCAAGATTTTAGGAAGAATTAGATAAAATACAGACATCTCTCTCCATAAATTTAACTGCTTCTGCTTTTCAAAAAGGGGTGGGGTTTACATTCAGGATTTTGTGGTACATATTTTTTGTATACTTTATTTTTGATAGAGAATTTTGATTAGGGGAAAAAATTTATAAACTTCCAAATTAAGAATATCAGATAATTAATATAAGGTTATACGTTGATCTAACCGCACACATCATAACATTTATTTTTATTTTTATTATTATTTTATTATTTTTATTATTATTTGATTAAAATCCAAGCTTCACTTTAATTTGTTCTGTATATTCATCAGAGTAAATTTAGTACTTTATTTTCTGAGATTTTTTTTTGTCTTACTTGCTCCAAGTGTGAAGGTGGTTCATGAACAATAAGACTGCTACATCATCAATCATGTGACATATTTGAGATTTCCATTGAGTGAATTTAAGTTAAGATTTGTTTTAATTTATTTAGATTGTTTATATGATCCAAATTATAATGCCTAACAAAAATAACAGTTTTTCCACATATTTTAAAGTTTACAACAGCCTAATATACAGAGAAAAAAAATAATAAGGTCTAGGCTTGACTAAGCATCTTTTTTAGGAACTTGAACTACAATCATAATTATTTCCAGGTAGTAATTTCACTTTATTTATGACTGAAATTCTGAGTTTAAATATTGCAGGAATTATTAACCTTCCTACCCTGTTCAAATTTTACTCAATCTTGATAAAAACATTTCATACCAGAATTGTTATTTAAAATATTTTAATATATTTAATTGACTTATTTCTCTGAATCTGTTATTTAACTTTCTTTGTGAAAAAATTATTGGTTCGAATCATATAAAACAAATTATAGCTATGGGTCGATTAGACCCATTCAGGGTAGGAAGGTTAATAGAAGATAGTGGTATTCACTGGCCAGAGTTAATGCCCATTCCTTAACCTGGCCATGATATGGCCACTTGAAGATAATTTTATGTAAATTAAGAACTAATTTAATATCTGCACAGATACACACACACACAAAAAAAAATCTCAGCAAATAAAAACAAACATTCAAAAACTATTATAAAATTATGATTATTTATATATTAACACAGATTTTTTTTAAAAGATAGTTTTTCTTTACATACTCTAACTTATCCTTCAAGGAAAAATAATACAAATAAAATGTTTTTCAGTTAAATAGTAAAGTTTTGTATAAATCACCATAGAAATATAAAAACATACAGAATGCATTTTAAGCTAGAAATTATAACAGCATTGCCCTTACTTGTGGTTATAATTCCTCTTTGATTGACAAAGCACTATATAAATTTAATAATCTCAAACGTCCCCAGTCTGATTCAAATAATCCTTCTAATTTTAACTTTATTGGTCTGTCATTTTATTGTCCTTTGTTTGAAATTTTTTAAAATCCTTTCTCTTTTTAATTTTAAAGATTTTTTTTAAACTTATGAATAAAATAAAATTATCGTCATCATCTTTTTTCTTTCCACCTTGGAAATTACTTCTATAATTCTTTTTTATCTTCTCTTTTCTTTTTTCATTTTATGACATATTTCTTTCTTAGTTTAGTTTTCTTGTTTTATTTTTTTATTTATTTTTTGTTTATTTCTTTTATTTCCCCCTCTCGTTTTTTATCATTTTGGTAACACTTTCCTTTTAAGCATGTGCTCCTTTGCGATTGGTATTTACCTTTCAGCTATTGTGAGGGCAAGCTATTATAATTTCTAACTCAAAATGCATTCTGTAATTTTTTTTTCTGTGGTGATTTTTACAAAGCTTTATTATTTGTGTTTTCTACACCAGTTTTCTTGGTGAATTTTCATCTACAGTTCCCCTGAAGACGGCTCTTGATTAGCTGAAAGCGCTCCAATTTTTAACATCTTGAAATGTTTAAATGATTTAAAACTTTTAATATTTAGCAGTGGAGCAAACTTATGGGCCTGAACCCACCTAATAATTTTGAATTGTAGTGTGCCCAATTTTCATTGTTATTTTATTATTCATTTTTCTTCCTAGAACAAAATTTATTTTGCCAAAGACCATGCGTTTTAATTCTCCAACTAGCACCCATAAATCTCAAATGACTGAAATGTTTTGCTCCATGTTTAACTTTTTGCTATTTCAATTTGTAATCCTGTTCATGATATAATAATATTACAATAAATATTAGTGTCTTTATAAGGAAGAATGCATAAGAATATTTTTTAATAAAATTGAAACTTTATTAAAACGTGATAGATTGGCTTAAAATTCTCATCTTTCATCATCTGTCCACCTTTCAAAGGAAAACAAGACTGATCGCGCCATTTTACAAAAATATTTTTGAGCCCACCCAATATTTTTCAAAAGTTGGCACCCCTGATATTTAGCACCTATTAAGTAATAAATTTACTGTTAATTATAATTGATATTGTTTAAGGTGAATCTGATGTTTCAACTTACTGTTACTTCTATAAAATTTCTATATATATAACTTATTGAAAGTATATGCCATTGCAGATCTAAGCAATATCATAAAGTCTAAATAATTCTAAAAAAGGTGAGGAGGAGGGGATTTTGTACATCTAACTCATACTAAATAAATAAATAATAAACTATACTCTTAATAATAATAATAATAATAATAAACCTGTCTACCTTTTATCTGAGCTTCAGTAGAACTATCTCCATCAATGCTATCTGAAGTATCAATTTTTCCAGTTAAGTAAGCTAATAATTTCTAAATATATAAAAGGGTAAAAAATAAATTAGCAAGAAGTACATATCAGGAATAAAACAAAATATTCTTTAAAAGATACTATAAAGTATCTTTTTATATGTATTAAAAGATCTGATTAAAGAGATGTGTAAAAGAAAGGATACGTGAATTAAATTTAAAAAGTATCAAATAATGACAACTGAAAATATATTTCATACAGTATTTATGCCTGTAGAAAAATGCAAAACAAGAGATGCTTCTTTCTACACATTCACAAATTTCTTTTTTATTTCAAGTGTATAAAATTTGCAGGTATTCTTACTTAGAAACTAAGAAATGAAAGAGCATTTTACACTTTTCTATAAAGTCGAAGATTTGATTTGATTTGATGGGCCAAATTGGCTACAGCCATTTTTTGAGCACAAGATCAACACAGACTGGGACTTTTATTTAAAATGCAACTGAACCCATTGCAAACATCCATGTCTGAGTTGATATTTAAACCAGGCATCATATGTACACTACATAGTACCCCAATCACTATAATAAAGGCAAAGAATATTTTAAAATATGCTTGCAGAATTGACATTTTGAACTGAACTTCCATTCACAACAACAACAAAAAAATTGTTGTGAATTTAAGAAAAATTGTCACGAGATAAAAATCACTTAAAATGGTCAGCAGATGATACCCATAGATTCTGTTGGTGATGTAAAGCTTGGTATAAATTGGAATAAAAAACAGAAAACACAGTTTCTCAGTGTTATTGGTGGAAGAGAAAAAGGAGAATAGTAGAAGAGAAGTATTATTTGAAGTTTCTTGTTTGGTATTATCATGCAACTAATCCACTGAGATTGATTTATCCATTCATAGTATTTATAAAAACAATACTGTAAGAATTAGGAAAGCATAAGCTTACATAGGATGAAGTAATTCCTGAATATCTGAATAGAATGTGGATTTTATTTAAAAAACAGTTTCACTTTATGAAATAAATAGGAATATCAAAATGATATCAAGAATCATTGCTGACAAAATATGGCCGCTCTCGCAGCAGTTAACAGACCTACCCCCCAACTGCTTTCGAGATTCATAATAAGTGAGAAGTTGATTCGGTTGTTTCATAGTTTCATCGCCTCAGATTCACCCTTCTTACTTTTCAGTGGCTTTAATTTGTCTAATTTTGCTTTAAAATGTGTCTGGTACTATTTTTTTTTGTTTGTTTGTTTGTTTTTCATTCTTCTAGAAAGTTGGAAATTCAGGACATAGGTAGGGGTCACAGACAAAATTTGGCCGCTTTAGCAATGGTTGACCCATCCCACCCATCCCTAACCGCCTCTGAGACTCATAATAAGCGAGACATAGTTTTGGTCGCTCAGTAGCGTCATCATCCCGGGCCCACACTTCCTGCTTTTCAGTGTCTTGAATTTGATATCATGAAGGATATTATGAAGGATATCAAAATGTGTTCCAAGTCCCTCATGCATTAATATTAACATTAATTTTTATGCATTTTATGATGCCTCAAAAGAGAAATATTATAATGTAGTTTAAATGCATTATATTCAGTCCAATTCTGACATTTATGTCAGTCTTCAAATGAAATACCAGAGATTAATATAACTGTGCATCATCTCTGATGAATGTTTGCAAAAAGAGAAAAGAAAAACTATTACTGATAAGTATGTTACAAAAATAGCGACTCTGCAAGAATTTATTGTTAATATTTCCTCATTTTTTAAAAAATAATCCATGTATATGCATGGATTTTTTTACTTTTAAGTAATAGCTGTCCAAAGTGCATTTAGAATTTCAAGTCATCTAACATCAAAAGAGCTTGTTATCCATATACTGAGTTTGAATAAAAAAAAAATAAGTTTCCATCTGAATTAAAATGCCTTGCTGAAGAAAACTCATTACTACGTGATAAGAAATTGATGTTTCTGGATACTAATGGTATCATTCATGTAAAAGGCAAACTATCAAACAATTGATATTTAAATTAAGACTAAAAGCATCACATGCTGTTGCCAAAGAATCATAAGTTTAAAAGTAAGCTCATGATGTATTATGTAACTAATCTTCACACTGGTCCATAGCTCATATTAACATTAATACAATATAAATTTAAGTTCATAGATGATCATTCAGTAGTTCACAAGCAACTTAAAAAGTGTATAAAATGACTGATTGAATTTAAAGGCTTCATTTTAATTAAGAGATATTATCTCTAATCAGATTATGCAAATTATTATTTCTGACATAGCAGGATTAGATTATGCTGGTCCTTTCTAAATTAAATGTACTCATAAAAGATCTGTTTCCAAATTCAAGTCTTACATTTGCCTTTTCATATGCACAGAAATAAAAGCAGCAGTTAGTGTCCAAATTTTTCACTACATATTTTCTTCCTGCATTACGGGAATTCATCTAGAAGAGGCTGCCCAAGTAACATAATTTATGATAATGACTCCAATTTTAAAGAAGCTGCCAAGCACTTTAAGCAATTATTTTTATTGTGTTGAGTAGAAAAGTGAACAATTTTAGCTCTATTGAGGGCATTAAAAAAGTCTTTCATCCCTCCATATATATTTCATTTTGGAGGTTTGTGGGAAGCAGCAGATAAAAGTGCTAAACAAATGTTATTGAATGTGTCTAACTCTATGCTTCTCAATTTTGAAGAGGTTTAGACTCCAAAAAAAGTTTGTTTAAAATTCAGATCTCTCACTGCCTCATCACCTGATTCAGCTAATATGAATGCCAACACATTTCCTGGTTGGTGGTCCAATTCAATAACTTCCAGAACTTTTGCAGTCAACTGAAGCTTTGTGTTTTCATAAGAATTGGTGTTTCATACAGAAACTTCATCAGCAATTCTGAAACCGTTGGATCAAAGAATATTTACATAAACAATAATCTTATTTCAAAGGTGGAAATTAAGAATGAATTTTATTGTTGGAGATTTGGTACTTGTCCATATGAACAATAAACATTATTCCAGTGGACAATTTATCTTGGTCTCATTACAAAACATTTTTCTGGAATTGACCAAAAGGTCTGTTCCAATAGTTTCTGTTCTAACAATTAAGACTAAATATGGACATATAAAATGCATTAAAAGTGCTTAAATAAGGTCATTTACTCTTATTCTAATAGAATTTTATGAATATTATCATTTAGTGTTTTTTAAGCCCCCTTAAGGTTTCAATGCACATGGTATGTTTGATTCTTATATTCTTAAAATATTTATTTTCTGATTGAATTAAATTTTTCAATTTAGTTACCGTAATTTCTGGAAGAAATGCCGCATCGCAAAAAATCACTCAAAAAATTTTAGAAAATGCTCGTAAACGCTGCAGTTGAAATTTCCGCGATAATCGCGATTGACGTGCTAAACAGAAACACATTAATAAGCTGTATTAAGAATGCATAAAAAAGAAATTATTAATCAGAAAATAATAATTTAAATACAAATTTCGAAATTAATAATATTATTTAAATACTGTATTTTCCGGAATAAGCAGCGCAGTGCATATAAGTTAAAAAGTTAAAAATATGCTTAGTGCGGCAAGGCCAATACGGTGATTTTTTTCCCTACAGCAATATGTATTAAAAAGGTGATTATGTTCCAAAAATTGTGAAAAGGCGTTCATTAATACAAAAATTTGAAATGTAAAAAAATATCTCGAAAATCAACAAATGGTCATAAAAAAAAGTTTATTCGCAGAAAAGATAACTAGCTTTATAAAAGATCACAGCAAAAGCAAGTTACTGTTTCTTATTTGCATAGCAAAACATTATCAATGAATCACTTATCGGATTTTCACGATGTCGGTGTAGCTACATAAACAAACAAGTTATGATAACGGGACTTTTTATCCAGTGAGTCAAACAGTGTGCTTTTTGATGGGTATCTATAATATCCTTAAAACTTAATATATTTTAATTATTATTATTGCCAATTGCTGAAAACTTGAACAAAATCGGCTAATTAATAACGAAAATATTTGTTTTTTCGTTTTTTAAAATATTTTCAGATTTTTTTTGAAAGATTATAAAAGATGGGGGGGGGGGGGGGGGGAAGAAGAGGGAAATCCACTTCCTGCATTAACTATGCATTTTTCCGTGCCCTTTTGATGCAATTTGTGTTTTTTCGCAATCTTATGCGAAATTTGCATATTTTTTTGCTATCTTTTAATTTAATTTGCCATTTTTTTCGCGATAGTTTGACAAAATTTGCCGTTTTTTGCGATCTTTTTTCGAAATTGGCGATTTTTCTTTGAACGATTAATAAAATTGAAATTCATTTGTTTTCGTGACCATTTGTCAGAGTTCGCGATACATTTTATGTCCGAAATTTTGGATTTATGACCGATTTTTTTTTTTTAATTTTCGGAAAAATTTAAAAAATATATCACGCTTGTTTGAAAAAAAAAAAAAAAATGTGCATAAACGCTGCATTGGTAGAAACGCCGCATCGCTTGAAATTTTATTTTTAAACACGTAAACGCCGCGGTGTTTCTTCTGAAAATTATGGTACTTTTGTATGATATGGATGGTGTGGGGGAAAAAAAAATTCCCTTCGGAGCACCTTTTCTTGATATATGTGCATTGAAGCATAACAGTGTGACATATTCAAGTTAAAAAGTTCGACTGATGTAAAGTGGAATTAAACAGCTTTCACCAGCAGAATGTCAGAATTTGTGTTTTTAATACCAAAGCAGCATAAAGATCATTATACTGTGAAATTGTAAAAAGATATCTTGTATAATTTTATATTTAAATAAATATATAATCACTATTTCTGAATACAGAAATTAAAAACATTTTTTAAATTCTAAAATTTAAAAAAGACAAGTATTACCTTTCCATAAATATTAAAAAAAACCTTTCTATTACTTAAGAAAGTTGTTATATAATAAATTAAAAACAAACCACTTGACATGTTTTGGTTTCCACCAAACACCATAATCATAAAATTTGTCTCTGGTTAAGACTAATGCCAATGAAATATACATCATATATTATAGAGGGTGTATGGGTTTAGTATATGGTATATATTTCGTTATCAAAAGTCATTCGTCTTGACCAGGGACATTTAAATCTATTAAAACCAAAACATGTCAAATGGTTTGTTTTTAATGTATTATGTAACAAAAACTTTCTTAAATAACAGAGTTTTTATGAATTAGAATACACGTTTGGTTAGTTAAGCACTCCAAAATTTAAAATGGACTTTCTGATAGAAACAAAAGAAATATATATATATATATATATATATATATATATATATATATATATATATATATTTTAGAATACATCTATATAAAAGAGCAGGGGACAGAATCAGGATGACTATACATCTAAAAAATTAAAAGCTTAGAAAATTATAAAACTGCAACTTACATTTCTGTCAGGGCGTCTAATATAAGGTATGCATTCTCTCTAAAAATGAAAATTAAATATAAAATAAGATAAATAATTATGTTGATCTTTAATAACTATTTTATAAATTATTAAAACTTTAAAGCTTCATAATATCCAAGTCTTCTGCTTTTTAGAGAAACTGTAATATTTTGAGATTATATCTCATTTTTCAGAAAGAAACAAATCATACACTAAGAATTGATTATGAAACACTTTCCAACATTTTAAGAATGCTGTAATGAAACTTAAATATTTAAAAAGGTGAAAGAATCTATCTTAATTAACTAATTTAAAAAAAATAATAATAAATTTGAAAACCTTATTCCAACAATTGCCATCCTTATTCAAAAAGACATTCAAATTCACATTGCAGCCCTGTATATGCTCTATAGATTTGTATATACAGGGTGTTTCGCTACCAGACCGACAAACTTTGAGGGGTGATAGTAGACATGCAGACACACATTATTAAATAGGAAACCATGGGGTGCGAACGTCTTGTGTAGGATCTAGGGGCCATTAAAGTTTAAGGTCCAAAATTTCAAACAATGATAAAAAACAGAAAAAAAAGTTCAATTCGCTTGCAGTTTTCACTAAAATCATTCTTTATATCACGAATTTTTTCTAAAAAAATTTTTAAGGTTATGTTCAGAAATTGGCAATAGAGGGCGCTTTAGACTTTAGAGTAACAAACAACTATTTTTTACCGTTATTTTGTGTATGGGGTTAAAATTATTCTAAAGTTTAGACTTTAACTTAAATTTTAAGCTCAAAATTGGAAAGACTGGGATAGGGTAACTAGCGAAAATCGAACTGTGAACATAGAGGGGGATTTTAAACGCTCATAAACATCGGGCAAACAAACTGATTTTGTTGCGGTTTGTGTGTAGGTCATTCCCTCGGTAATCATTTCATTAAAAATGACGTACAACTTGGTGTTCTCATTTTTTGATAGAGGGTGCTTCCAACACATCTAGGACATTTCAATGGCATTATTCCTGGATGTTTTTCTTCCAGATTAACATACTTTCGATTAATGTCAGGGATGCAAATACGACTCAGTATCACATAGGAATTTAACATGGAAAATGCCTTTTTTGCGAGTTACGGTTAAAGGAAGCAGAGAAAAAAGCAACAGAAACAGTAAAGAAACAGCAACACATTAATGTGACTAAAAACAGTTTATTTAAAGGTTTTACTACAAAAAGTGTTCAAAATTACAACCAGAAATAGTACTGCATGCTTGACAGCAGCGTCACATAGAATTCCTCACACTTTGAAAGATTCATGGCATCTCTGATAGCTTTCTGGCAGCTACAGAAATAAGATCTTCAAGGTCTTCAAATGATGGTACGGGAATCTCATGGTACTGGCCATAATTTCAAACACCTTTTGTTAGTAAAACCTTTAAATAATTTTTTTCTGTCAAATTAACGTGTTGCTGTTTCTTTGCTGTTTTTGTTGCTTTCTTTAATCGTAACTCGCAAAAGAGGCATTTCCAATGTTAAATTCCTATGTGATTCCGAGTCGTCTTTGCATTCCTAACATTTCCTGGAAGTATGTTAATCTAGAAGAAAAACACCCAGGAATAATGCCATTGAAATGTCAGAGATGTATTGGAGTTATGTATACGAGTTTAAAAGTTAAAAATATGCTTAGTGCGGCAAGGCCAATACGGTGATTTTTTTCCTTACAGCAATAGAGCCCAAGTTATGCCATAGGTGTAACTTGGGCTCTAAAACTAGGGGGGCAAAAATCTGTAGGTGTCTTTGCAAAAAATTTATCCGCCCCCACCCTCTTCTATAACCACACACATACACACACTCAACTAAATTAAATATTTCAAACTTTTAATGTCTAAATGAAATTTTAAACTTTAGTAATGTACGAAAAAGATAGCCGGTATAAAATGGATGACCAAAGCACATGACAGGAAACATTGGGAAAATCTGGGGGAGACCTATATCTAACTGTGGATCGAAAACAGTTGATTATGATGATTTTAAAATATTGACTGCATAACAGGTTAAAGTTTATAAAAAAATAAAAACTATAGGTAGTACTTTAAATAAAATGATTGAATTTTACTGTGATGCATTATTTCAGGGTAAAAAGGAAAATTTTATCTTATGAATTTAAGTTGTTAATATTATAATTACGATACTTAAGTTATGATATTATATTTAAATATAAAAAAAAATTAAAACTATATCTCTTCAGGTTTAAAATTAAGAAAAGCAGGAATTAAAACTTCTGCATCGGTTATAGAATATTAAACATTTCCGAACATTATCAGTACACTGTTAAGGCTGTCTTAAATCAAAAAGAACAACTTAAGTTGTTCTTTTTGATTTAAGACAGCCAAAATAAAGCAAAAATAAATTAAAACTTATGTCATAAATTTATGACATAAATTTTAATTTATTTTTGTTCGGAAATGCATGAAACTATAAGGGATTTCTCTTTAGAAACTATCTAATCAGCATCATTTTCCTTGTTTTTGGCAAGCACAATAGATTTTTTAGAAAATAATGTAAAAGTGAGCATTCTGAACTGACTTTCCTCGTGAAAGCAAAAAACAGTCAACGAAGGGAGAAAAACGTCCTTGTCACGTGATCAAAATCACTTTTAATTCAATATGTGATTTCTTGATCAAAAAATTGAAATACAGCTAGATTTCAAATCGCTTCCATGATCAGGCTTTGATATTTTATATCTTTCTGTTAAAAAATGAATTTATAAATGCGCCAAAACGTTTTGCATTTGTTGAGCAAAACAGTTGAGAATAGCTCTAAGAAATTTTCTTCTTTCATACATTGAAATGAGCCTAAATAAATAATTTAAAAATCCCAGAACGCAGTTAAAAGTCCAATATAAAAAATTGCTGCCCATAGCAGGTAATATATGCAAATTCTTTTGTGCAACCCTGTATACGATCTATAGAGCTTTACCCTTTTCACACTGTGAAACTAAAATTTAAGTAGCAAGAAAGCACAGGAAACAACTAAAAAAGATTTTTCTAATGGATTAACATGTTTCAGATGGCAAGGTATCAATATATTTTTGTGCTGCCATGTATATCAAACCAGTAAAATTTGGTTCAGCAGGGAAAGAAAGAAAACATAACAATTGAAAGTGCATTTTTTAGTAAACCCTTTCACAAATATTCATATGAATTTTCGGTGGTAAACCTGTATCTATCTGCATATCATACACTAAAATTTACTTGAGCTGGAAATCGTGTAACATATCATCATCCATAAGAGCAGTGGTGCACACAGGATTAAGCTTTGGAGGGGGCTAGCATATTTTAGAGATCTATATTTTGCTGATCTGGCTCGGAAGTCAGACGAACTAGGTCCATTTAAAAAAAAAATTGATTCAAAATGGATGAGATATGTCGAGACTTGACATACAGTTGGGAGGGGGGCTTCAATGAAATCAAGGGGTAGAACTCTGAAAATTTTTGATAGGGCTAATTCTGCAGCCTTAAACTTTTTGGATAAATAAAAAGAAAATATTTTTTAAATGGTGAATATTAAAAATGCTATTATTTCAAATTTCATAAGAAAAGTTATAAATAAGAAACAAATTGTCTAAAGATTACTATTTATAAACATTTCTATTTTGAAGGGACTATTAAAAAAGACTTTCATAATTATAGAAAATTGTAAATAGCTAGTCCAGTCTTGTTGTCTGGGAGGGGCTTCAGCCCCCTTAGCTCCCCCCATGGGTGCACCAGTGCATAAGAGCCAATATGTTTGATTTCTTTAATGCAGCTGTATGAATTTATTCGTACTCTAAAAGCATCTTTTTGTATAGAGATATAGCTTAGCTAAAAAATGAAAGATATTTTAGCAATCCACACCTATAAACTAGCTCATTCAATGATTTATTTTGTGTAGCTTTGTACTTGATGTATAAAATTTGTATTCATCACATAATGTACAAAAATTAAGTTTAAAAATGCATACTGCAGATGAAAATGTATTTCAAGCAATTATGATACATTCCTATTCCTGTAAAGAGTGTTTACTTCAAATTTTATAGAAAGCTTGCTGTAATCCAAACCTTAATGTTGCATGTCAGTCACCATGTTGATGTTATATAACATCATTGAAATACCCCTGAAACGATATTTCCCCGAGGACCATAATGTAATGGAACATTTTTGTGTTTCCCTGTAAACGAGCAATAACATATATACAGGGTGTCCCAGAAGTAATGAGACAAACTATAAGTGGAGGTAGGGAACATGACATGGATTCAGATTTGCATAGCAATTCATGGTCGGAAACGTTTTCCTGGCGCGGTAGTGATGACACAAAGCACAAATTGAGGAGACGAACAGGGAGAGAAAACATGTTTATTATTCTTAGTACTCCAAAAATGCCGGTACAATGCTGGAAAGTGCTGAGGATCTTGTTGTACGCATCGTGGAAGCTCTTGGAGAAAGTTCAGGACATTACATTCACAGTATTTTCGAGAATGTTAAATCTTCCATGCGCCGGAAATAAGCTTCCATGCAACACTGCTCGGAGTCGTAATTACGAATATCTACTTTGATAATGCTCGTTGCCTTTTTAAAGTTCTTTTTCATTAGTTTTTTGCTGTACTAAGGTTAATAAAGATAATTTTTCCTCTTACTCTAGTTTTATCTTTCTTGTGTTTTTTGACATGACTATTGGATCAGGAAAACGTTTCCAACCATGGGTTGCTATGCAATTCTGAATCTTTGTGATACCTCTTACCTCCCCTTTATGTTCGTCCCATTACTTCTGGGACACCCTGTACAAACCCCATCTTCAACCTCAATAGCATCTAATAAACTGAAATCAGTATTTAGGAGTGTCCAGAGAGCGTTCAAACGGTTAAAAAGATAGCCAGAAAAACAGACTTTTTAACTATGTTGGAAAGTGTTAAAAATTATGAAAAAAGTTTATTTTTTTATGCTACATTAAATTACCTAATAGTTTTTTAATACTAGATTGTAAATATACAGCATCTAATGTTTATTCTATGAGTCTACATCCAAGATAGCACATAAAGAATTAGATTAAAAACACAAGAAAAATTTTAAATCTAAAACTGGCCCACAAACAATGCAAAAGATGGAGTGGTAAAAGTTTTGCCCTGTTCCTGAAAAATTTGGGCCATATGCCCGCTCTTCCTTCCGCTTTGCCTAAGAAAGATGGCACTGATCAGAGTTAAGACACAGTAACCATGATACATTTTCCCACAAGTGAATCTAAACAAACATCCTTGAGAATGAAAAGGGAAAATAGTCTTTCTTGCACAAAAAAGGATTCAGAAAACATTTTTACTTGAATTACTATGGTAGAAGAGTTTTTTTAAGAGGTAAAACAGAAATTAGTTATTTTAATATGAAAACGTTAATTCTGGTAATTTTGATTGTGATTTATCAAATTCTAGTTTACAACCACGATAGTATTTAAGTTATTAAACTAAAGGGAGGAAAATAAATGAAAAAAGTGTATTTTAACTAGAAAACAAAACAAAAAAAACTGGAGGGGCAAAGCCATGACTTTGCCCCTGCTCTTAAAAAACTAGGGGGCATATGCCCCCCTTGCCCCCGCCAGATTACACCCATGGGAAACGCCCTCTAACAAAAAATGAGGACACCAAAGTTGTTCGTCATTTTAAAAGAAATGATTATCGAGGGAATGACCTACATGCAAACCGCAACAAAATAAATTAGTTTGCCCGATGTTTATGAGCGTTTAAAATCCCACATAAATTACACAGAAATTACACATAATTTCAAAAAACTTTAGATTCAGTTACACCTTGATATAAACTTGAGATGTTTAGTTATTAGTGTATATCGCTACTATGCTGCATTATTCATAATTTCCACAATAGTTCTACCTCAAGAACTAATGTATGTATTGTTGCGTATATAGGGTTCTTTTGATCTTATGGTTAGACAACTTCAAACTCTTGTCTCTTAGAAAAGTAGAAAATAATTTATTTACAGATCTTCATAACAAGAGAGTCTTCTAAACTCACAAATATTACTAGATATTCAAAAATAACTGTTCAAATCTATTGTACAATTACAGATATAGATCCCAGAGACTCTTTATACAATGTCTCAACGCTAAATCACATTCAAAACAATGTAGAGAAAACTCAAGCAAACGTGCTTAAACAATCGCAGCTCACTCAATGACTGACTGATAAATAATAATCCCAACAGCTCGTATTGCTCTCCTTATATAGGCTCATAGCATGTGCTGGAAATTTCCACAGGCTTCTCGAATATTCCAAAAAACCATGGAATAACATTCAATGTATCAGTAGACCTAAGGGGGGTTACCATAGAGAGCGAAGGGTTACCATCGCCAAGTTTGTCGCCAACTTGGCGTTATATCGCCAAATTTGGCGACCAAAATTAGTCGTCAAAAGTGACACCAACTTGGCGATATTTTTAATATTTCGCCAATCTGCCGTAGACATACACTGAAAATAATAGACAAATTTGCTTGATAACAGAGACAATGTAAAAAAAAACTAATATTAGTAAAGGAATGGAGCTTAATAAGATTATTTACATTCTTTTACAGTACAAACACTAACTATTTACAAAATTCGTAAAACACTACACCCTCCTCAAAGACTGCACTTCCCGGGCAGTGCAATCCTTGAGTTAGAGGAAAACACTTAAAATAAATAAACAAACAAATAAATAAATAAATAAATAATAAGATTTACATAAATAAGAACTAATTACTATTTACATATTTACAAAAAGTGACTTTTATGACCATGGTCTGAAATTCCAGTTTTGAATTTCTAATCACTTTGGCTAAAATAAGGGGCTAGCCGGTTATAATGTACGACCTTGGGCTTGGTGTGTGGCGATTTTTGTTCATACGTACGACGACGTCATTCAGCCTGTTGACAACTGTGTAAAGACCGTCCCAGTTTCTTTGTAATTTTGGCGACAGTCCCTTACGACGTATGGGATTCCACATCCAAACTTTGTCACCTTCGTTGAACTCATGGTCAGTTGCCCTTATGTCGTACCGTGTCTTCATCTTTTCTGATGCCAGTCCAATTCGGTTCCTCACTAGACAATGAATCTCCTCAATCCGTGCCTGGAGCTCATCGACATATTCCTCAGGCGATGAAGGAGCATCAGGAGGACGGCCAAACAAAAGATCCGCAGGTAGACGAAGATCACGACCAAAGAGCATTTGAGAAGGGGGAATAACCAGTGGCCTCGTGAGTGGCACTCCTGTAGGCAAGCAGGAAAAGAGGCAATTTCTTGTCCCAGTCCTGTTGATCTCTAGACACCAGGAGGGAGAGGCTATTTAGGATGGTATGATTGAATCGCTCCACCATGCCGTCCGATTGAGGATGTAGAGGTGTAGTTCGAGTTTTGTCCATGCCGAGTAGTCTGCACATTTCCTTAAACACAGCCGAATCAAAGTTTCTTCCTTGATCGGAATGGATTTGAAGAGGAATTCCGTATCTGGAAACCCAGTGTTGAACTAGTAATGTTGTCTGCTACGGTTACCGCCTCTTAATTAGAAATGGCGTAGGCTTCGGGCCACTTAGTGAAGTAGTCCATGACAACGAGGATGTACTTGTCGACGAGGATGATGTCTCCACATCACTGCGAACATTATTCCAGTAGAAACGCTCTTGA
This sequence comes from Maratus speculifer, assembly GCA_964019185.1. Lineage (NCBI taxonomy): Eukaryota > Metazoa > Arthropoda > Arachnida > Araneae > Salticidae > Maratus > Maratus speculifer. The sequence continues at coordinate 221,481,368 of OZ025297.1, read as the reverse complement.
ACCTTTTGCAGGGTCTTCATTACACCAAAATGACCTCCTGTAGGACTACCATGAAGTTCTTGAAGGACCATAGAAATTCTCGACTTAGGAAGTAGTAGTTGCCATCTACATGTCTTTCCATCATCAGACTCCCATTTTCGGTACAAGATACCGTTCTTCAAATGTAGGGAATCCCAAAGAGCCCAATAACGTTTAGTCGTAGGATGGTAATGGGCCATGTCTTGCCAGCTGGGCTTCCTGTTGGACACCTCTTTCAGCTCTAGAATTGGCTTAATTTCAGGATCAGCAAGTTGATCTTTACGCAGTCTCTCATCACTCCACTGATCTTGCGATGATGTAGACCCAGTTGTGATTTGTCTTACTATAGAACCTTTGACATTAAATTTCTTCTCAACCTGGTCGCAGTATCTACAATTCTCTGAGCAGGGTCTTCTTGAGAGAGCATCTGCATTTCCATGTGATGAGCCTTTTTGATGGCATATCTCCATATCGTACTCTTGAAGCTTTTGTATCCACCTGGCTATCTATCCTTCAGGATTCTTAAAATTCAATAGCCAAGTTAGAGAAGCATGATCAGTTCGGATCAGGAATTTTCGACCGTAAAGATAGTGATGAAAATGGTCTATGGCTTTCACTACAGCAAGAAGCTCTTTTCTTGTTACGCAGTAGTTTCGCTCTGCCTTTGATAAGCACTTGCTGAAATAGGCGATAACACGCTCCTGGCCGTCGATTTCCTGGGACAGTACAGCGCCAATGCTTTCATTACTTGCATCCGTATCAAGTATAAACTGTTTATTGATTTGAGGGTATGACAGAATTGGAGTGGATGTTAAGGCCTGCTTAAGCTTTTCGAAAGCAGCATCACATTCCTGTGTCCACATAAATTTTGATTGGCTTCTGTTAATTTATGAAGTAGTCTTGCAATCATCGAGAAGCCTTTGACAAATTTTCTGTAATAGGTGCATAATCCTAGAAAGCTCCGAAGCTGGTGAACATCTGCTGGACGATTCCAATTTTTCACAGCCGATATCTTCTCTGGATCAGTCCTAACTCCTTCTGCCAAAATGATGTGTCCAAGGTCGGCGACTTCATTTCGAAACAAACTGCACTTTGAAGGGCTTAACTTCAAATTAGCTTCCTTTAGTTTTTGTAGCGCTCGCCTGAGGTTGTTCAGATGTTCATCAAAAGATTTTCCTATGATTATGATATCATCTAAATAAACAAGACATGCTTGATATGACAGCCCCCGGAGAACCGTTTCCATAAGCCATTCGAAAGTTGCAGGTGCGTTACATAGATCAAAAGGCATTACCTTGAACTGCCATAATCCTTGTCCCGTTGTAAAGGCAGTCTTCTCGCAGTCGTCCGGATGGATCTCTACCTGCCAGTAACCACTCTTCAGATCCAGAGTCGAGAACCAAGTGTTGCCCGCAAGTGTGTCGAGAGTGTCGTCGATCCTTGGTAGAGAGTAACTATCCTTTTTAGTGACGTCATTCAGTCGGCGGTAGTCTACACAAAATCTTGTAGAACCATCCTTCTTTCTTACTAATACAATGGGAGATGCCTATGGACTTGTCGATGGCTCGATGATGTCATTTTCTTCCATATCCTTAATTAAATTTTGCACCTCTTCTTGCTTGGCAAAAGGTAATCATCTAGGATGTTGTTTAATAGGTGAGTGATCTCCAGTATCAATTCGGTGTTGTGCCATTTTGGTTCGTCCAAAGTCTTCAGATGTTTGGGAGAATAAACTTTGGAATTCCCTAATTAAATTTTCCGCAGCGTCCATCTGTTTTGGATCTAAGTCTGTATTTTGTAACAAATCTTTGACTAAATTATCTGAAGATTTCTCAGAGTGACTGGAATTTTGACTTATGCACGTCACAGGAGCACATGATGCTATCACCTCTCCTTTCTTGATAGTCCTCGTCTTATCACTGATGTTAGCAATTCTGACTGGAATGGTCTTTTTCGAGAGGTCTACTATAGAAGAAGCCACCAATACTCCTGCTTGTGTACTATTGTCTTCTGGGTAATCTATATGGCCAAATCGGTAATTAGTTTAACTTTTAATTACAGCTGGAACTAAAAATTCTGTTCTTGGATCTAGATTGATATCTTCTTTGGCTATTACTGTTTGTTTACATTCAATTTTGTTATTTAATCCAAAAAGACTTATTTCTTCAAATTTTGAGAGCATTTTGTTATTTTTGAAATCAAGTTTGAAGCCAAACTTCTTCAGAAAATCTAGTCCGATTAAGCAAGGATCTGTTATGTCAGCCACATATGCCGTATGATAATATTTCGTTCCTCCAAAGTTGATGGTTAAATTTACCTTTCCATATATGCGTATCTTGTCGCCCGTCACAGTTTGCAGGGTAACGCATGGTGGAGTCCAGATGAGTTTACATTTCAATTTCCGAGCCAAATCTTCTCTTATTATTGTCACATTGGCTCCTGTATCGACAATCATACGGCACTGAATTCCGTTAATAAAACCTATCACATATAATTCATTATCACCGCCACTCATTTTTGATATCTGGAGGATCTTCAGGTGGGGCTTTTCATTCTCTGGCAACCTCCGCCCCGCGAGATGGCCAAAATTTAGTTTCCCTGCTGACTGTTTGAATTTATCTCACGTTCGTGGATTTTGGGGCAATTTCTTCGGAGATGTCCTGTATCACCGCATCCCCAGCATGTGAGATTCTGTCTTCTTGAGCTTATTCTTCCATATTTTAAAGCTTCAAGCTCTTGATTTATTTTCCTAATTTCTTTCAAGAAGTCGATCTCAGTGTCTCAGCTTTTGTTCACAGTTGCCCCTCGGACTGAATGACGATCTCTTCGGCTGGCTTGTGTAGCTGCTTCCAACTTTAAGGCATATAGTAATGCAGCCTTTAAATCCTGTAATTCTGCCATTCATACCACTCTCTGCACTTCGGGATCTTTTATTCCGTCTACAAAATACTGCAGTGAGAGCATTTCCCGTACATTTGTTGGGCAGTCGATGAATGCTAAATTTGCCAGCCGTTCTATTTCTGAGGCAAACTCTTGAAGGGTTTCACTCGATTTTTGATGACGGCTCTTCATTTGTATTCTCGCATAATCTTTAAAAAAATTTTCTCAGAATCTCATTTCAAGTGCACAACTTAGAGTCTCAAAATTGAGTTGCGTCATATCGGGCAATGTTTGCAGCACGTCGGCGACTTCTCCTCTCAAAGATGCTGCCAGTTGACAAGCTTACCTCGTCACTCCATTTGTTCGTTTTGGCTACAATGGTGAATTGGGTCTTGTAAACTTGCCAGGAACTCTTTCCGTCGTATGTCGACAGCTTAATGTGCATGGGAGAAGCAGGCGGATTCCTAAATTCTTCATAATTACCACTGGACGCTGAAAGGACTATTTTCTCTTCAATATTACTAACTTCATTCTGAATTTTCTCTTCTACCAAATCTATTCCTCTCTCTACCGATGAGAACTTTTCTTACAAAGTTTTCTTCATTTCTTCTTGGCTTTTATTAACTTCCTCCTTTAATTTTTCCATTCTCTCTTGGCTTCTTCTCATTTCTTCAGTCACCTCTTCTTGGCCTTTGTCAATTTTATCTGTCAACTGTTCCATTCTTTCTTCGTTTTTATTCATTTTATCCGCCAACTCTTCTTGGCCTTTATTCATTTTTTGCGCCAACTCTTCTTTGGCCTTTATTCATTTTTTCCACCAACTCTTCTTGGCCTTTATTCATTTTTTCCACCAACTCTTCTTGGCCTTTATTCATTTTTTCCACCAACTCTTCTTGGCCTTTATTCATTTTTTCCACCAACTCTTCTTGGCCTTTCGTCAATTCTGTCTTTATGCCATTGATAGCATCTAACAGTCCTTTCAGTTGTTCGTCCATTGTTCTTGTTTTCGCCATAAGATTCTGACTCCTGACACCAAAAATTGTTTCGTATATAGGGTTCTTTTAATCTTATGGTTAGACAACTTCAAACTCTTGTCTCTTAGAAAAGTAGAAAATAATTTATTTACAGATCTTCATAACAACAGTGTCTTCTAAACTCACAAATATTACTAGATATTCAAAAATAACTGTTCAAATCTATTGTACAATTACAGATATAGATCCCAGAGATTCTTTATACAATGTCTCAACGCTAAATCACATTCAAAACAACGTAGAGAAAACTCAAGCAAACATGCTTAAACAATCGCAGCTCACTCAATGACTGACTGATAAATAATAATCCCAACAGCTCGTATTGCTCTCCTTATATAGGCTCGTAGCATGTGCTGGAAATTTCCACAGGCTTCTCGAATATTCCAGAAAACCATGAAATAACATTCAATGTATCAGTAGACCTAAGGGGGGTTACCATAGACAGGGAAGGGTTACCATCGCCAACAATCGCCAAGTTTGTCGCCAACTTGGTGATATATCGCCAAATTTGGCGACCAAAATTAGTCGTCAAAAGTGACGCCAACTTGGCGATATCTTTAATATTTCGCCAATCTGCCGTAGACATACACTGAAAATAATAGACAAGTTTGCTTGATAACAGAGACAATGTAAAAAAAAACTAATATTAGTAAAGGAATGGAGCTTAATAAGATTATTTACATTATTTTACAGTACAAACACTAACTATTTACAAAATTTGTAACAGTATTTTGATAAAACTTCAGATTAAGTTAATCTTTGATATAAATACATGCTCATTACTTTTTGGTGTAAATCGCTCAACAGATGTTGCTGCTATGCTGCATTATTCATGATTATCGCAATAGCTCTATCTCAAGGACTAAAGGATGATTTTTTATCAAACTGCAGCTTCAGACAGTTCCTGATATATATTAACATTGTTTAGTTTTTGGTGCAAATTGCCCTATAGGTGGTACTACTATGCTGCATTTTTCAAGATTTCATTATGGCTGATTAACTGAATTTTTTTTCAAGGTGTTGAATCTAAATTGACCTCCATTTTACCTCCATAATGTACAGTAATGTTGCAAAAACATGGGCAGTTTGCATTAGAAAAGTACAACTGCGATAAAAAAAAATAAAAAAACATTTTATTTCAAGTAACTATGTTCCAAATTATACTTTCCCTCTTGATTAAACTTTGGATTATTGTAGTTTTCTAAAGCACAGTAGAAGTTTATCTCTGTATGTAACTGCTTTTGTTAATTCCTCAAATAGCCAGCATTTTCTATTTGTAGTGTTCTGTTTTCATAACTTTTGAGTTCCACTCTTAAAAATATACAATTACCAAATGGAAACATTATTGAATATGGTTTCTTACTCAAGAATTGAATACCAGATTTCAGGATAAAAAGAAAAAAATCATGTTTCATTAAACTTTTAAAGAATATTTTTCTGATTTCAGTGAGTAAAAATCTAACGATCAATAAATCCTATGCTATTTTTTAGTTGCAGACCTGAATAAGCCAAATTAAAACTTAGTTTTCTTTGAATTTAGATTATAAAAGTAAATTAAAACTTTTTTGAGTTGAGATTGCTATACCAAAACTAAACATATTTTTTAAAGGAAATAAAATTATAATTGTAATAATAAAAAAATAATAATAATGTAAAAATATACATTTTTTAAATAAACAATTAAATTTTTGAATACTGATATTCATAATAATGACAAAACTGCAATAATTTCTTTAAACTAGTATCATTTACTTAAAAACTATACTTATGTAAATGGAATGCATAATTTATTTTATTCCAAACTGCAGACATATTGACTATGTTTTTACATTAGGTCAATTGGTAGTTAAACATGTAGCTGAAAAATCATTTCAACAGAGATATGATATAACAAACAATAGCATTTAATAAAAATTTTTAGGCTGTGGAAAAAAAAAAAACTTTTAAAAGCAGGCTTTGCTACATTCTTTTTATTTTGTAATATAAAGTGAAAATAATTTTCATTTAATACAAATAAATGAGAAAAAAATGTTTATTATTTAAAATTCTCTAAGAAAATATAATTTATTTGGGAGAAACAGTCATGAAAAATCAATTTTTCCAACTTTTCTGTTTTTTTCTGAAAAAACCCGGTAAGAAACCAGTTTTTTTCTGCCACTTATATTTTTCCAGAAAATTTACATCTCAAGTGCCTCATATAAACTAGCACAATTATTTTTGGTATAAAAAGCTCAACACTGTTGTACCACCTTTTTTATGACTTTGCAAAAGCTATAACTCAAGAATTAATGAACAAAATTTAATAAAACTTTAGATTTAGTTAGTTTCTGATATAAACTGGTACTGATTACTTTTTGATGTAAATCGCTCAACAGGTGGTACTTCTGTAACTTCTTTTTCATGATTTATGCAATAGATATATCTCAAGAACTAATAAATGAATTTTCATAAAACTTCAAATTCAGTTAGTTCCTGATATATATTAGTGCTGTTTAGTTCTGAAATAAATTGCTCAACTGGTAGCACTTCTATCAAGAATTTTTCTTATGATTTTTGCAATGGTGTCTCAAAAATTAATGCACGGATTTTCCTTAACTTCAGGTGCAGTTAGAATGTGACATAAAATGCAGCTGAGTACATTTTGGTGTAAATCACCTAAACTGTGGTGCTGCTATGCTTCATTTTTCAGGAAGCATTAACATGTATGAGATAGAGGAAAGTTTTGTGATTGCCACATCCGATTAGTTTTGTATAAAATTGTATGTTATTAACAGATTTTTATAAATATCACAAGTTAAGATAAAGTTTAATTCAGATTTTTAAAAAAATGCATAATACAATATCATACTTCCAGCAATTATCACTTGGTGATGTCACTGTATGCAGTTTCTTTCGTGGCCCTGCTTATGAATTTATTTATAGTCTACTAGCTGACCCGCCCGGCGTTGCCCGGGTCCGTATTAACAATATTAAACGAACTTGAAATTTGTATGATTTTATCAATAACTGGAAGCATGCAGAAATGCATTGTCTGAAATACGTCGCAGCTGACTTTGTGAAAAATCGGTTTTAAAAACAACAACTAATATTAAGCTCTAGAAATACTTAAAATGAGCAATGAGAAACACGGGAGGGAACATGTATCCAACGATTGCGTTAGTTTCGTGTTAAAGTGTTGATATTTACCCGTAAAAATCACTGTTAAATCACGTAACTAATTATTTTTTTCGCATAGAAATCCCAAGTGAAAAATTTTGAATTTCAAACTAATTATATCATTCTTAAATCCGACTATACCGTGAATGAATCGATACGCGATGATAAAAGATTGGTATATAGTATTATAATTTCAGAGCCATTTAACAAAAGTGTATATTTTTAATCAAAGCATGCGTAATGTTGACTCTGTGGACAAATTCCTAACCGTAAACTTTTGTACCATAACCATAATCTGTCTGTAACCTAACTGCGACTTAACATTACCCTACCGTAACTTAAATATAACATAAATGTAACCTAGCCGTCACTTTGAAATATCAATATAGAAGCATCATTTAAGATTTTGCTTGAAAAGTTAACATTCTTTCGTTAATGTCTTAAAATCGTCTGCACTCTGAAATCTATATTTTAGACTAATATTTGTTATTTAAGTTTTCGCGCATGATTTTAAAAGAATGTTTTCATAAATATATTTTATATATTGACATAGAGTTATTAATATGTTGTTAAATTAAAAACATATTTTCATCTACGTTATAAAGTATTAAAAAGTTCTGAAAAAAAAAGAAAGCTTTTAGTAATACAATTTTTAGTTCAAATCAAATGTTTTCAATATTTTATTTAATTTTATTTTGACATTTAAATTATTTCGAATTTATCAATTTCAATTATTTTAAAAGCAAACATTTTTTAAAAATAAATAATATAATAGAAAAAAGACCATTTTAAAAAATTACTATTTCTTCATAAAATACGCTTCAGCTGTTATTCAATTCTTTCAATTCGTCTTATTAATACAAAATCCCTTCCACATGCTTTTGTTTGGGACATTAATATTTGAGCGATAAATGGTTTAATATTGCAACTCTTTTTTCGGTTTACTTCACCACCACCTATCTTTTTCCTCCATGGTTTGCAACCGCTGTGATAAAAAATCATTATTTAAACTGACAGTTTGCCAGTCTATGAATTTTAAAGGTCTGTTCCAGCTTTTTAAATTATTTATGCGAAAATTTTATGCAACCAACCAACCATAACTAAATGAAGAGAAAAAAAAGAAGAAAAAAGGCGATTTTTTATGAGAGTGATCTTTGGAATTTAATTAATTACTCAGTTAATAAATAGAATTTCGAAATTCTGAAGCTCAGGTGCATCAGGAGAGATATTGGGCTACTCTCATAAAAATTTTCAGCTTCGTACGTCCCATAGATTTTGCTAGCCATCGCAGACACACACACACGCAGACAGAGCGATTTGTTATTTTATTATATGCGAAAATTTTATGCAACCAACCAACCATAACTAAATGAAGAGAAAAAAAAGAAGAAAAAAGGCGATTTTTTATGAGAGTGATCTTTGGAATTTAATTAATTACTCAGTTAATAAATAGAATTTCGAAATTCTGAAGCTCAGGTGCATCAGGAGAGATATTGGGCTACTCTCATAAAAATTTTGAGCTTCGTACGTCCCATAGATTTTGCTAGCCATCGCAGACACACACACACACACACACACACACACACGCAGACAGAGCGATTTGTTATTTTATTAGTATAGATGAACAAATTTTAGCATACTATAATTCAGTTGGAAAATATATTACACAGTTAAAAGCCACCTTTAAGCAATTTATACCCACAGACAGTAAATAATGCTTTCAAATTCTTTTATGTAGCTATGTATACGACATATGGAAATTATATAAAAAATGTAATAGGTAAAAGTTAGTTAATCTTAATATTCCAGGCATTTGGTCGAAAATAAATGCAAGTTTTGGTGTAGTTTTGAAATTTGGTACTTTTATGTTTTATGGGTCACTGAACAAGAATCTGATGTTATCCAACAAAATTTATCCCCAGAAACATGTTTTTTTGGCAAAAAACATGTAAAAAACTTTTCTTTGTTTTTTCAAAATAACTTCAAAATTATGCATTTTACATAGAAGTCCTCAACACATAAATTAAAGAGGACAAAATTTCCTACATTTTATGTATTTAAAGTTTTTTTCTCTGATCAATGGTTTAGCCACAACAGTGCAGCAAAAATCGGTGTGAAAAGCAAAAAATTCCAAAACACAGTTATTACGCTACTGTACGTCGATGAAACGTGAAAAAAGAACCACTCTACGCAAATTTTGACCACTTAATAATACTATATATAATATTATTGACTATATTTTATAATCTGATGTTCTTTGTTTCCTTCATAACTAAAAAATAATTAACATAAAAGAAAAATCATGCGTTGAGCATAGATTAAGAAACACTTTCTAACACTTCATGAAATCTTTAACAAAACTTCGTTATTTAAGGAAATAAGGTTACTGTATATAGCCAAATGTATATCCCAATACTGTTGAACAGTCCTGTATTCAGGGCTGGCAAGTTTCTGCTGGAGTGGTTAAAACCGGCATGGCAGAAACTAGTTTCTGCCAGTAAGCGGTAAAAACTGGCAGAAACTAAGAAATGATACTAATAAGAAGTTTAACCTGCATAATTCATAATTCACACATGTATTTAATATATAAAGAATTTAGTTTAAAAATTAACATAAAGATTATGAATATTATTCAACGTAGCACAAAGTTTCAAAATGATCATATGGATATACTTTATTTATATAATCATTTTCTATCATTTGAAAAACAGGCATTTTCATGACAGTAATCAGATGGTGTACAAATTTAACTATTGGTATTATTGGTTTTACAATATGAATTTCTATTTAAAAGTTTAAAAAAAAAAATACAAAATATTCTATGACTTTTTAACATCACTTTTTAGAGAATTTTTAAATAAATAATGCACTGCAATAGCTTAAAAATTATCTACTACTACATACAAAGAAAAAAATCGCTCTTGTAAAAATACATAAGTAAATAATCATAGTACAAAAATAACAGAATTTTTTTTTTAAACGAAATATCTTCTATAATTACAGAAAAGTTAGAAAATATTCTTTCAAGATCAGCATGACTTGCTGTTAATGAGGCTGTCAAGATGCAAAATTTGAAAAATTTGCATATTCACTGGTATTTGTATTTAAAGGCAAGCATCCACAGAAGGCAAGGCATTTTCTAGGACTTCCCTGGGGAAATATGTTTCTGGGAAAGAAATCGATTTTGTTATAAAGGGTTATTATACATGGCACAAAATTTAGATTAATATCAAAAGGCAATTTTCTTGCCCTTTCTTTGTGCTCAAATGTTAATTGTTATCCCATATACTTAGGATGAAAGAAATAAGCTAGCATAATATCTAGTACTGCATTAAATGAGATTTTGAATCTTCCATTTGGGAGTTTCCATAATATTTCATCATTAAATAAAGTTAAGCAAATTTTATCATCAGCTGCAATAGAACAGTCATATTTTTTACTTTTATCTAAAGCAGCAGCAATACATTTTAACATCTATAACAAGTATTTAACTTCTTTATAAATGATGATATTTATTTACAACTAACAATTGCTATGTCCTTAATATTATTTTCATGATTTTCATTTATCTGTAAATAATATGGCTGGTTCTTCATGAAAGATTTAAAATTATCAAATTGTAATACAAATTTATTTTTTAATTAAAACTATTCACAATATTTTATTTGTTTTTATCCTGAATAAAATATATATAAGCAATGTAATAACTACTAAAAAAGTCTCAGAATATGTCATAAAATAAGTTTCTGCCAGTTAAAACCGGTTTTAACCACTTCCTGCCACTGGCATGGCAGAAATCATTTTCTGCCAGCAAAAACCCAGCCATGCCTGTATTTGATCTTTCAGTTGATATATAATATACTATATAATTGGAAAATTTAGTTTCACAAAAAAATGCCTAGCAGGTTGAAATTTCTCCTTCAGCAATTTATACTAATAGATGGAAACATAACTGAATACTTTTATTCAGCACTGTAGTTTACCTTGTACCTTTATGTTCTAGTTTCCTTCATAACTAACAAATAAATAAAAATGAGCATATCTGTTACTAAAATGTTCATTTGCTATTACAAAATAACCAATGAACCAGTGGATCCAATGGAAGGGGAAATAGTCATGCTGCCAGGTAATAAATATTTACTATTAAAAAAACTCTTATTTTATAATATTGGTAGTAATAAAAACACCTTCTAATCTCATACGTCTATTTTCTGTTTTGTAGGTGCAGGTGAAAAGTACAGATCCTCAAGTAAAAAAAAATTAGAAATAGTATTTTTTTTAAAGTAAATGTACTTATTAATGTACATAATTATTTATAATTAAATAATGAGTTGTCATATTTATTGTTAGCAACTTCATTGTAAAATGCAGTCAATCATATAATCTTTAGTATTATTTATAGTCAATCTTTGCATAAAATAGTCAGTTTTCATGTTAAATCTATGCACAATGCCATAATTCCTGTCTTCCAGAATTTTTCAATTTTGACACCCACTTTTGACCTTTAAGAACTAAAGTCTGTGTCAGCTTTTATCAATTAAAAACTGTTTCAGTTATTTTATTTATATTATTTAAAAGCCAAGTTAAGAAATGCTTTATTATTATTATTATATTTTCTAATCATAAATAAAAATTTCGATCACAAATATACTAATTTTTAGCACTTTCCAACAAAGTTGAAAAATGCTTAAATATATTGGTTTATCTGTAAGTCTGTCCGTGCTCTAACTCCTGTAAATACACTTGGATTACCCAGAAATTTTTGGAAGCTATTGACGTTTACCCTAGCACGAACCCTGTTTCAAATGAAGTTTTAAACATGATTAGTTTATTTACAGGGGCAGTCAAAAGTTTACCGTTACATTATGACCTATGGGAAAAAAATCGTTTCAAATGAAATTTAAAGATGTTAAAATACTGACAAACATATTAAAATTTATATAAATTTACGAGGTGCACTAAAATATGCATTCTGTAAATATGTGGTGAAATAATAGCTATTATTCTCATTTTTATTCTCATTTACAAAGCCACACAAAAGAATTTCATTCCATCATGGTAAAGGGGGAATTGTGTGCAACATATTTTAATTATATTGAAACTATTTCATGTATAATAAAATTGATATATGTCGCTGAGTTTTAATACAAATTATACGACACAGTCATGCATAATATGAAGTACATATCATTTACATGGACATACGAAAGATTTCAAATTGTACATTCATTCCAGAGTATTGTATATGTATCCGATGATGGCTGATGGATGGATGAAATGCAATTTAATTAATTCTAATTTCATTAAATCAGTGAACATTATATGGTCTGTATAAAAGCAATAGTTTATATATAGGGCTACCCAAAAGAGCTTGCAAATGTTACTGAATATGAGCATAAACTACTTAAAAGTAGTTTTTAAATAAATTATGCATTTTTATGCTGAACTGCATTCAATTTACTAAGAAATGCTTGCAGATTATAGATAAAATGAAACAGAGAACCACTCAAAGGATTCAATGCATGGATGTGTATGCATGATAATTTCTGAGAATGCGATTTCTGTAGTTTTAAGAGAGTTTTAGAATGAAATAAATTTTAGCTTAATACTGATATGTAATAAAGGTACAAGGTAAAGTACAGGGCTGAAAAAAGTATTCAATTATGTTCCATCTATTAGTATAAATTGCTGAAAGAGAAATTTCAACCTGCTAGACATTTTCTTGAGAAACTAAATTTTCCCATTACATAGTATATGTACTTCAACCGACAGATCGTCCATTTGGCTATATACAGTAACTTTATTTCCTTAAGTAATGAAGTTTTGTTAAAGATTTCATGAAGTGTTAGAAAGCGCTTTATAATCTATGCTCAACGCTTGATTTTTCATTCTTGTTAATTATTTTTTAGTTATAAAGGGAACAAAGAACATCATATTTATAAAATATAGTCAATAATATTATATTTAGTATTATTGATACATAAGTGATCAAAATTTGCGTAGAATGGTTCCTTTTTACGTTTCATCGACATACAGTATTGTAATTACCGTTTTTCAGAATTTTTTGCTTTTCATACCCATACTTGTGGAACTGTCATGGCTAAATCCTTGAACTGAGAAAGAAACTTTAAATACATAAAATGTAGGAAATTTTGTCCTCTTTAATTTATGTAATGAGGACTTTTATGTAAAATGCATAATTTTTAAGTTATTTAGAAAAGACAAAAAAAAGTCATGTTTTATACACATTTTTTGCCAAAAAAACATGTTTCCAGGGATACATTTTTTTGGATAACACCAGATTCGTATTCAGCGACCCAAAAAAACATAAAGGCACCAAAAATCAAAACTACACTAAAACTCTTATTTGTCCTTTTTGAGCACCAAATGACTATAAAATGCAAACCAAAGTAAAAAACACACTTCCAGTAATTATGGATCATAGACAGTACAATAACTTAATTTTTTTGTGTGTTTCTGTAAATGATCGATAAATACTATACATTTTATATTCTAGAAAAGTATCTTGCATTGCATTCCAATGCATTTCATATGACATGTGCAATAACATATTCAGATTTTATTATGTTTGAAATAGTATAACATCATTAAAATTAGAATAAATTATGAATTTTATAGAAGCATTAGGCAATTAAATCCCTTTGTCTGTCCCAGTAAATGAATGATAAATAATTTGCAGTCAATATTCTACAAAAAGTAGAATATTGACTACTTTTGTCATATTCTAAACATTGACACATTTTTTGAATTGTAGTAATATTCTACAAAAACTTAGAGCATTTCATAAGTGCATATCAATTTCATTATGTTTGAAAGATTGTAGCTTCATTAAAGCACATTGGAATCAATTTTCTCCAATGAACCACATATAACTAAATAATATATTAATTTTTTTTTTACAATAAGGAATATTCTGTTAAAATTTTTAGTAATATACTTCAAGTACATAGAAATCTAAGTATTTTTACAAGAGTTAGAAAGCAGACAGACAACCAGACAAACTAAAGTCGTATTTCAAAAATTTTTTAATGCACAAATATATGGAAGACCCGGAAATGGCCTCAAAATATGGGTGTTCCACTAAAAAACAGAATACTTGGAAGTTTAATTTACTCACTTTTGCTTCATCTACATATCTAGGATGAGGTAGATCAACATGCTTTAAAAGAAAAAGCAAGGTTTCAAGACTATAGTAATCTTTAGGTACCCCATTTCTTCCAGATCTAAAAGAAAGAGTAGAAAGGAGTATTTAATGTTCTTTTTTAAATATTAAATAATACAGTAAAACCCCGATAATTTGGATTAACTGGGACCAGACCCAATCCGGATTATCGAAAATTCCGATTATTCAGAGAATTAGAGAAAAATGAAATAAAATAAAACATACTTACAGAAAATCACCTTTATGTTAAACTTATTGAATATTTACAGTCATTAAAAATGTTTACTTTGCTTAATTCTTCCGAAAAGATTTCAGAAAAAGTTATTTTTTTTTAAATTCAGAATACGACGATGAAAAAGTTAATGTTATGGAAATTAGCCAATCGCTTCTCAAACTTGAAAAGAAAAATGACCAAATCAATCCGAATTATCCGGAGATCTGGATTAACGGGGTCCGAATTTGCGGGGTTCTATTGTAATTGTAAGTCAAAAAACAATCTAAAAATCTATTAATGTCATTCTGAAAAGAGTTGTTGGCTAAATCATATAAATTATTTCTATTGCTGACATCCCTTTGTCTCTACTAATATGTAGAGAAATATCTCTTGGTCGAGCAAGGTTATGAAAATATGATATAATCTCCTCCAATTAAGGAAAACATTTATTTACAAAAACCAATAGTTTTTTTGCAATTTAAAAAGACATTTCTGAAGCAAAAGTTTTTTTTTTATGTGCATAATTTTTAGAATTGTTTTCTAATAGTTTTTACAGAGTATTAATCAGATTTTTCTGTCTGTAACCAATACAAAATATCGTTTTTTCATATGGTAGGTTTGAATAATAGATTTTTATAAGCAACAGACAAATATGCTAAATTAACAGTGTAAAGTGAACATTATTTTGTTACTTAGGCAGGGCTGGTACTACATCGCATGGAGACAAAGTTGTTAGTAGGGTCCAATGTTTACTGCAATATTCAAGCAGTAAAATTTGTTTTTAAGCTGCATATATATCAGATAATAAAATGTGCAATATAATATAAAATATAGATAGATAATATAGATAATAAAATGTGTAGAAAACACCACTTTATTACATTTAATGTACACAATTATTTTTAATATCACAAATCTCCTATCATTTACAATATTTTAAGTATTTATTTTTTACATTCACAGTTACTTTCAGGAACACCAAATCTATATGTACTCTGATAATTATGTAAACTTTACCTGTAGGAAATAAAGCTATTACTCACTTTTCTATCACAAAGAAACACTCAAAAGAAACATAGCACTAAAATATTATTATTTTAGACAAATAAGACAGTATTTCAAGTTAAATAGGGAGACTCAGGGCCCCTAATGATCCAGATTGACAAAAGGCTCTGAGCAGTGACTTCATTTGCCTAATAGTAGAGCCAACCAAAGGGCATAATGCATGTATAAATTTTATTATTTAGCAGAAAAAGTTTGCTTTAAATTTGATAGTATAACAAATATTTTGTTTTGATACTAGGCTTGAAAGCTGATTAACAACACTGCATGTTATGTATATATATATATATATATATATATATATATATATATGTAATGTATATATATATATGTGTTTTTTTTTTTTAGGAACAAAACAAGAAAGTTTTGTTTCAGAAATGTTTCTTTAAACATCAGAAATTCTTTGGCTGAGATTTATGTCAAATGCTACTCAGAAGAAATAATACAATGATTGCCATAATAAAGAAACCAATTATCTATCCTTATAGACATTGTACAATAAAAGGTACAGGAAAAATTCTGTTCATTTTTTGTGTTTACTAAAAACACTACACTCGTATCTTGCATTCCAAAGAAAATAAAGGTGTTGATCTCCAAAATACATTGCACAAGATGGGGGAAAAAAAAATCAAGGCATGCCGGAGATCACCAATGATAACAATCCCAGTAGCAGAAAATCCTCCAAATGTCTGCAACAGATACTTCAGGAGCAGAAAACAATCTGCAAGTAAAATATTTTTAAATTGAAGCATTAATTAATCAAATAATCACTTATCTGTAATGATTTTATGCATTTTATTTGTTTTTATTAATAATAATCTTAAGTTTTAGCATTAAGTAATAAAGAATTAAACGTAACATAAAGGAAAATAAAGGTTTGGTGGAAAAAGAATCTACTAAAGAGAAAATAAAAACTGCCATGCTAGTTTACCATCTTGAGCTTTCTGCTACTGATATTACAATAAAACACAGGAAACTCTTAATATGTAAGACAAAATATAGCTAAATATGCTACAAAAAAAAAGAGAAACAAATTACGGGCAGGATGTTGCATCTAGCATATTTTAGATATATCAGCATATAATGTTTTTGTATTTCAAAGTGCAAAAAGATTAAGTAAACAATTACAGTACAGTAGATATATACTCTCATATCAACCCTTCTCATATCTGAACTAATACCAGGCTGATAATAGCTCAAAAATTTATTCCATTACTTGAAAATTAAAATCGCTCCAAAAGCAATTCTTATTTTGGATAATGCATCATCACATGCAGATATAGACATTATTGGCCATTATTTATCTCCAAACTGGACTAGTTTTCTACAACCATTAGATACATCTGCAATTGAAATATTTAAAAGATATTATCACAAGCTTATGCTCCAACTGATTTTGAATGTTGATTTTGATGCAAATTTTTCAATAATCTAAAATCTATAAACTTTAAAAATGCAATATTATGGTCTACTAAAACATGGAAGACACTCAAAAACTCTATTTTAAAATTTTTTGGAATAAATTATTAGCAATCAATGAAAATTTTGGAAATTCAGAAAATGACTTAGATTTACAAATACCATAAGGAAAGTTTTTGGTTGTGAGACTATCACAGAAACAGAACTTTCTTTGATTGGATAGTTAGTGATGTAGATTGCTACCTGACCACAGGAGAAATTTTAAATTTCATAAATGAAAAAGAAATGATTGTCAATAGTGATGTTGTGAAGCACAGTTGTGGAAAAAAAAAAAAAAGTAAACACCCCCTACTGATTCTGCAACAAATTATTGTACAGTAAAGTTACTGGTATCAAATGATTGGAAATAATGTCTACTTTTAAAAGATATTGCTTAGAAGCATCTACATATTAAAATAAACCTTTTTTTAAAAATTATTATTAATATATAGCACTACCCAATTTTGATACCATAAATGAAATCTACACTCTTTAATTAGCCTAAAAACAAATTTTCAAAATCTGTACAGTAAGAATTTCCGAGATATTCATTATTTTAAAATGAGTATGTTTCATGGGCTGCATCCAAATTGATGTACAGTACTCGATTATTGACCCAAAGAGCCTCCTTTTTGATGAAGGCATCTTAGGCTCCACTCAAGCAATCATTGAAGACTGCTAGATTACAGGATAGCATAAGAAGTTTTGAAACATCTAGCACTTCTTCATAGTCGGCCCCTTAAGTCACCATTTTGCTGTTTTTTAAACGTAACTTGAAAAGTACTTAAGAAAAGGTTTAAATGTTGGATTTCCATAAAGCAGGACTTAATGAATCTAAATCCTTCAAAAAATTGTAGGTTGAAATAAAAATTACAAATTCAGCAAATTTAAGTTTGGGTATTTTAGTATTATTGCTACACAAAGATTTAGCACAATAGAGCTATAATTTCAGGAGATATTAAAAAAATATGAAAATGTAATTTAACATTTGAAACACTAAATTTTGAATATTTACAATTCAAAAGCTTGTACTTAAATGATTTGAAATTTGATGTTTAGGCATAGTTTGAAACAAAGATTTAAAATATCTTGTTAAAATGGGCTATTGTCATTGAAAAAAAAAAAAAAAATGAAATCTGAGTTAAAAAAAAAAAATGTAGATGCCCCCCTAAACAAATTTTATATTCATCACTTAAAAGTAGACTTTATTTCCAATAGTTTGGTACCAATAACTTTTTTCTACGATAATTTATTGTGAAGTTAATAGAAGGTGCTTACCTTTTTTTTTTCTTCACAACTGTACCTGTTGAGAGAAATATGTTTTTTCTAAGGAAATATTTGAGTATGAATTTTTTTCCCCAAATTTTTTTAAACACTTGAATTACTTTTTATGAAGGCTGTCTTGTATTTCATAAAACAGCACAGCAAATCAACTATCTTTGACTTAATTACAATGAGGCATTGTTTGCAAGGGAGCTGCTCATCAGTGAATCAGGCAAAGAACAAGACAGACAAATTTAATGCAATATTAAAAAAAAAATGTACTGTAAATTATAAATGCAAAAGCAAAGTGTGATTATAATAAAAAAGTGAAAAAAAAAATATGTCAAATAGGTACATTTATCATTTTTTTTTTAAATAAAAAACATACTCTTCTCTATTTTAAGAATTTTTCTCATGTCCAGATTACACCAGTCAATCTTAATATAGTTACAGAAAAGTCTACTACAGGCGATCTGGAAATTATAAAAACCCCAAAGATGTCACTTATGTTAAAAATAAAATAAAATAAAATAAACTGGCAAGATTTTTAAGCATGACAAATGCAACTTTTTTATATGCAAAAACCATATGAAAACAATCTATGATAACTCTTATGAAGAATAATTTCTTTGAATAATTTTAATATTTCTGTGAATTTTTACAGTTTATGGTAAACCAGGTTTTGTAAGTACTTTTAACTTTTTTTTAATATCATTTTTTTAAGACCACAACAGCTTCTATTAAATACTAAACAACACAGTAAATTATGATAGATTTATTCCTTGTAAAATATATAATTCAAATAAGTAACATACATGTGTCTTTTTAGACCTGAAGGACTAATTACTAATTAATAGGTATTGCAGAAAAAAACATTTGAAGGCAGATATAAAATTTTACACTCACTGCCAAATTAAATAATTTGTCTTTAAAGTCTTTGGAAATGAGTGTCCCCCAAAAACAATTTGATTGTCTCTTTCTCCAATTTCTCCTAGTTTTAGATTCATAGTGTACTCTCGAAGGAGAGTCAGAGGATCTTGATTTTGTTGGCATTCCTCCTTAACCACAAGTGTTTTGCCTAGAAAAAAATAAAAAAAGCTTTTGAACAAATACACACATAAATAAACATTAATATTATAAAGTCACAATGTTTCAGCTAGTTGCTTTATGAATAACTAACTGCACATAATGTTCCATGAAATTTAGAAGTCAAAGAAATTGCTTAATATAACTATCTGCCTTGAGATTTTTAAAAAAAGAAAAGGAGGAGCACTATTTATCGAATGCTGTTATGACAAATTACTGAATTTTTTCGATAAGAGTTTTTAAAAGTTTCTTATTGACTGGGAGTTTATCTAAATTAAATTCAATATTAGTTTAAAAAATTTATCTTAAAGGTAATATCAATCTTGCATATGCTGAAAATCTTAATAATAACTACAGTAGAAGATCTTTATAACGCAATTCCATATAACGCAATTCTCCATATAACGCACAACCTTTCAGATGTAAACAATGAATTTTGCCATGAAGGAGCACCTGAATTTTAAGACTGTAAAAAACTGCTACTGTCTGAAAACTAAATTTAATGCATTAGTACAATTTTACCTCCTTAATTTAGAACTTTTAAAGGAAAAAAATTATTATTACAATAAATGTTTTTGAAAATGAGCAATATAATGAATAAATTGGGTCCAGGTGTATCTGGACCATTTTTAAAACGTATGTTTAACAAAATGTTGAATGATCGCAATAATAGAAAAATTTATAATCTGGATAAAAAATGCAGTATAAAGGTAATTCTAATGTATTTTGATGTGTTTCAGACATATTTGTCTATATTTATGAGGTAAATTTGATGACGCGTTATATGTGATCCATATAACGCACAACCTTGCGTTTTTAGGTTTGCGTTATATAGATCTTCTACTGTATAATAAAAATTTTATGCAGAATATAATATTAATTCGTTCTCAAAATATACTTCTGATGCTAGTACTTTACCATGTATATGCAATGACCCCTTTCTACAAAAATACATTAATAATGATCATGGACATATTATCACTGGTAATCTTAATACTGTAGATGATTTAATACTAAGAAAATTAATGGGTTATGGCACTAAGTATAGAATTCCATCCAAATTAAAAATTAATTCTATAATAAAACAATTTACTTTTGATATAGATATATTTATTTATAAAATTGCAATATATTATAAGAAACCTATTGAATATTTCAATCAATGGAAAATTTTAGTCATTGATAAATTAACTAAGTCTTTAAAATATAATATTTCACATCTAGATTATGTAAATATAAAGCATCTTTTCAAGCAAATCACTAAATTGCAACAAAATTTTGTAATAACTTATGTTGACAAATCTCCAAATAATTATGCAATTATATGTAAATCCTATTATCATCAACTGCTTAAATCTAGTATATCTTCTAATAACACATTCCAAAAAACTAATGATAACATAATTGTAAACAATCGTAAAATTAAAGGCTTTTATAAATCATTAGACATTAACTCTACTAACTTTAAATATCCTTATCTAGTCCTTATACCCAAATTTCATAAGAATCCTGTTAAATTCAGAACAGTTACAATTGATTGCAATACTAATAATAATGCTGCTAACGAACTTCTATTAACAATTCTTAATCAAATATATAAAATTACTAAAACCAGTGATATACAAATTGTATAAAGAATAGTTATGAACTGGTCAATATTATGAAAAATCTTAAAAGTATAAAAAATATATCTACTTATGACTTCAAAGATCTTTTTAATAATATCGATTTATTAGATTTACATAATATCATAAAAACTTCTTAAAAAATATCAACATGATTTGGATCTATCAATGAACATTGATACTGATTATTTTCTTACTTTAACTAATTTCATTATCTGTAATAATTTTATCATGCAAGATAACATTATATATATTCAAAAAGTTGGTATATCACAAGGTGGTAGTACATCTAGTATATTATCAGACTTATACCTATATCATTATGAACATAAATATTTTAATAATAAAATACATTTATATCAATATATAGATGATATAATTTTAATAAATACTGATAATACCAGTATATTCCCTGTTGATTATCCATCCAATCTAGAAATTACAAAAAACCTGTTTTCTAATAATACCATTAACTTTTTAGATCTTAAAATTATATTAAAAGAAAACAAATTAATAACTGATATTTATGACAAAAGGAAAGAATTTAATTTTAAAGTTAATACATTTATTAATTTTAAATCCTGTCTTCATAATTCTGTATATCATAATATAATCCTTAATCATTTGTATAGAATAAAATGTTTATGTTCTTCTAATTTAATTAATACTAATATTAAAAAGCTTGTTTATGATGCTATAAATAATGGTTTTCCTAAAAAATTCATATATTCTTTAATATACAATTTGTTATTACATGATCTAAATATTAATTAACACTTTGCATAAAAAAGTACAAAAAAATTATTAAAACATAAAAAAAATAATAATAAATTAAAAATGTAAAAAATATATATAAAAAAAAGTATAAAATAGGTTGGTTGGGTGGGTAGATGTTAGAGTATGGAGGAGGGTGGTGTTGTCTGGATTAAAATGCAAAGGTTAATTATATATATAAAAAAAAATTGAGAGTGGGAAATTTATATGTTAATTTGGTACAAAATTTCTATGGAGTTTAATTGACACCAATGTATGGATAATTGTTTAGTTATATATACTATATTATATTATAATTTTAATCATTTACATTTTTAATTTGCACTTCACTTTTAATAAATGAAAGTACTATATCACTACTCAATGTATAGAGTACATTTATTAATAAGCTATTTTTTAATCTTTTATCATCCTATATCAAGATATTGAGTTTAGCCCAACATAGTCAAAGTATATGGTATTGATTTAAATAATAATAGGGTAAACTAGGGTGTATGGTTTAATTTTTCTGTAATTACATAATTCTACTTTTAATTAATTTATTAATTTGATGTTATGATGTGTACGATTATTAATTTTACTTTTTCTCCTTTTCAGTTTTATGTCCAATTCAGCAATTTGTTGTTCTTAGTTATTGATGTTATTTCTTGTCACATTTTCTTTGTTTTTGAAACTTTGCAGTCTACACATGGATATAACTCTCTGTTATTTTCTCCATATCCACTGTGGATTACATGGTATTTCTTTTATGAATTTTGGTTTTATGTGTGTTGGTAGTCCCAAATTCGTATTGTTTTGCTTTTTCATGGCAAATACGAAGATGAAACCACACACTCCATTTGTAGTTGCAAAGTATTTGGGACCTGAAGATTCTGCTTTGGTTCTACACATTCCATTTGTATTCATTTTAATTATTTATTTTTCCCTCCATGTTCAATGTGCTATAAGTTATTAAATTCAATGGTTCATATATTGTAATACGATTAATGGTTTTATATATATATATATTTAAATTTTTCCTCATGTTCAATATATATATTTTTTAAATTAAATTCAAATGGTTAATATTGTTTACTACAGTGGTGGTTACAATTATAAGAAGAAGGCAAAAATTGCCAAATCTTGGTTATATTTGGCTGGAAACCAATGAAAAATGAAGATTATTTTTGTATGTTTTTATGGAAATATGTGGTAAATTCATATTTATAAAATGTATTATAAATTTATACAGCCATCTGATTTGGACAAAATTATAAGAACAACTGTATTTGTGAGTCCTAAAAAGTAAAATTTGCATGTTTTTTACTCTGCAAACAGAGCTTCCAGACGATTTAAATGCGTAGTAAGCGTTTGGGATCATATTATTCCATTTTCTCAATCATGCAGCAAGGTGCAAAGCTTTTGGAATTTCAGAAGGGAAAAAAGGATGCTTTTCAAAATTCAGAACTTTCTGTATGATAAATTGCTACAAAGTTTAATAGATCAAGAACGGTTATTTACAATTATCTTTAAAATACCGGTAAATATGGACAGCAAAGACATACAAGCAGGCCATCTTCTGTTTCTGTATGGGGGGGGGGGGGTAAAGAATGATAATAAGGCGATCTTGCTCCAAAAAATGAAAAAAAACATGAATTGAACTTAGAATGCAAGTGCTCAAACTGTTCAACATGTTTTACAAAAAGAAAGAAAAAGGTTCGCTATAATAAACATGTGACAAGACAGCCTCTTACAAAAGTTCATGAGAGACTGAGGATGAAGTTAGACAAAAACTGCAATACTATGGAAAAAATGGGATTTTGTCTTTTCCAATGAAAAAAAAGATTAATTTGGATAGACTAGATTGTTTTTGCAACTTCTAGTATAATATCCATAGAGAAAAAACTGTTTTCTCAAAGCATGCATTTGGTAGTGACTCAGTAACGGTCTGGGGAGGTTTTTACAACAGGTAGAACTACTCCAATAGTTTTTGTGCAGGGTAGGAGAAATTCTGAGAGTTACATTGATGTATCGGGCGATAAGTCTTTTACCAGAAGCATCGTAAATAGCGATCGGAGGCTATTTTTTCCAGCAGGACAATGCCTTGGTTCATGTTTCTCAAACTTCAAACTCATGGTTTGATGCTAATTTCGTGAAACTACTTGATTGGCCAAATCAGAAGTCCTGATCTGAATCCAATGAAAAATCTGCTGGGTATTCTGGCACACAAAGTATACAAAAACTGTATATAATCTCAAAATAAGCAAGAACCCATGTCTTCCATCAAAAAAGATCTCTCAAATATTTCCAAGGGCATTCTTAAGGAATTGCCAAACTCCATGACGTCAAGACTGATAAAAGTGATTGAGAAGAAACGGGGAGATTATTAATTATCAGTGTGTTTCAGGCAAAAAAATTCATTGACCTTATAATTTTGTCTAATTTTTACATTGACGTATATTGTTAATTGTGACAAAACATTCAAATTTTGCATTTTCCAATGTTTTGCATTCTACAATGATTTCTAGCATAAAAAAGCATTTGTCTATCAATTTCACTTTATTTAGCTCAGAAATAAAATTTTTCTGCTCAATTTTCAAATGTTCTTATAATTCTGTCCATCACTGTATTAATGGTCTTATATATATATATATATATATATATATATAAACATATATATTAGAATGTTGGTAATTAGAAGCACTATGAATATTTATCAAGGTTTTTAGCACATATATATTGCTGAATTGGTAAAATAGAAATTTTTTATAACCCAGATAATGCCAGTTCACATTATAACAGCTAAATGAGATTTAATAGAATTTATTTTAATACTATTGCTACTAGTGTCAAATGACATGTTTTAAAATTTTGATTTATGCACATTTTACTTTAGTTTTTAAAATAAAAAAACTAAACCTGTGACTTTATGATCCAGTACAGTGCCCAAACCTGTTTTCTTGACTCTGGGTCCTGAGATGCTATACAACATTGGGTCACTCTCGGATAATGAAAAAATTTGGCTTTGAAAAAATGATTAAATTTTATTATTTCAATTCCTGATTTTTACTTCAAAGTTTGCCAGATTTCAATATAATGAGAATTTTTGATACGACATAGCAATGGTTTCTTTAAAATATCCAAAATCATTGTTATAATATCCCTGAAATCATAAAACCAATATGTCTTTATAATGACCATGCTAATAACATTGCAACCTTAAACCTACCTTAGAGCTAAACTATAACTGAAAGTTTATGAGGTACTTATTCTGAAAGCAATCCTAAACCTTTTTCTAATAATTGATTCTGCAGAGTTAAAATATTGAATAAGTATTTCAACAATAAAGAGCTTGGTAATGACACATCACGGTAATTTTGAAACAAAATAGTAAAGATTAAAGTAGTTCTTTAATAGGTAATGAAAAACAGACATTACTTCTTGTAAGAACATATGAAAGAAACTATACAATCTAAGAACATTTTCATATCAAAATGACATCTAGTGGAGACAAGAATGAAACATTACTAAGAAGCATTTTTATACTTTAATCTAACTGCTGTGGCATTTTTTATTTCATAATCTAATAAAAAGTCAAGTTTCAGCTTGGTCTATTTTGTATATTTAGCAGTGTTTTGCTTCCTGAAAAATTTCCTTTCTTACTTGCTCTAAGAATGCAAATGAGTTTATGAACAATAGGTCTGCTACATTATCAGTCATGTGATATATTAGTGTTTTTTGTGGAATGAGTTTAAGACTTGTTTGTATTTATTTAGATTAAACTGTTAGATAAATTAAACATTTGTTTGATACCTGCACATACATACAGTAGACTCCTTCATATCTGCAACTGTAAAATCTGCAAATGCCAAAAATCAGCACATCTTTGCAGATGTAAACAATGAAACTTTCATTTCAGAGGTAAGAACAAAATTACAGAATCTTTTTGGTTTAATATTATCCCATATGCATTTTAATATGTAATTCTTAATAATATGACTGAACTTGTGGTTTTCCATGAAAGGTGTACAAAATTACTTTTAAAAAATTTCAAGATACAGTTGATACCACTTGCAATCACAATCTTTTTACCAAATATGGGATGTTTCTAAATGAATATCCGGATTTTATTGCTTGGTAGTATTTATTGCATAAAACTTAAAATTATAATTAATACATAAAATGAAAGAGCAAGTCAAACAGTTTTACCTACAAGGTTGCAAGTGTTCAATGTGAGGATTTATCATCACATGATACACATCAAGTGAATAGATCAGTTCTTCTCAAACTTTGATTAGTGTTTGTGGGATCATTTTTGCAACAGTTGCAATGGTCAGTTAGTAGTGGAGGCACATACACATGATCCTTTATAAACTCCCACAGGTAGAAATCACATGGCATCAGATCAAGTGAGCGTCTGGGCAGAACTTCTTTGCTAATTAACTTTTGGGGAACTTTGACTTGATGATGTGTGACATGTGACAAAAGAATTCTCAAGGGGAATACATTGAACACTTTTAAGCTTCTAGGTAAAACTGTTTGAGTTGTTCTTTCATTTTATGTATTAATCGTAAGTTTTATGTAATAAATGCTACCAAGCCAAAGCCCAATATTTATTTAGAAACACCCCATATATTTATGTATTAATCAAGATTTTTAGGTTATTACTTCAATAATTTTGATTTGAATTAATACAAAACATTTTTCATAAGTAATGTTTCATTGGATAATTCAAGTAAAATGTATCTCATCTTTTTTATGCATATTCAAATATACATTATAAATGATTTATTTTGCCTTTACTTTTAATATTTTAATCAGTTATTAAATTATCTAACTTTTTATCTTTTTAGTTTATTATTTTACTTAATTATTTTAATATTGTACTACATTAGACTATTTCATAATAATTTTTTAGCTCACAGGCTATCATAGCCTGAGAGCTTATGTGCCCGTCCGTTCTGTATGTATGTGCGTATGTGCGTATGTGCGTAACGCGATAACTCATGATAAAAATATCGGATCCACTTGAAATTTTGTATATAGGTATATCCTGATAAGGCGCTTCCCTGATTAGTTTTTGGAGTTCATTCGATATGTATAAGAGGGGGAACGGGGGGCTCATGCCCCCCGTTAGTTGATATAAATGGGATTTTCATGCAGAATTAAGTTTTCAAAATTTAGATTAGGATCATTCTGATGAGGCGATTCCGTGACTGTTATTAGGTGTTCATTGAATAAGTATAAATAGGGGGAACAGGGGTTCTAATCCCCCCCCCCGTTAGTTGATATAAATGGGATTTTCATGCAGAATTAAGTTTTCGTTCAAAATTTAGATTAGGATCATTCTGATGAGGCGATTCCGTGGCTGTTATTAGGTGTTCATTGAATAAGTATAAATAGGGGGAACAGGGGTTCTAATGCCCCCCCCCCCCCGTTAGTTGATATAAATGGGATTTTCATGCAGAATTAAGTTTTCGTTCAAAATTTAGATTAGGATCATTCTGATGAGGCGATTCAGTGACTGTTATTAGTTGTTCATTGAATAAGTATAAATAGGGGGAACAGGGGTTCTAATGCCCCCCCCCGTTAGTTGATATAAATGGGATTTTAATTGAGAATTAAGTTTTCGTTCAAAATTTAGATTAGGATCATTCTGATGAGGCGATTCCGTGACTGTTATTAGGTGTTCATTGAATAAGTATAAATAGGGGGAACAGGGGTTCTAATGCCCCCCCCCCCCTTGTTAGTTGATATAAATGGGATTTTCATGCAGAATTAAGTTTTCGTTCAAAATTTAGATTAGGATCATTCTGATGAGGCGATTCCGTGACTGTTATTAGGTGTTCATTGAATAAGTATAAATAGGGGGAACAGGGGCTCTAATGCCCCCCCCCCCCCCCCCCGTTAGTTGATATAAATGGGATTTTCATGCAGAATTAATTTTCGTTCAAAATTTAGATTAGGATCATTCTGATGAGGCGATTCCGTGACTGTTATTAGGTGTTCATTGAATAAGTATAAATAAGGGGAACAGGGGTTCTAATGTCCCCCCCCCCTTAATTTATACAAATGGGTTTTTCAAGCAGAATTTTCAGATTTCGTTCAAATCTCTGAATAGTTTTGGAAGTTTAATGGTTAAGTATAAAAGAGGGGGATAACTCCTTTTAAATTATATAAATGCTAAATGGGTTTTTATTAAGAATTATCTAATTTGCTCTGAATTTTGGATATAGATTTTTTATATGATAAAGCATGTCTTTGATAGTATAGGAGGTTCAATGATTAAGTATAAAAAAAAGAGGAAAGGGGAGAGCTGTTTCCCCTTCTTAATTTTTTTTTCGAACGGAATTAACCCTTGAAAATATAAGGCTTTAATGTGCAATTAGTATTTGTAGCCTGTGAGCTCAATGCCATCAGTTTAACTGGGCAGTATTCTTTTTATTGATTGCATTATTGCATTCAAATTACTGTTTAAAAAATGTAAACGAAGCAATGACCAGAAATCTGCAAAATTCTAAGATCCACACAATTTCTGTTCTGATTTGAGGGAGTCTACTGTACATATACACAAATATTTATCTAAGCATATAAAAGATGAATATTCAAAAACTATAATTTATGATTATTTATTAACACATTATATTTATTTTAAAGGTAGCCTTTTTTTGCATGCTTCAACCTATCCCAAGGAAAATAATATCAATATATACTTTTTACATTGTGTGTATATTTTTGTGCACTCATATTCTAATTTTTAAAAAAACTAGTTGCATGGCAACTTATTGTATTGTTTTTGAACTGCATGGGATCATTTGGTCCTTTTAGAGAAAGTGAAATCTAACTTTATTGTAAATTTAGAAGACAATTACAGTATTAATTTTAGCAAATAGAATATTTTAAATAATAAATTATGTTTAAAATTTAAGTAAAATGCCTTTCCAAGTAAAATGCACATGCTCTAAAATTTTATTTGCAAAAATCCTTTTATTCTTTCAAGATTTGGCTTCGAATTTCGGAGCTGATAGAAATGACATCAATTGGGTGAACTTATGCAAAAACAAATTTGTTTTAGAGAATTTATTCAAAAGCATTTTATATTTATGAAATGAAATAAATGCTTAGAGAAAGATAATTTTTCTTGCTAAAACATTTTGTTTTGTAAAAGGCTACAATTGCCATCTTAAAGCGACAGTTGAAAATCTCTTTTTCTTTTTAAAATTAAATTAAAAAAGCTAGAATGATTTTTTTTTTTTATATTTGGCGTTATTATGGAATTTATTTCAATGCTCCAGTCAACAAACAATTTTTTTATTCCTAAAATAAGCTCATTTCTGAAGTTTGAACATGTGAAGTTTGCATATGTTAAGTTTGCATATGTTAAGTTTGCAGTATGAGAAATTTGCATAAATGAAGTTCGAGTATGTGAAGTTACAAGTTTGCATTTCTTGAAATTATCCTCAAAAATACAATTCAATCACAATGTTATTTTAGATATTTTTTGAAGTAAAAGTTAATTTATATATGAAAATGATATTAACAGGGATGTCTAGGCGTTTCTCATAGGGTCCTGTTTTTGTGAAATTGTGAAATTTCTAATTACAATTTTGTGAATAATTGTTATATTTATGTTTCTATACATCTATCCTTTATGCATAAAAAAATTAATATGTACTTTGATGAGTTCACTTTTTTTTAAACCAAAAGACCAGAGTTAATTTTTAAACTATTAAATTTGTAAAATTCAGTTTGAAGGTGGGAAAGTTTTGTGAAAGATCTATTTTTAATATAAAAATTTTTATGAAGAATGCTGTTTTTGATATATAAAACTTTGTAAAAACTCCTGTTTTGGGATGAGAATTTTTCTGAAGGGTCCTTTAAAGGACCCAATTTTTTCTTAAACAGATCCCTGACCAAGCAAAGAAATTTAATAATCCGTTTGGATGCATTAAAAATCAAACATGAATATAAAAATGAGTCAGAATATAAGCAGTTTGGATACAAGTTTTTTTTCTTCAACTCCTATTTTTGTTTAATTTACTTTTGCTATAAGAATTGTTCCTATAAAAAACTTGTCAGTATAAAAGTTGTAGATATTATTGAGAAGATGTAAAATAAATTTAATCGGATTTGATAGTTTAAGAATAGACAAAGTTATGGATTTTTTTCTGTTTCCATCCTTCTTTTTGTTTTTGTTTTTATTATTATTATTATTATTATTATTTTATGGGTAAGAGTTGGTCCTATCAAAAACTTGCAAATACAAAAGTTTTAGATAATTTTAAGAACATTTATAAAAAAATTAGTTGAATTTGATACCTTGAAAATTGACAAAGTTATGATTTTTTTTCTCCCAAAAACCCTATATTTTTCAACTCTTGAGCCCATTTTTAACTTTATTAAAAATTTGCCATGCATAAATTTTTGGGCCATTTTTTTAGAAGTAATATAAACTTTAAACTTATTCAATATCGATTTTACTTAAGAAGTTATGGCATTTTTCCAGTTTTCACAAAAACCTTCCTTACTTCCACCCCCTTGGTCCAATTTTGCCCATAAACGAACGTGACCAAGATTTTGTACCCCCTGATTTTATGTATCAGTTTGGAGGAGATTTGAGCAGAATTAAAGAAGTTATCATGTCCATAAAAAAGTGATATATAAATATATATATATATAGATAGATAAACTTTTTTACTGACAGTACTTTTGGGGTCTAGGGGTCATAATCGTCATAGATCTGCAAAATTTTTTTAAAAATTCCAAAATTAGAGCCATTGGAATAGGTAATATTTGTTCTACTTAAAATCATGCTCAAAAATTATTTTTAATTCGAGATTAGAAAGATAATTTACAGAAAGTTAAATAGATCTATTATCCTTATGAGAAAGCATAATTATATCATTGATATATCTCTAAATAACAAAATATTATCTGAATAATGAAATAAAATCTGAAATCATACTGGAGGATGATGCCCCTTGCAGGATGCCTTGTATTTGTTTAAAAATAACATTATTTTGGAAAATATAATTATGATAGAGTAGAAAATTAGAATTTTGAAAGAATCAATGTCTATGTTATCAGGTAAATTTAATGAAGAGTAATATTTTATAAATAAAGCATTAATAGTGGAATGTAAATCTGCTAAAATGATATTGAACAAATCTTTGAAATTCAAAGTAATAATATTAATGACTTTAGAAAGACCCTTTATTTTATCTACCAAAGCAAAACTACTTCCGACATCTTCGTGTACAGATAAATTGTAAATTTGCGTAAAAATATATATAAAAAAAAAAAAAAAAAAAAGGATATTAGCACGTGTATTTTCAGTATTACATCCTACAGTTACTGTATGGAATTTTAATGGATTTTTGTGAAACTTTGGAATTATAACAATATAGAGATGATTTAAGTGATGTTTTATACCTATAATTTATGATAGATTAAAATATTAGTATTATTTTCATTTAATGGAACATGTTGGATTTGGAATATATTGTTAGATGTAACTGCATGAGTTAATAGATGGTAATAGTAATATTTACAAATTAAAGCATGATTATTAGCAGCTTTGTCAACATATATCATAATAAAATTATTTTGAAGATCTTGAATGTGTGGTTTGAGAGTAGAAAAAGATACTGAATTTTTAACAGCATTCAATTTGAGTAATTGTTGTTCCAAAAGAGAAACAACATAAAACTTCCAATCTACAAAATATTTAATGGATTTGTTGCAGTTTATATAAAGAAGTCTAAATCATAAGTGAATTGTTTAAGAATGCACTTTATGTGTGATTGTGATGGAATATGATACTTTGTGCCAAAACTCATTAATAATCTTAAATGAATATTACTAACAACGTATAAATTACCAGCAATTATGTGATCATGATGGACATTAATATATTTAGAAAAAGGGGGATCATTGCATTTACTTGTATATTTATCATTGTGCATGAATTGTTCCGAAAATTTGTTATAACTGAAAATTTATATATTAACAATCTGACAAAAAATTCAAATGAAGCCAATAAAAATATATACATATATATGTAAAATAATAATAATAATAAAACAGTCTACCTGTCACTGGAGCTTTAGTAGAAGTATCTTGATTCATCCAACATGAGGTATCAATTTCTCTGGTTAAGTAATCTAATATTTTCTAAATATATAATAGGGTAACAGATAAATGAGTAAGAACAGTACATAATCAATAAAATAATAAAGTAATTTTTAAAAATACAGCAAAGTACCTTTTTATATGTTGCTAAAGGGTGTGATTAAATAAGATGTGTAAAAGAAAAAATGTATAAACAAAAGATGCATTAAAAATATATACAGGGTGATTCAGCTCGTCGGTGACAAACTTTAAGGATCGATAGAGCACACCTAGACGAACATTTTTGAATAGGGAATGTAGGGTCCCTGACGCGATGGTAAGGCGCTAGGCGCTTTCGAAAATTTGG
The DNA here is from genome assembly GCA_964019185.1 of Maratus speculifer. Taxonomy (NCBI): domain Eukaryota; kingdom Metazoa; phylum Arthropoda; class Arachnida; order Araneae; family Salticidae; genus Maratus; species Maratus speculifer. Next base: position 221,449,159 of record OZ025297.1, on the reverse strand, counting down.
GTGCCGAAATTCGAAACGTCATAAAAACTAGGGAAATGGTTAGATTTTCTTGCTTGTTGTGTCGAAATGATTCTGTTTGTTTAGACTTTCTTCAGTACCAATTTGATAAGCGTATCTCTTAAAACATGGATAGGGGGCGCTGCAGACTTTGGAGAGCTAGACAACAACTTTAAGCCCGTTATTTTGATAATTTAACACATGCTCGCCAAAGTTTATACTCTAACTTAAAGTTTGAACCCAAAAGTAGAGCCCTGCAAAAAGCGTAAGAGCCGGAATAAAATGTCAAAGTACAGGGTGGTCGAAACTCGAAGGCTCCTAAGAGATAAACAAACAGATTTCTTGACTTATGGCATGCATTTTCATGATTCTGTTTGCTGGGGCTCTCTGAAACTCAGTTGAACGGTACAAAAAGAAACATCGATAGGGGGCGCTTTGGGCAAAAAACATAATTCGTTGACATTTCGGACGCTAACTGGAAACGGGGCGCTACGATCAATTAGAAACAAAACAAGAGAGTAATTTACTTATCATAAGAAGCTATTAAAACTGCAGTTTGTTTGTTTTTTTTTAACAAACATAGCTGGTTTCAATCATGCACAATGCGCGCAATAAAATTTACATAAGGTGCTTTTTGCTGATTTATGCAAAAGATATCGTACCATATCGATATGCAAAAGATACGTAATGCGTAGACAACAACGCGAGATGACGTAGTTGTATGCGCAGACACGTCTTTTGAACGTGCGGTACCTACTTAAGCTTCGGGTTACTTGTCTGCAGATCGGTAGTAGGATGGAACGGTACACAAACTCTGAATTGGCTGACATGCATTTGGCGTATGGCGCTGCTGGTTGTAATGGACGAGCTGCTCAGCGGTTGTACGCCGAGCGTTACCCCAACAGGCAAATCTCCTGCCATGCCTTCTTCGCTCGAGTACACCAGAGGTTGTCCACAACGGGATCTTTCGACAGAGGCAGGCCTGAACGGGAGCGATCAGTGAGCACCCCCGACAACGAAGAGGCTGTGCTTAACCTGGTTGAGGACAGCCCAGGTCTTAGCACGAGAGATATCGCCAGACATGTTGGCATTTCGCAAGCAACTGCGTGGCGCATCTTACGTTCCCAGAATCTGCACCCCTACCACATCCAGCGGGTGCAGTTGCTCAGAGAGCAGGATTTTGGCCCTCGAGTGGAATTCTCAAGATGGTACTTGGCGATGAGATCCAGGGATCCCCGTTTTGTAAACAGCATTTTGTTTACGGACGAGTCCACCTTCAGCCGGGAGGGAATGTGGAACGCCCACAACAGTCATGTGTGGTGTGATGAAAATCCACATGAAACCAGAAGCCGAGCAGCCCAGGAGCGTTTCTCAGTAAATGTGTGGGCCGGCATTCTGGGGGATTGCCTCATTGGCCCTTATTTGTTACCTGAACGGCTGACAGGTGGAAATTACCTGATTTTCCTGGATCAAGTGCTGCCGCAGCTTCTGGAGGAGGCGCACGTACCCGAAGGTTCGCGTCGCCAGATGTGGTTCCAGCACGATGGAGCTCCGACCCATTACACGAACGACGTGCGTCTCCATCTAAACGCAAGGTATGGCCAGCGGTGGATCGGGCGTGGGGGTCCAGTTCACTGGCCTGCCTGATCACCAGACCTCACCTGCTTGGATTTCTTCCTTTGGGGTTACCTGAAGGCCGAGGTATACCATACACCTGTCAGCAGTGCTGAAGAACTTGTGGCGCGCATTGTGGCAGCTGCAGGGCAGATCAGAGATACTCCTGGCATTGTTGGAAACACACACTCCTCAATGCGACGGAGGTGCGAAGCCTGCATCATGGCCCAAGGTCGAAATTTCGAGCATCTTCTGTAGTGTTATTTTTTGTAAATAAATTTCCAGTATCATTGATGTTTTTGGTCTAAATTTATTCAGAAGTGTTGAGCAGAGGTAGAAAATATGTTTTCATTATTACTAACTGATCGTAGCGCCCCGTTTCCAGTTAGCATCCGAAATGTCAACGAATTATGTTTTTTGCCCAAAGCGCCCCCTATCGATGTTTCTTTTTGTACCGTTCAACTGAGTTTCAGAGAGCCCCAGCAAACAGAATCATGAAAATGCATGCCATAAGTCAAGAAATCTGTTTGTTTATCTCTTAGGAGCCTTCGAGTTTCGACCACCCTGTACTTTGACATTTTATTCCGGCTCTTACGCTTTTTGCAGGGCTCTACTTTTGGGTTCAAACTTTAAGTTAGAGTATAAACTTTGGCGAGCATGTGTTAAATTATCAAAATAACGGGCTTAAAGTTGTTGTCTAGCTCTCCAAAGTCTGCAGCGCCCCCTATCCATGTTTTAAGAGATACGCTTATCAAATTGGTACTGAAGAAAGTCTAAACAAACAGAATCATTTCGACGCAACAAGCAAGAAAATCTAACCATTTCCCTAGTTTTTATGACGTTTCGAATTTCGGCACCCAAATTTTCGAAAGGGCCTAGCGCCTTACCATCGCGTCAGGGACCCTACATTCCCTATTCAAAAATGTTCGTCTAGGTGTGCTCTATCGATCCTTAAAGTTTGTTTCCGACGAGCTGAATCACCCTGTATATATATTGAATAATGACAAAAGATTACTCATTTTATATAGCATTTAAGCCTGTACATAAGTACAATGGATTGTTTCTACACATTCACAAACTTTTTTTTTTTTTTTTTTTTTTTTTTCAGATACATAGAATTTGCATTTGTTTTCAGAGTTTATGAAATCAAAGAGCCTTTTCTATTTTTCAATAAAGGCAAAGATTTTCTTTGACAGTGGAACTGTTATTTTTTGTACAGAAGACCTAACCAAACTGGCACTGCCATTAAAATGGAATTTGACAAACTGCAGACATCCATGTCAGAATTGGGATTCGAAACTGGCATAGAGATCTGCATGGTCCTGGGCATGGCCCATATCCATGTGGCAGAATGCAATGTGAATTTTCAAATGGGAAGGGTTGGTAGAATTAGAAAAAAATTTTCAACAGGCCAAGCTGGCAAAAAAAAAAAATTGAATGGGCCATACGGCTTTAAAAAAATTTTGATCCCTACCAGCCCAATATAAAGATTTCAACTAGACTGATAAAATGAGAGCTATTTTCAATGAATACGGCTTTAATGAGAATAAGTATAAATGTACCTTATGAACTCATGCAAGTTTTACAACATCAATATAGAAGTAACTTTCCAGTGTAGAGATTGGTATTGAACAGTTACATTGTGTCTGATCCATGCTTAATATTTTTTAGCAGACTTGTGCTGGGCCAGGATCAAGTTTGCATTTTTTTTTTTTTTTTTCTACATGGTGTAGCCAGACCGGAAATGGACTTAATTGTTCTCAAGATGTATAGGACAGACAATATGTTTCGTAAAAGTATTAATAGTAATAATGAAGTTTTGTTAAGGTAATCTTTGGAAGTATACTTTAAGGTGGTTCTTAAATTTACTACTCAACAATGCAACACTTTGATACATTTTCTGACTGATTTTTCACAGCAAACATATAAAATTGACAAGCCTGACTATTGAAGGGATTTGAAATCGAATAGCGTTTTCCATTTTTGATAAATACATTACTTGACAAGATACATTTGTCACATGGCTGCAGATTTTTCTCGCTATCAATACTGTCTTTTATGGAAATTCAATTCAAGATACTAAATTTGGCAATATTTTCTCAAAGATATACTGCTTTTATAAAAAAATTGATAACACTATCCGATTACATAGTTTCTGAATAACAGCACCTGCTGATCTTATGTGTTTCAGAAAAGAAATAAATTCAGAAATGAATAAGAAATATTCTTTGGATATGAGAAATTTTTTTTTTATAAATGATATAGAAATATTTTCATAAATCTATTTTTTATAATACAGCTTTAAAAGTTATGATGTTTTTCATTTTCTTTCTCTTTTATTCTCAACTATATATATATATATATATATTAGTGTTCACTCTAGAAATAAAAAGGGCATGGTGCTATTTACTAAAAAGGGCACTATTACAGCAGAAAAGGGCACTTTTCCAAGAAAAAATTTGTCATTGCCTTTAGAAAGGGGGGGGGGGAGGCAAGAAAATACATAACTTTTAAGTATGATAAATCAAATAACTTTAATTTTGAATGATTTTAAGACATAGAAATAAAAAAAAAAACTATTAAATTAGAACATAAATGAATAGTCCCATGTTTTTTTTCTAAAAAATGAAAAAATTATATCATTTTTGTGCACACAAATTTAGAAACACTATGGAATAAAGGAAATTTTTATTAGAAATCTCTTGGTAAAACTAGTGGTGCACTTTACTACTTTTAAAAAGGGCAGGGTGCATTTTGTAAATTTGAAAAAGGGCAGGGTGCTGCACCCTTGAAAAATGGCCTAGAATGAACACTATATATATATATATATATATATATTAATGAATCCTTATTTGAAAATTGAAACTCGAAAAAATCTAAGTTGTTATTAATGCTGCTATTGTGTATTTTCTGTAAAATGTATTTTAAAATCATCCCATAAATATGTATGCAGTATTCTTTAAAAAAATCTTAATTATATGTTAAAAATCTGAATTTTTTTGAAAGACCAGGTCTGTTTTAACTGATTTCTGTATGGACTGGGCTAGAATTGTAAAAATATAAACAGGCCAGGCTCGGACCAACTTTTGATTTTTACACCAGGCCTGGAAATTCCGGTCTGTGCAGACCTCTAACCTGGCACACTATATACACTACATCACTTTAATAAAAATAATGAATAGCTCATAAAATGCTTCTAAAGTTCATCTTGAAATGAAATTCCAGTCACAACAAACCAAGAAAGATTGATTGTCATGAAATAACAATCATTAATGAGCAATAGTTTTATTAATTACAATCCAAAATCTAACATATTTATAGAAAAATGAAAAACTCTATTCAATTCCAAATCACTTCAATAGTTGACACTTTTAAATAAAAAATTGACACTTTTAAATAACTGAATTTCCAGTCACAATGAACATAGAGAGGTCATCATGAGACATTAAACATTTATAGGGATTGCTCCATGAATTCAAGATGTGATATATCGATAGAAAAACTGCACAAGTAATTTTTAAAATACGTCAAGTAAATAAATTAAAAAAATTCCAAAGGATTATAAAAAAATTTGAGATAGGTGGGAAAGCAGAATGATAATTAAAAAAAATTAATAAAGAACTTTAATCTAATGGGAAGTTTATTATAAATAAAATCATATAGTGAAGTTTTCTATTAAAACTGTCAAAATAAATCATTATTTTCCATATAACTTATATAGCATTTCTGTAGTAAATTTTTAAATCTTTTTTTTTACCCAAACTTACAATTAAAATAGGAGCATCCTACCCAAAATAGTCAGTCCCCCTGGTTAATCACACGCGCTTGCCTTATAGTTAGTTCCCCAGAGCCAAAAATGCTTAAATGAAAAACATCGGGCAGCGACTTTAGTTTAGTTTGTTTCCTTATCTTCTTTCTTATTTTCAATTCTTTTTTTTGTCCTATTAGAAATATTTAAGCCTTCATTTACATGTGTACTTCACAATGTTTATTTCTTTAATCTACCCTAAAGACAATTTTTAATTTGCATCAAAAATAGGATTATTTTATTCAATTCTCACAAAAGTTTATATTTAATTTTCTTAACCTTATGCCAATTTCCTATAAAATGTCATCTCAATGCTATCAAAAGGCACCACAGAATTACATTTTGTTCACCAATGCATGCATGACATACCTCATGCACACTGCTGATGAAGGTGGGGCCAAGTTATTTTAAAATGTTATTTTTTTTAACAAATTTTAATAAGAATAAATGTTTTAATCAATCAATGTAATTAATGTGCATATATTAATTTAAAGTTATTATCATGGACCTAGTAAAATGCTTTGTAGGTCAGGCAGTACTTATATAAATAAAACATTACATAAAAAGAGATCATGTAAAGAGACAAATCGCTCACCCCTGAAAAAAAAAAATTATACATCTTGCAAAAATTCATTTTGCTTTTGATGCCATGAATAAGTCTGTCATAGGTGAGTCTTGCTACACAAACAGTCTCCTAAGTATAATTATATAGAAAATCACGTTTTTACACTATATGTCCATTCATGACCACAGGAGAGGGGTGGGATTATGTCAGAAGGTAAAATTATCCAATCCTGCAAACTTCATCCTATGTCTTCAATCTTAAATGCTTTATGCTTTTATATACTTTTTTTATTCCTGCATGCAGAAATAAATGCTATAACTTCATGTTAGAGTAAAATCATGCATTTTTTTTTTTCTTTGGCCTTTCCTATGAAATTTACTTTCGTTGAGATGTGTCACTTTTCTTGCAAATGAACAAAATGTGGTTTTAAGAGTCTTAAAAACAAATAATAACAGTGATTCACAGAGCATATTTTCCCTCAATTACAATGCATAATTTTCTAATAATGCATTTGAAAATATTTTGCAGGACTTTGCCATTAATATAGTAACTAGCGTAGATTATCTTAATTTAAGATTACTTTCATATGTTTCATTTTTCATCAATCTCACTAATTCTCATTTCTAATTTGATATATGCTTTAGATTTACAGAAGTCAATTTCTTTTATTAAGCATAACTCATTTAATTTTAAAAATAGAGGTATGCAGATTCTGTAACTTTTTGTAGCAACAAAACTAAAGCTTTATCAATTGACCAATTTTATCTAAAAATTTAAAATGTGTAACTTTTTAAAAATTAATAACAAGGCTATAAGGAAATAATATTATATTAATTATGGAAACAATATCATTAATATTGTCTATTTATCTCCAACAGTTAAATTAATGCACATTTCAATCATTTTTATAATTATACATGAAAATACAATAGTAGTGCACCGATTATTCAAATGTTGTCAACAAAGCATGTTCCAGATGGCGAAATTCAAATTTGCACTACAGGAATTTTGCATGCAACCAAAAGCACCTAATTATCTATCAAGTGTCGCCTACATTGCCGATGTTTTCTGAGCCTTCAACAGTGAGATATACGCAGTGTTGTCACTGATATTTGACCAACATTAGTAATTTGGTTAATTAAAAATAAAAAACTTTCGCCAAATGATAAAAGTATTAGCAAAATAGATTCGCTGCGTAGCACTAAAAGAATTACGTTTAATCCTATAATATACCTACTTTTTTCCAATATGTTCTAAAATAACCTAAGTTTTTATTAACTGTGACAACAATTGTTATTAATCCCATTTCAACTATCCGCTACAAATGTATGAAAAAAATATATATATATGCATATGTTTGAAAAACGAAAAAGAAAAGAAAAAAAAGAAAAAATCCAATACTAGCAATTTAGCGAATCTAATCGCTTGTACTCACCAAATGAAAAATTTAGTCGCAATGGCGAGCGACAGCAAGAACCCTGAATATATGTATTTGAAGCAAAAGAAAATTTTGGACTTCTTTTCTTAAAATGTAGACCTACAGCACTGTAGTTTTGATTTCCTGCAGATTTTTTTGATCATTTTATTCAATGATAGTTTGTTGTTTTCTTCTTAGATACATTTGTTGAGTAAATCAATCCAAAATTAAAAATGTGGCTTTTTGATAAGAACAAAACAAAAAAAGAATTTTTTGGAATGCAAGTTACAGAAAGAAAAAGGTCAGACAGTAGAATAAGAATGATTGTAAATATAAAAAATTAAAAGCCTAGAAAACTATAAAATTGCGACTTACCCGTCTATCAGGACGCCTAACATGTGGTATGCCTTCTTTCTACAATTTAAATATAAAATAAGATAAATACTTATATTGCACTTTACATAACTATTTTATAAATTATTGAAAGTTTAATGCAAAGTTATGCATTTAAAAAAAAAAAAAAAAAAAAAAAAACTGTAATATTTTGGTTATTATCTCATTTTTCTGTATGAAGATTAGAGAGTGACAAATAAACAAGACAAACTATGCATCAAACATAAATTATGAAACACTTTCCAACACTTTCAGAATGCTGTAACAAAATTTAAACATTTAATAAGGTTAAAGAAGATATCTTGATTAATATAAAAAACATAAAAAGAAATTTGAGAATCCATTTCCAATAACTACTGTTTTTAGTGAGAAAGGTATTCAAATTCTTTTGAACAGCTTAATATATGATTGATAGATTTGTATATGCATTTCATAGTATGCTACAATTTAGTACAATTAGAAAATGGATAACACTGTTGAAAATTTAATTTCAGTAATTTTTGGTAATAGACAGAAATGCATACTAATCTTTTTTGTATAACCCTGTATGTTATGTACAGATTTTTATATACACTACATATTATTAAGTTCAAATTTAATGTAGATAAAAAATTCATAACATGACTGAAAAACTTCCAACAATTACCATCCATAGATGGCATTATATCCTCCTCTTTGAGTAGCCCTGTATATGAATTTATTTATAGTTTACGCACATATTTTAATGTACTAAATATAGTTCATCTGACAAATGCATTATACAATTAAAAACTGCTCTTAAGCAATTTATGTCCCATGTACAGTCATACTTTTGAATTATTTTGTGTAGCCATGTATATGATCTATAGAATTCATATACACATCATATAGTAAGAAAATATTTAGTTAAACATAAAATGCAAATAAATAAAAAACACATTTGAAACAATTATAGCTCATAACTGAATTCTTTTGTGTGTTCTTATAAATTAATAAATGCTACACATTCAATATTCTACAGTAAGTATCTTGCAATGCATACCAATAATAAATACACATTTCATTATGTTTAAAATAGTATAACATCATTAAAATAAGCTGAAAACAAATTTCCCTTGTAAAAGCATCATATAATTAAACTCTTTTGTCTGATCCTATAAATGTGCAAATGAATAAATATTGTGTGCTCTGTATTCTATAGAAAGTATGTTTTATAGCCCCTTATAAATATATATCAATTTCATTTAAAAAAAAAAAAAAAAAAAAAAAAAAAAAAAAAAAAAAAAAACTTTGTAACATTATTAAAGTAGGCTGCAATCATTTTTTTCACATGGACCACAATGTAACTCAATTCTTTTAAATTTTCCTGCAACTGAATAATAAATTCTTTATTTCTTGTTTTCACTAAGGAATGTGCTAGTAAAAATCTCAGTAACATATAAGTACAAAGAAATAAAATATTTTTTAAAAAAGTTAGAGAGCACACAGATGGATAGACAAACTGAAGTCATTAATTTTTTTCAACTATCTTTTGAATGTTCAAATTGAGTGTTATATACTACTTACTAAAAGTAACAAATTGTACACTCAAAATCTACCTGATTTTGATGTTTACCAAAATTAATTAATAAAATCCCCTCATTCCCCTGTCCAGAGAAAGTGATAAATTACCCACATAAATTAATTTAAAAAATAGGCATTGTATGAATTGAATTCTTTTACCTGGGTAGTATGATTATCCAAATAAAATTCAAAAAGAAAGCTTATGTAGAAAGAAGAGAAATATTCAGTCATAAAAAAATAGTAACAATTTTAAGAGAGGACCTGCCTCTTATGCATCCAGAACAGCTCTTATCTAATTTTATTTGCTACAAGAATCAGTAGTTTAAACAAAACAAAATAAAAAATTATATCATCATAATTAAATTTGCTATAAATTATTATAAATAGCCAGAATGTTTATTTGAAAGCAATCAAAAAACTAATAAATCTATTTTAATGATTCTAAATTCAATAAAAATCTATCAACTTATAAAAAATTCCCAGACATTAAATTGATAATAAATCCTCATCTAGATTTTAAAACTATTATAAAAGTAAATAAATCTGTATTAAGTAACTTCCTAATAATTATATTACACATAAATAATCCCCAAATGCCCTTACTGCAAACAAATTACATTTTATGTGAAGGGCAAATCAATTAGTTTTATCATTATATTTTCATAATATAAACAATAAATTATTATTATTAGAATTATGTTATAAAGATTTGATCGCTTCTTACTGATAGAAATATACCAGTACTTTGTTGGGAAAAACATAATAAACAAAAAAAATAAAATAAAATAAAATATAACTAAAGTTGACAGATGTAAAGATGCCTTGTTATAATTTATTAACCTCTTGTGTTTATAATGAAGTCATTTGATTAAAGAAAAATGATATAAAAAATTCTCAGATTTATAATGTTCTAACATTAAGAATGGCATCAAAATAATAAAGTTTCTCTTAAAAAAAAAAGGATACCTGGAAGTTTAATTTACTTACCTTTGCTTCATTTACATATTCAGGTTGAAACAGATCAGCATGTCTTAAAAGAAAAAGCAAAGATTCAAGACTATAATATTCTTTAGGTACCCCATTTTTTCCAGATCTATATGAAAGAGTTGGAAGGAATCTTTAATGTTCTTTTTAAAATACTAAATGAAATTTAAAATAATAAATATAAAAACAATAAAAAAAATTATTAATGTCAAAAAATTACACCTGATAACTATTTTTATATTTGTAGCTCTATTTATATATTAAAATAATAATTATTTAAAAAAAAATGTATATTTCTCTTGCAGATGTCAAAATTCTTGTGAAAAATAATTATTTGGCAGCCTTGATGTCACTTCTGTCCTATAATTAATGTCAAAATAAAAAAAAGTCATGTGACAAAATGCACAGTAAATTAATGTAACACATGATAACCATGTTATTAAATGTGTATAATGGAATTTAAGCATTGCAATATTAATAACAGGATTTCCCAGACTAAAGAATAAGTGTTTTGCATTAACAAAAGAGATGGAGAAAGCATGATCATTAGAATAACTATTTTGAGGAATAATATGAAAAAAATTTATGAATGAGAAAATTACAGAAGTTATTCTTATAATTGTTTTCAATATTTATATATTTTTTAAATCAAACTTTTTATTTGAAATACTCAGAAAACTCTTACTAATTAAAACATAATAATGAATTGTATTCAACAATTCTTGTTTGCACTTTTAACAATAAAATGAGACCAAGTATTTTTTCATCTCTTGGCAATGCAAAGACGCGACATAGTTACAAAAGAATTTTTATACCTCAATAGAGGATATTTTTACTTTCCATAATAGAGAATCAAATAGTGTTTTTTACTTCCTTATAATTGGGATGTATGTTTTCAATGAAATGGACTGCTCGCTGAGACTGTGTTTTCGTAATTTTTATTTATCAATATTCTGTTTAAAACCTTGAGTTTTATTGCTTTTTTTAAAACACACTTGGGATTGTTTAAGTATTACATAAGAGTAAAGGGGGGAGGGAGTCTGCTTATATTTGCTGACAAGGGGGAGAGTGGGGTCATGAGAATTCTTACGTAAGCATCAGACAACGAAGCAACTATAGTTTAACGAAAAAAAGTAAAAGATGATGATTTGGATGAGCAAAATATATGGAGTAAACAAGGGTAGGAAACGAGGAACATTCTTGCTCAACAATGCATTGTAAACACAATAATAGGCAGTGCAAAACCATGCATTCAAAGATCTTAGACACCAGCAGGGTTGGTAAAAAACCGGGTTTTTTTTCAAAAAAACCAAAAACCATGGTTTTTTTGGTTTAAACCAGGTTTTTTTGGTTTAAACCGGGTTTTTTTTAAAAATATGCTTTTCGGTTACATATACATGCATTTTTATCAATAAAATAAATATTTTTGAATACATAAGTAATATAGTTTGATTTAAAAGTAATTCAAATGAATATAATTATTTAATATACAATCAGTTATATAGAAAGTTGTAATAATTTAAAATTTAAGCATTTTTAGTAAAAGCTATGTCCTGTGTTTTATAAATCAATTGCTCTACATAATATAAAAAAGACCTTGAAAATCTTAAAAAGCCATCTTTTGATTACTAGTACTACAAATATATATAAGATGTAGTTTTATAAATAAAATTTATTTTCACATGACTTTTCAAAATAATTTCTTTGAAATACTTGTTATATGAGATGTCTGATTTTTCTGTTAGAATAATACACGATGAACAATTATCTTTTATTGAAAATAAAGCTTTTTATAAAGAATTTTTGGAATGATTTGAATTTAGCAGTAAAGTCTTCATACACTTTCAAGAAGTATTGTGCATTGCATTTGACACTTCTCCTCTGAAACTGCCAGGTTTAAAAAATATGACGATAAAATAAACAAAAATACCTATTTAACAGTTTTTCGGACTGCTGAAGAGCTGAAGAAAACATTTATCTTAACCCTTTCTGGTCTGATGTACTATTAATAGTACAGGGCTCCCAACAGATTTTAGGCCTCAAAAAGGGAGAAAGGGGACCATTTTCATTTAAAAAGGGGACTTTGGGGGACCATTTTTGATTAAAAAGGGGACTTTGGGGACCAATTTTATTAAAAACAGAAACCAAATAAGGATCATATGTGCGTAAAAATATAGCACAAATTTTCCTAAATAAGAAAGTAAATTTTTAAAATTACCCCAGAAAATATGTTAGATGGTTATCTTTATAAGATTTCATTAAACAATGTACACAATTTTATTTAAAGACATTTAAATATGCTACTGAAAAAGTATATAAAGCATTCAACATTTTGGCATTCACCTTGATAATTCTCATTACAGGTAAAAAACTAGTCAGATGTGCTAATCCCAAAACTTTCTTCTATCTCATACGTACATTTTATAATATTAAAAAAATAGTTACTAATTTTAATGCTTTAATAATTTTAATTCAATGCCATACTGCTATGGTGTTGTATTTGGGGAACCCGATCCAAGCGATATCCCGGCAGCTGAACTCATCAAAACAGACGAGTCAGCTCAAATAGCGTATTGCCCGGAAACAGATTCCTCAAATACAGATAGCAGCGCGTGACGAATAGTGGAAGTAAATCAAATGAGCGTTGTGCCGCAAGTTAAATTAATTCAACTATTTCAACAAGCTGTTAAATGTTACCTAAAATAAAAAGAAAAGAAAAACAATAAAACACTCACCCAAACAGCATTCACAGAGAAGACACTATTTTTCTACTTACAAATATTCGATTTTATTCATGATTGGCAAGAGAATAAACTGTGGAGAACATGGCCATGCATCCCTTTACAGAAAAACTAAAGATTTATGAAAAATATATCTCGTGGAACGTACGAATTACAGTTTGCATAAGTTCCTTTAGTTTGATACTTTATAATCACATCCATTGTCTTGACAGTAATAAATGATGTTGGCTGGGGTACAGTTGATTCTCGCTACACCGGTGACACTTGTGATGAAATCCAGTAAAATAAATCAGGTCTTGGAGATGGACAACGTCTGGCGATGATCCATTGGATAAATTGCCTGCATCAAATAGGTATACTTCATTCACAAAGGTCCTCACGATGTCAGCTATAAATTTCCAGGACTTTGGAGTCGTTAGCAAATTGATCAAACAGGATAAGTAAACTCGGACAACGGGCCCTATTTTCGGTACCCTATTTTCTTAGTATAAGGAAACTCATAAGTTGGCTGGAGGTACTTTTACTTAATATTTGAAGCGAAGATATTAAAAAAATTAAATCTTGTTGTGCAGAACTGTAAAGACGATCATCCTCAGAAAATATCTAAAATCAACTCTTGAAAGAACAGGAATTTCTGCCAAATTTGAAAAAAGAACATCTTTGCCGGCGCTAGACCCGAAGGTCCAGCCGGGGGAAAAATCCCCAATCCTCTTTTACGTCTTGCTCGCTCGGATAATTTTTTGAATCTCTCTGAATCGCCCGCGAAAAATTTCAGTGCTCGTCCGCGACGCCATTCTCAACCAATCAGAAGCGTTTTCTGGAAGCTTCTATCGGGGGATTCCCCTAATTTCACGTGGGAGGTGTTAGAATCAAAGGCACTGGATGCTTCTGGAACAATCTCAAGCATGATGACTCATGCCTGGTCAAAACGGACGAAGCAAGAAAAAAATATGGCGGTGCGTGAATTTAAAAATACAGCGATCGTCATAAAAAAAATACGGAGATTATCTTAAATTTTGAAATAGCATATATCACTAATTATACTATTAAAAGACCGGGCGATTATATGAAAATGATTTATATTTAAATTTAAGTCTGATTAATATAATTTTAAGAATGAATAAATAATAATAAAATAATTTAGAAAAATATTTTTTTTTTGTATATTGCTAATATTCAAATAGGGAAGTTACGATGTATCAAATGAAAATATTGGATTTATAGAATATATTAATGAAATTAGGGAAGATTAAAATTATTTTTTTTTGAAATTAGTATTAATTAATTAATTTTTATTAAAATATTGATCTGAATTTTTTTTAGAAAAAAAAATAATCTGAAAATCCTCCCTACAACCTAGCATTACCTCCAGCCTCTAACAAAAAAAAAAACAATAAAAAAAAAGAATGAGATCCTGGGATCTCAAATGCATACAACATATGCAAAGAAAAATTTTGACACGTTTGAATCAAATGATTGGACTGTGTGTAAGACTAACACTTTGACCAGACAGCCCAATAAAAAAAATATTACATTTTAAGGTATAAGATATAAACATTAGAATAAAATATATTGATCTAGAATAATATATCTATATGCAATCATTCAATACAACCAAGGGTGAGTGAAAAGGGGGAGGGAAAAAAATTATTCATGTGAACACCATTACATAGCATAAAATTTTTATGTAAAGTTTTCTTGATGTAACACCAATACATTGAAATTTTCAAATATGCACATTATGATTACATTATATATGGCTTTCATGAAAAAAAAATATTATGTATCTAGTGAATGAACCATAGTTAATATACATATATATAGGACAATCATGGGTGCAAGTTTGAAATTTTGCCAGGACTGAAAATATTTTGAATCACCCCCCCCCCCCCCAATCCACCAAGTGAACAAATATACACTTGCATGTTTTACGTTCTTTTCATGACTGTTTGACGAAATTCGCTTTTTCCCACGATCTTTTGACAGAAATCACGTCTCTTTAGCAATCCTATGACAAAAATTTGTGACTTTTTCGCGATCCTTTGACAAAAATTCGCGACTTTTTCGCGATCCTTTGACAAAAATTCGTGACTTTTTCGCGATCCTTTGACAAAAATTCGACTTTTTTGCTATCTTTTGAAGAAAAGTCGCGATTCTTTGAAAAAAAAATCGCGACTCTTTTGCGATCCTTTGACAAAAAATCGTGTTTTTCCGCAATTCTGAAAAAACAGCGTTTTTTCTGCTATCATTTGACGAAAATAGCATCTTTTTTGCGATTCTTTGAAAGAGACAGCCTCATTACCGCGATCCTTCGACAGGAATCGCGTTTTCTTTTCTTTTTTTTTTTTTTTTTTGCTATATTATTATGACAAAAAACGCATCTTTTTTGCGATCTTTTGTCAGAAAAAGTGCTTTTATTTCCGCGATCTTTTCACAAAAATCACGTATTGTCAGCAATATTTTGAAAAAAATCGTATTTTTTCACGATCTTTTTGACGAAAAACAGATTTTCCTCGATCTTTTGAGAAAAATCGCAGTTTCTCTGCAATTCTGACAGAAATAGCGTTTTTTTCACGATCATTTAAGGAAAATCGCGTCTTTTCTGCGATTCCTTGACAGATTCTTTGACGGAAGTAACGTTTTTCTTGAGATCGGTCGACAGTAATCACGTTTATTCCGCAATTTTTTGACAAAAAACGCGTCCTTTTGAATGAAATAACGCTTTTATCTGCGATCTTTTGATAGAAATAGCGCCCTTTTCCGCGATCATTTGACAAAAATCACGTTATATTCATAATGTTTTGACGAAAAATCGTGCCTTTTTTAGCGATCTTTTGGCAAAAAACGCGTCATTTTCGCGATCGTTTTCAATTGTCAGAGATTTTTCCGTCCCGCTTCCGTCCTCGGGAATTTTTTAAAGACGGAAATCCGTCCTGTGGACGGAAAACTTGCACCCATGAGGACAATGCTGAATGGTAAAGCTGTGATAAACATAAATAATCTATTTTTCAGAAATATTTGTAATTGAGTGACAGAAAAAAAAATTGAAAATTAAATAACACTGCATCTAAAATCTCTCTAGGTGTCCTAGATTCGAAGCAGTGAACCTAACTAATAATCCACAAGTGGAAGTTATAGACACCCATAAGGAATCATCAGTATCGTAAAAATTTTATGATGGACTGCACCGTGAGGGAATATCGGAGGGCCAAAATTCTTTGAATTTGGATTAATTCCCAAGCTAAGCCGAGTTGACCCTCTGCGTCTGCTTTGTCCAAAATTTTTAGAAAAATTTGAAAAATTCCAAGAGCAGCTTTCAGAGCAATGGCAAAGTTTTAAGATTACTTGTTTTAAAATTTTAAGACAAATTATGAATTATTTGAAAAATTAATCAGAATTTTAATATTGAAATATTACCCCAGTATATAACAACCAGCAATAAATAAAAATTTATGCAAAGTAAAGTTTTTCTCTATTTATTTATATAGTTATTTTTGATTAATATCTATTAAAGCAAGTGACAACCTACAATTAAAATTTGATTGAAATTACTGTATTATTTTTAAAAGATTTTTAATATTAGAATTTATTTAAATAAATTTAATAATATGCCCTACTAATTCTTAAGATAATACGTGGTGGCCGGCCACATATCTCGAAAGCAAACTCGGGTTTGGCACTCCCTGATTTGTTTATTAGCAATGCATAAAAGAGCAAGCAGTCGTCACACTATTATTTACCTATTTAAAATTATAGAAGTCAAAATTTAAATACTAAAAGATTGAAAATTTAGAGAAATATGAAAAAAAAAAAATCTAAATTTAAAGTTAAAATAATAAATATAAACAAAGGGATCAACAATTAAAAAGCAAAAATTATTAATTTTGTCCTGTAAGAAAAAATATTTAACATGAATTTATATTATTTATTTATTCGTTATTTACTTCCATTGCTATTGCTTGCTTTTTTTTTTTTTTTTTTTTTTTTTTCTGTGTTATCACACATTTACAAAAATAAACACAAATTCTTTTATACCAATTTTATGATTCTTTTGAATCAATATTTTTCTTAAAACAAAATAACCTTTATATTCATTACCATAAATAAACAGTTTAAACCATATAAAATTAATATATAGAATATCATGTAAAATTCAATGGCAGGTAAATAATCTGAAAAAAGAGAACAAAAAAAAAAAAGATTTGTTTTGAAATTTAGATTTCATCAAAGTGTGCTGAACAGAAAATAACTTCAAAAGGTAAGTTGTATAGTGACTCTCTTAAATTCATTTAGTGATAATTATAAAATTAAATAAATATTTTTAAGATTATATTAATTAATCTTATCAAAGATATATTGTAAAAATGGTCATAAAGAAATATTACCAACATAATTACTGAGGAATTTGGCAAAACTTCAATTAAATTAAATGGATTGGTTTTTCCAATCTCAATCAAAAAAGAAAAAAAATAGACCTTAAAATCACCAGTAAGATAGTTTTGGCACCAAAATAGTCCATCGTCAACAAACGAATAAATGCATAAATTGTGGTGACACGAGGAAACCACAGCCGCAAAATCTCTAATTGTGACAACATGGAAAAAAAGCATTTCCGCAGAACTAACTGCCAAAACATCTAAAATCTCTTCTAGCCGCACTAATTGAGAATAAGTACGATCAAGCTAGGTAGAGAAAAGTGACCGATAAAATATCCCAAGGTCTATATTTACATTATTGATGCATTTTTTATACATCTTTCAAAAATAATTTTCATTTATATTCATTTTATTATGAATATTCTTATTATTTCTCCTTCATTTTATATATTTGATTAGGGTACCCTTTCTTATTATCTATATATTTCAAAATAATTATTAAAATATAGTTTTGGCCTCCTCAGCAAGATTGAACAAAAATTCTTCCAGAGTAAACAAATATTTAAATTGATATAAAGATTATTAAAGTTTGATTATTGCATAAGTTAAATAATAAAATATAAAGATAGGAATTTTATCATCCCTCTCATAATACCATATCGAGAAATCCGGAGGGTGGAGGAAAGAGCTATTTTTCCCTGTGTCACATCCCTAAAATCCGGTCAGTGCAAAGCACTTACTATTCTCCAGGCTACTACTAAATGTTTAAATGAATAGACAGCCCCAATAATAAAATGAAAATGAATGAGAAATATATCCTAAAAGTTCAAACTATTGAGCAAAAGAAAAACATGAAATCATAATACACATAAAAAGCAAAATTGAATATAAATTTTATCCCCTATCACCCCAGAATATTTTTTGAAACTTTAGGGGGGGGGGGGGGTGTAAAGCTCTAGAAAATAGAAAATAAAAATATTTGAGGGGTATGAAAAATATAGCACTGGAGAAAATTAATTCAATAGTATTTTTTTTTTTTTTTTTTTTTTTTTTGAAAAATATTACTCAATATTACATACACAATAAAAAAATAGCATATTTTTAATTGTTCAAATTTAATATAAATATTTTGTTGTTCAATTTTTGTTTATTTTTTATTTTATCTATATTATTTTACTTATTATTTTAATAGTAGTACCACTACCATACACAACAAACATTAATGAATTAATCAGAGTGTACATTAAAATTATGCACACCATTTCCTGCCTGCAGGAAATAAAAACACATTACATTAAATTATTGTCGCAATTGATATGGAAAATATTACTATGGCACTACAAATATTTATTTAGAAAACTGACCATTTTAAAAGAAGTAATATTCAATAGATCCTGTTATATATATAAAAGACAAGAGAGTACACATTTTATAAAGAAAATACATTATTATCAAAATATATGAGAATATTATATTATTCACATGAATTTGTCAGAAAAATAAAAATCCTTATTTATTTCAAAAAAATTCCAAACTATCGTTAAAAATTTACTCTAAATCGTTAAAATTCACGATAGTCAAGTAAAATTAACAAAGCTAAATTTAATCTTAAAAACTTCAATAAATTAACCATTATCTCAAAAGTAAAAAAAAAGCTATTAGGTAAGATCCTAAACGGTAACACGGCGCCAATTAATGCTATGGTGTTGTATTTGGGGAACCCGATCCAAGCGATATCCCGGCAGCTGAACTCATCAAAACAGACGAGTCAGCTCAAATAGCGTATTGCCCGGAAACAGATTCCTCAAATACAGATAGCAGCGCGTGTCGAATAGTGGAAGCAAATCAATTAAGCGTTGTGCCGCAAATTAAATTAATTCAACTATTTCAACAAGCTGTTAAATGTTACCTAAAATAAAAAGAAAAGAAAAACAATAAAACACTCACCCAAACAGCATTCACAGAGAAGACACTATTTTTCTACTTACAAATATTCGATTTTATTCATGATTGGCAAGAGAATAAACTGTGGAGAACATGGCCATGCATCCCTTTACAGAAAAACTAAAGATTTATGAAAAATATATCTCGTGGAACGTACGAATTACAGTTTGCATAAGTTCCTTTAGTTTGATACTTTATAATCACATCCATTGTCTTGACAGTAATAAATGATGTTGGCTGGGGTACAGTTGATTCTCGCTACACCGGTGACACTTGTGATGAAATCCAGTAAAATAAATCAGGTCTTGGAGATGGACAACGTCTGGCGATGATCCATTGGATAAATTGCCTGCATCAAATAGGTATACTTCATTCACAAAGGTCCTCACGATGTCAGCTATAAATTTCCAGGACTTTGGAGTCGTTAGCAAATTGATTAAACAGGATAAGTAAACTCGGACAACGGGAGAGTCTATTTTCTTAGTATAAGGAAACTCATAAGTTGGCTGGAGGTACTTTTACTTAATATTTGAAGCGAAGATATTAAAAAAATTAAATCTTGTTGTGCAGAACTGTAAAGACGATCATCCTCAGAAAATATCTAAAATCAACTCTTGAAAGAACAGGAATTTCTGCCAAATTTGAAAAAAGAACATCTTTGCCGGCGCTAGACCCGAAGGTCCAGCCGGGGGAAAAATCCCCAATCCTCTTTTACGTCTTGCTCGCTCGGATAATTTTTTGAATCTCTCTGAATCGCCCGCGAAAAATTTCAGTGCTCGTCCGCGACGCCATTCTCAACCAATCAGAAGCGTTTTCTGGAAGCTTCTATCGGGGGATTCCCCTAATTTCACGTGGGAGGTGTTAGAATCAAAGGCACTGGATGCTTCTGGAACAATCTCAAGCATGATGACTCATGCCTGGTCAAAACGGACGAAGCAAGAAAAAAATATGGCGGTGCGTGAATTTAAAAATACAGCGATCGTCATAAAAAAATACGGAGATTATCTTAAATTTTGAAATAGCATATATCACTAATTATACTATTAAAAGACCGGGCGATTATATGAAAATGATTTATATTTAAATTTAAGTCTGATTAATATAATTTTAAGAATGAATAAATAATAATAAAATAATTTAGAAAAATATTTTTTTTTTGTATATTGCTAATATTCAAATAGGGAAGTTACGATGTATCAAATGAAAATATTGGATTTATAGAATATATTAATGAAATTAGGGAAGATTAAAATTATTTTTTTTGAAATTAGTATTAATTAATTAATTTTTATTAAAATATTGATCTGAATTTTTTTTAGAAAAAAAAAATAATCTGAAAATCCTCCCTACAACCTAGCACATACCAACTTTGATTTTCATCTTAAATTTCTGCTTCAGTCAATTAATTGGAGTAAAAACAAATTTCCGTCTCTGCACAAGCTGATGGACAATAGAATGATAGGCAGATTTTTTTTTTTTTTTTTCAGATTCAGGGAGAACCTACTTGCCTCACCAAAAAAAAATCATATACAAAAAATTTAGTTCAGTTCTAGAACTAACTTCATACAATTTTAGGCACTTTTAGGTGGTGCAATATTGTAAATGGCATAAAAATTTGCTATTGCAGCGCCATCTTCCGGAGGATTTTTCTCAAATTTGGGAAGGACCAACTAGTCATAGCCATACAGTTACACAAAAAATTTGGTTCAATTTGATGCATAACTTCATATACTTTTGGTCGGTACAATATTGAAAATGGCACAAACATCACGATTGCAGCGCCCCCTTCCGGCAGATTTTTCTCAAATTCTGGGAGGACCAACTAGCCATAGTTATACAGTTACACAATAAATTTGGTTCAATTCGATACATAACTTCATATACTTTTGGTCGGTACAATATTGAAAAAGGCACAAACATCACGACTGCAGCGCCCCTTCAGGTGGAATATTTCAAAACTGAAGGAGGACTTGCTTGCCACAGCCAAAAACATTCACAAAAAATTTGGTTCAATTCTATGCATAACTTCATGCACTTTTTGATGGTAGAATGGTGACATACGGACACACAGACACACACGGACAGACAGACATTTTATAAAAACATGTTTTTTGGAATCTCTGACCCCTAAAACGTGTAAATCCGTCGAAAAAATTTCGATTACAATACTTTCTTCTATTGAAGATAGAAGAATGTAATAATAGTGATCAGTTAATAAAAACAAGTGGGCAGGGGTCGATTTAGAAAAAGAAAGTTGCATAGCAGTAACTGCTATTCAAAGTCAGTTTTGAATAGCAGTTAGACACTTTTGTATAGCAAGTAAAAAATAGTTAACGTAACTTTTAAATCTTGAAAATTTACAATTTTTTTTTAAAGGGCGGGGACAAATCATGTGTTTACAGGGAAAACCGTGAAGTCATTGCATCGCAATGATTGCGATGCAATGCATTTCTTGGATCGCAGTTTAGTTAAATTTGAATCGTAAATTGCGATGCAATACCGCTTAAATCGAACCCTGCAAGTGGGTAAGTGTGATCACAGATCACTCAGAGGGTTTTATTTAATATTCCTTTCAAAACATTCTAAACTTTAATTAATAAACCAAAATTGTTAATAATGAAATTTGTTAAAAATTAACAATGGTTTATAATGATTAAATACTTATATAGATGGGGATGATATAAGAGAGTGAGAATGAAGGTAGAGATTAAGTGAAGAATAACATTATTCATAACCTGGCTTTTCATTTAAGATATTATATGCCATATTGTAGATTACATTTTTGAAAATTTATTTCAATAGCATCCCCTGGTGACAGAAAGGGATGAAAAGATGCTAACCGTTGAGATATGTTGAGTAGTTTTTTTTCTTAATTTTTTAGAAAATTTATGAAGTAAAGAACGCAATTAAAATTAAACCACCTACTAATGATGAAAAAATGAGTTAAGATGGTGGGAAATGGCTGCTTAGACCAAGCGTTTTAAAAGGATGTGTGAAAAAAATCAATTTTCTGATTCCCCACTCCACATACACAGGCACACGAAGAAACGCCCCTAATTGTCTGGGGTCAAAATAGACCCTAGCAAAATGTTGGGCTTGATTAAATACCTCCTTCGGTCAACCCTTAAATTGAGATTGAATCTTGCTGTAGTTTAATTAGGGGTTGAGTTTGAAAATTGCTGAAGTTTTAAGAAAATCAGTGCATTAGTTCTTGAGATAGAGCTATTAATGAAATTGCGAATAATGCAGCATAACAGTGTCACTTGTTGAGCGATATACACTAAAAACTAAACAGCTCTAGTTTACATCAAGGTCTTAGTGAATCTAAAGTTTTGTGCATAAATGTGCATTAGTTCTTGAGACACAGTGCTTTTTAACAGACATTTTCTAAAACCCACTAAAATTGTGTACAGGACCTTCTAAAATGTATAAATCCATCAAAACTGGAAGTCGAAATTATTTCATATATTCAATATTTTTTTTTGTAAAGATAAAAAAAAAAAGTAAAAAAATGTGAAAAGGCATTTTACTCCAACCATTTTCTTTAATATGATTCAGAGTTGTGGACTTTAAATTAATTTTTCTTAGTTTTAATCGTCTGTTTCCATACAATTCAAGATTCTTTCCATTCAAAAAAGCTTCACTTTTTTTAGGTGAGGGGGGGGGGGGGGGAGAAGCATACCAAGGCCCGTTATTGAAGACTGGTCAAACAGTAGTTTAATATAGTAACTTTTGTGTTCTACAATTTTTTAATTTTAAGAATTTTAATGAAATTCTTAAAATTTGCCTGTATTCTGTTGTGATTTTTTAACATTTAGATTCATGAAAGAATTTGAATTACAACGCTTTTTTATACCTGTTATATTGCTTTTTTTATGCCCACTTAAAAAAAAAAATTCTTGGATTTTTAAGCTTTTAGTGATTTTCAGAGTTTTTTTTTATTTTGGGGCGATTTTTTTCCGACACAGAAAAGGGGACTTGGGGGACCAAAATACAAAAAAGGGGACTAAAGGGGACCTTTTTCTAAAAAGCGGACTTTTGGGGGAAAAAGGGGACCATTTGGGAGCCCTGATAGAACATGTCTTTTAATGGAGTATTATTTTGTTTTAAAAAATACCTGTGGTACTATTTACATGTAGTAATGTTAGTATATGTCCATGCAATTATTTTTTTGCTTTATTTATGTTTAGGCTTTTAGTAATAATAATAATTATTATTATTTGCTTCATTCTCTTTGCTCCATTTATGATTCTTTTATTTTAAACATATATTTTACTCTTTAAATTTACAATAAAAGTTACTTTCCTGGAAGAATCATGTGTAATAAAGCAAAAAAAAAGTATTAGAAATTTGTAATATAAGTTAAATCTTATTAAAATAAAATATTTTCTAAACATCTCTAAAAATTCTTCCTTAGCCTATTTTCATATGAACATGAATTGAATAATGCACAAAACTACAACATTCGTTGTCTTTGAGACCATGAAATGTTCGTTAAACACAAATTAATCTATAAGGACAGCTAGTGTTAATGTAATTAACGTAAAAATATTTTTTCCTAAAAATTGAAAAAAAATTCGGACTTGAAAGGGTTAAAATAGAAAGTAGTTTTATAAATGCTGTCATCCACTAAAGCATTTAAACAACCATCAGACTCTGGCTTTTTTCTAAGCTACATTATAACTCTTAGTACTTTTAAATGTCTAAACTAAAAATGATATCTTTTTAGGCATTTTTTCTATTATGTCAAAGTAAACCTTGTCTTGATCTATCTCTTCCCCCCCCCCCCCCTATTTTCTTGGCTGATCTAAGCAGTATGTTCAGTTATGCAATAGAAGATTTAAATATATCTTATTGCATATTTTAGTAAAATGTAAAAGGTGCTTCCCTAGCACCCAATTTTTCAATGTCTTCTAATTTGAGTTCATCTCTTGAGATTTCTTTTTATTCTTAAAAGATAATACCACCAATCAAGAAAATTTTCTTTTAAAGCTTGACTGAAATCTTAAAGGTTATTTTATATTATTAACTGTAAATCTGCATTTCTCAAAAGAAAACCATTTTTTTCAGAATATTGCATATTTTTAATTTATTTTATCTTTGCTAAATTTACATAATTTAAGTGTTTATTTTAGAGCTTCAGATATGTTCATCAATGCATGAAATTTGCATTCTACATGCATACTAACAGGACCTAGACTAGACTCACTAACATATGATATTATATGGTAAAAACTATAAATCAAAGACAATTCTGTTTTGAATTTTCCAAAAAAAATTCAGGTAATCATTTCTAAAACATAAAAAGAAAAATCCATCATAAATCGTAAAATTTGACAAATGGTCTCAAAAAAAAAAAGAAATTGTCAATTGTGCGAAGAAAATGCTATATCACTATAGTGCTAGTGCTAGTGCTATTTCACTATATATCTTGGGAAAAATATCTCCCAACTTGACAGCAACAATATGAAAGCACCAAAGAAAAAAAAGTATTTTTTTCCAGCTATAAAAGAATTTGTTAAAGAAGATTTATTTTTATTAAAAATTTCAATAAATGAAAAAAACCCTGCATTTTATATCCAGGCAAATTACATTCACAGAGGCAGTCATAGAATTTATCTTCTAATGCTTTTCCATTTTGAAATAGTAAGTTATTTGTTATTTATCATTATTTATTTTATTTTGCTGTGTCCATTTCAATCTCTATTATTTTGCATAAAACTATCTATTATTTTGCTATTTTTCATAGCGAGTCCTAAGCTAATTTAGTTATGGATAGGGATCTAGCATATTTTCGCGAAATGTTACACCTTTTCCCCCACAATAAATGAATGTTACAGAATTTGAATTGAGAACATCTGCAGACTATTTTTCAACTGATTTAAAAAATGCTAAAAATCATTTACCGTGATCCATTATAATATTATCCGGATCACATACGATTGAAGAAGCTCTGATTCATGTTAAATTATAAATCAAGGACGATTCTGTTTTGAATTTTCCGAAAAATTTAGGCAATCATTTCTAAACTTAGAAAAAACCGAAATAAATCTGAAAATTCCGAAGTAATAGTAAATTTTGACAAATATCAAAAAGGAAAAAAAAAAACAATTTTGTCAATTGTGCAAAGAAAAAGCACCAATTTTGCACATATATCTGGGGAAAAACATGATATAAACTATAAATTGATATGAACATGATCATGATATAAACATGATAAAAACTATAAATCAAGGACGATTTTGTTTTGAATTTTCCAAAAAAAATTTTGCCAAAAGATGGGAAAAAAGGCACACTTCGTGAAAAGATCGCAAAAAGTAGCAAAAGAAATGACAAATTTCTCAAAAAGATAACGAAAATAAAAATAAATTTCACACAAAAAAAAGGATAAATGCGATAAAATGGCTAATTAAATTGAAAGATCGTGAGAAAAAAAGACAAATTTCACCAAAAGGCCTTGAGAAAACGACAAATTCCACCAAAAGACCTCAAGAAAAAGACCATTTTGTCCAGGTATCATAAAAAGCGTGATCTTCGTCAAAAGATCCCATAAACACACAAAATTTGTCTAGATACCACAAAAAATGCAAATTTTGCCAAATAATCATTAAAAAAAAGAGCAAGCGATGAATATGGTATATAAAGGACTGCATTATCATGATTGAATGTTATGCAAAAAGAGCGATCTCTTCTCATAATTTTATTTTTCTTTGTTGATTATAATGATCTTCATATTTTTGAAAAAACATTGTTGAGAGATAAAGATCAAGAGATTGAAAAGAAAATAGCAAATTTCATGAAAATATTCCCTCCTCCTTCTCTCCAAAAAAACTCGGCAAATTTCATCACGGGAACACTTTTTTAAAAAAGGGAACTTCGAGTCAACACAAAGAAAGTGAAACAATAAATAAATATTAATGATTTACAAAGCTGTTTATAACTGGGCATATTTTCATTTCATATGCAATTCTCCATTCTTCGGCAAAAACAATGTAATGTAAATACAGTAGACTCCCTCAAATCCACACAACTTGGGACCAGAGGTTTTGCAGATTTTAGAATTTTGTGGATTTCTGGTCATTGCTTTGTTTACATTTTTTAAAAAAATAATTTGAATGTAATTAATAATGAAATCAAAAGTATAATGAATGCTTACAATATACTAAAACATTAAAATAAGTAATAAACTAAAATAATAAAAATTTAGATATTTTTTAAAATGATTAAAAACTAAAAGGAAAGGGCAAGTTAATAATCAATAATGTACAATTAAATATTTATTATAAAAGAGGAAATTTGTTTTTCCTAAATTATTCAATGAAACTTTTCTCATAAAGGTACATCACTAATTCACATCAGGATCATAAAATAATGAAACTTTATTTCAGATTTAGCCTGACTTAATAACTAAAAAAGCTTGATTAATACATAAATATATTTGATAAGATTGTGATTACCAATGACATTAGCAATATCTTTATTTTTTCAGAAATAAATTATTCTTTCTTCATGAAAAAACATGAATTCAATAACCTTAACAAAAATTATAAATTAAAAAATGTATGGAATTGATATAAAACAAAAAAAAAAATCAATTTTTGCTTCTACATCTGAACTGAATGTTTCATTGTTTACATCTGTAAAATATGTGCGGATTTTAGAGAGTTGCAGATTTTAGGAGTGCGAATTTGAGGGAGTCTACTGTACTTTCTAAACATGAATTTGCTCAAAAATCAAATTATAAGGGGGGAAAAAATCACTGTTTTTTGACATGAGTATTATAAGAAACTGAAGCAAAAAATAAATAGTGATTTGCGAATCTGTTTACATCCATGAAGTCAATAACATCAGTCGAAAATCCCTACTTCCCCTCCAAAACACAAAACAAAAAACAATGTGAATTCCAGCCAGGTTTTTTATACATACTTAGTATAAATTTGAAAATTACAATATAGAAAATGTTTTATTGGCCAAGAACGTAAATAAACACTTTAATCATTAATTATTGAATGTTTCAATTTCATATGAAACATCTCTACATTAAGCCTAAGATTGCCGCAATAACATCGCAAGGTAGGAGGAGAGAATAGCATTTAACACGAAAAAAGAATACAAATGGAAATAAATTAACTTACGTAAAGTGAAAAAACCAATGTATTTCAATCATTAAAAGATAAGTAGAGAAGAAAAATAAAATTATCATTCAACAGTGATAGCAAAAATGCAGTCTTTATATCCCATATTTACCAAATACGCGCTTTGCAAATACATATATAGAAAGTAAGTACAGTCTTCTCCGATTGGTTCTCAGATTTCTGCGCAAGCGCATATGCGTAGAGACCAATTTTAGCTATGCTGAAAAAAAAGCCTTACTGTTTTAATATATATGATATTCATAAAATAAAAACTCGCTCTTTTTGAGAAAACTGTAAGAAATAAAAATCATAAAATCAGTGTTTTTTTGTTATAATACAAACCAATATATTCAAATGATTAAAAAAAGAACCTCCAAAACTAATCATGGAAGCCCCTTATCAGAACAAACCTGTATACCAAATTTGAAGCAAATTGAATAATTCTATATGAAATGACCATTTAGCTAAATTAAGGAGGGGTCATTAACCCCTTGTCCTTTATATTTAATCAGTGAACTTCCAAATCTAATCAGGGAAGAAGCTCCTTATAAAAATCAACCAGTATACCAAAATTGAAGCAAATTGGATAATTATGCTTGAAAAACCTATTTATATGAGTTAGGGAAAGATATTAGCCCCTCCATTTATATCTAATGAATGAACCCTGAAAACTAACAAGGGAAGTGCCTTTTCATAATGAACCTATACAAAATTTTAAACAAGTAGGATATTTCTATTCAAGAGTTAGCATGTTACGTACATTAGAGATATTCAAGGGCCGGGCCTTACCTCTGAAGACTCAGGCTGGGTCAGGCCTAGTCACTAATCTTTTCGGGATGGCTTGGGCCTTAATTTTTTTCCTGGAATATCAGGCAGGACTTAATGTATTTTTTCTGTACCAAGCCGACAATCATTTCATTCTACCTAGACTTCACCGACCAAAATAATTTGTTCCTGTTGAATCATCCAGTATGAAAATCCTTTTCTCGACATGGCCAAGTCTGTTCATAAATCAGTAAAATTTGGCTTGATCCAAAAATTTTTGCAAAAAGGCATATACTTTTAGGTCATCATTATTCTTTATTTTTATTATTCGAATTTATTATTTTTAAAGAATCGTAGATTACTAGATGTTTTAAAATAGAATTAAACATATGAAAAAAAAACATGATTATGACGGAATTTTCTTTTAAACTGAAAACTGCAAATTTCCTTTAAACTGATCATCCATGCAAAATGAATACAACAATATGCGAGAAAAAATATACTAAACATTTACATCTGCCAAGAAGGAGCATATTTTTTTCTTTCCAATGTGATTCCGTCTTAAAAAATTTTACTTTTACCATATACCATTTTTTAGATTTTTATGTCTCCATTACATGGAATATGGATTAATAATACTAATGATAACTGAAACATTTACATACAACAAACAAAGGTTTAGTAAAAGCATAAATATCGCAGCTTACGACACTTCTCCATAAATGGAGATTATAAACATGAGAAAACAGACTAAGATAATTTTTTTGGTCTGAACTCTTTTGTAAGAGTAAAGATCAATGTTCTGTAGAAAATTACTCGGGCCGGGTTAGGGTAATTTTTAATAGTTTGTGTAATTTTTTTTTCAGGCCAGGCCGAACTTGGACCTAAATTTTAACTTTTGGCCAGGCGAATATTTTTTTAGTTCGGACTGGGCCGGGCTCAGGCTGAAATTTAAATTTTCAGGCCGGGCTTGAGCTTGGAAATTTCGGCCCATGCAGACCTCTAATGTACATACATACATACCAATGAATCAGAGGAGTTGTCAGATTCCAATTCCTCATTACTTTCTCTTTACTCGCATTCTAATTTTTGAACATTGCTTCTAAGTTTGTGTTTCAGTTTGTTAACTTTGAGACATAAAAAAAGACTAACATAAGTCTCTGATTTTTGATGTGTTATGAAAAGACAGTCAATTTATAAAAAGTAGATTTGTCAGTATGAGTGCTGCATCCAAACATATTTATAGCAGAGGGGCAGAAATTTTTTTTACTCCCAACATTTCCCCCAATCCATACTGAAATTTTACGATATATTATAGGCTTACATACATTAAGTATGTAAGCATATAATATATACAGAATGGATGTATTATAGGAATGTATGTATGTATTATATGAATGTATACAGAATGCTTGTATGTAGTCTGTATTACTGTAGGTATAGAATATTTTGTTTTCCAAAATTTCTCAATTTATGCATGAGTATCTACGGTACATCTTATTCTGAGAACAATTTTGTGAAATTTGCCATGCATATCTTTTTATTTGTAGTGAAAATATATATATTAGGGAATTATGTAATTCATTGTAAAAATCAAAATCAATTGTATATAATTTTTTTGCAAAATTTTCCCAGATGGCTAAAATTTCCCCTGATCCTAGATCGCCAGATCAGACATATTCTGCACCCCCTGATTTATTGTAACCAAAAGTTAATAGGTGTATTTTTTGATAAATATAAAAGGGGGCGTTCAATTATTATTTATGCATATACAGTAGACTCCCTCAAATCTGCAAACCAGAAATCCGCAACTCTCTAAAATCCGCACATATTTTATGGATGTAAATAATGAAACTTTCAGTTCAGATATTGGGACAAATTTGATTTTTTTTAGTTTTGTTTCAATTCTATATATTTTTTAATTTGTAATTTTCTTAATAATACTCTATTCATGTTTTTTCATAAAGAAAGAATATTTTTTTTTTTTTTGGAAAAAATTCAAGATATTACTGATATTATTAGTAATCATAATCTTCTTACCAAATATATTTATGCATTAATCAAGATTTTTTTTTGGTTATTAAACCTGGCTAAATTTGAAAAAAAAAAATCTTTATTTTATGATTTTGATGTGAATTAGTAATGTACTTTCATGAGGCAAATTTTGTTGAATAATTTTGGAAAAATACATTTAATCTTTATAATGAATATTTAATCATACACTATTGATTATTAACTTGACCTTTGCTATTAGTACTTTAATCATTTTAAAAATTATCTAAAATTTATTATTTTAGTTTATTACTTATTTTAATATTTTATTATATTGTAAGCATTCATTATAGTTCCAATTGCATTATTAATTGCACTCAAATTACTGTTTAAAAAATGTAAACAAAGCAATGACCAGAAATCTGCAAAATTCTAAAATCCACACAAGCTCTGGTCCCAAGCTGTGCGGATTTGAGGGAGTCTATTGTATTTAATAATTTTATGCTCCTCCCTCCCTCTTATAAGGGAAAATAAGCAAATTCTAGCCCCCCCCCCCCTCCACCCTTTGATTCCGTAAGATTTTATGATATTCTAACATCAACACTATTTACCATTAAAAAAAAAACTATAGTTAGTGATATATTACATATTAGTCCAGCAAATTTATACATAAATAGGCATATATGGTTTGTGGTATATAAGGAAAACAAAATTAGTTTAATATTCTGTTATTTATTGCTTTAAACAATTCATTGAATGCAACATGGTTTTTAATTGTTATATTTATTGCATTGAATTTAAAAAAATAAAAAATACAACAGGTTTGAACTTATTTAGGCACATAACTAAACATTTTAACAAGAATCATCAGAATATTATGTGAAGTTCACATTTCTAGTCTGGTGTCCAGGGTTGTTTGGTTTAAACCAAATGGGTTTTTTTTTTTTAAACCATGCTGGTTTTTTTTAAATCTGGTTTTTTTATTGTTTTTCTGTAATGATTTGATTCATTTTACACATTATTGATAAATGCAAAATCCAAGTTATGCAGAAGCTAACAAGCAAAGCTTTAGAGAAATGATGAATAAATAAATTTCTAAAATGACAAACATTTTTAATCAACCTAAATTTTCGTACAAGCTATGAATCTACAAGACAGAATAATTAATTTTTCTAAAATTAGCTAGTTAGAAAAAAACTAGATAGTTTTCTTTCCTCTTTTTTTAAACTTAAAAAACAGCAAGAATAGCAGATTCAAGCTAAAAATGCACTTTTACTACTTAAATTACTTGATTAGTTAAAATTTACTAAGAATTGCATAATTTCTCAAAGCCTCAATGAAGGCATAATCAAGTAATTTTCTCCACTGATTGCCTTTTGTTATCTATGCAATATGTTAATGAATTATTGACTATGAGGGGTTTTTTTTGGGGGGGGAGGAGGGGGGGCTTTATGGTTATTGGGTTTAGTAAGTCTTTGTTTTTCTTGCATTTCTACATTGTGACTGGGGCTTTTGCATTAAAATTTTATTCTTTTACCAGCGTGGTTGTAACAGTTTAAACCAATTGTTTTTTATTAACAAATCTAATGTATTTTTTCATTTTTGTAATTTAAGTGTTTTAAGTTATTGGATGTAAGTAATTTCTACTTTTAACAGACTTATGTCAGCAGTCATCATAAGACATAGTGAGTCTAGTCTAGGTCCTGTTAGTATGCATGTAGAATGCAAATTTCATGCATTGATGAACATATCTGAAGCTCTAAAATAAACACTTAAATTATGTAAATTTAGCAAAGATAAAATAAATTAAAAATATGCAATATTCTGAAAAAAATGGTTTTCTTTTGAGAAATGCAGATTTACAGTTAATAATATAAAATAACCTTTAAGATTTTGTATGATGCATCTTGCGTCACCAAACCCCTCTCTGGGCACTCCTGCAACGGTAACAAAGTCTTATTGCAGTTTCCCAGACAAAAGGGTGAGGAGGGAGATAGAAATTCTTATCCATGATTATATATTCATACATACATGAAGAAGAATAGAAATGTCAAAAGTTGGGGCATTCCATATTTTAGAATTAAATATTTTTTTAATAATTTAGTTATTTTAATAATAGCTTTGTATTTTCATAAAAATAGATAACTGATAATAAAAGATAACATACTATTTTAAACCAAAGACCATGTTAAAAATAATAAGAGAAAATTTTGATTGGATCAAATGCGATACCAATATCAAAAGACAAATCCCCACCGCACTCTCAACTAGAGATATCTTACAATATCATATTCCAACCCCTTCCCTTAAATGATAATGTTATATATGTACAGACCCTTATGTGTGTAGTGTATTAATAACACTTTTACTTATTAAATAAAATCCAAAGGACATTTTATTGATCATTATTTTTTTTTCTTTAATAAAAAAATAAGCATTTATACGACGATTATAGTTTATCTAAATTTCAAGAAAATTTGAAACATTATAATCACTAACTTTAAAAAGTGACTACTAATAAAACCAATTCTACCAACCACTAGCTACTAGCTCAATTTCCCAGTTTTTATGTATAGGGTGGGATGCTAACCCCTCCCTCCCTGTTCTTAATTTAGATAAATGGGTTTTTCACACACAATTATCATATTTCATACAACTTTAGATATAGGATCATTCTGACAAAGCACCTTCTTGATTAGTATTGAGTGTTCATTGGAAAAGTAGAAATGGGAGCTAACCTCCACCCCCCCCCCCCCCCACTTAATTAAGCTTAATGGGTTTTTCACACAGAAATTACAGATTTGCTTGGATATAAGTTCATTCAAACGGTGGTACTCCTTGAAAATATAAGATCTTAATATACAATTAGCAGAGTTTCCCCCAGACTTAAAAAGGGGCAGGGCACTACTGTTCTGAAAAGGGCACTTTTATAGGATTGAATCTAGAATTTAGAGGTTCAAAAAATCGTGGAAATACAGAAATTTCATCAAAAAATCCAGAATAAAATCCAAAAAATAAAAAAAGGTAAATGTTGTTAAAAGATTGCATAAAAGTAGCTGATTTTGTTAAAAGATCGCAAAAAACAGCAGGTTTTGTTGTAAGATCACGAAAAAGCAGCAAATTTTGTTAATAAAAGGCAAAAAAAGACAAAATTTTGTAAAAAGATTGCGAAAAAAAGTGGCAAATTTGTGATGGATTGAGAACAGAACATTGTGTGTGTGTGTGTGGGGGGGGGGGGGTCGTCCTGGGCGCGGAAATTTAGGAGAGGCCAAATTTATACTACAAACGTAATTTTTAAGCTGTCACAAGAAAAAGTTGGGAGAGGGTGGCATCAAATTCTAATTATGCTCCTGGTACAATTTTCTCTTTGCACGAAAAGGATTGTGAATCAGGAAAATTCGCTTTTGGAGCAATAAAAACACAATTTTGAAACAGGAAAATTAGTTTATAGAACAGAAAATTTCACTTCTGGCATTAACTTTTTTTTTTTTTTTTTTGTGCTACTATGTTGCATTTTTTGTGATCTTTCGACAAAATCGGCAGTTTGTTGCGAATTTTTTGACAGAATTTTCCGTTTTATTGCGATTTTTGGAGGAAATTTGCCGGGTTATTTTGCAAATCTTTTGACGAAATCTGTCGTTTTATCACAAATTTTAACAATAGTTGCTGTTTTTCCGGATCTTTTGGCAAAATGATCCGTTTTTCACGAATCATTTGAAAAAAATTTCTGTTTATCGCGATTTTTCGACGAAATTTGTTTTTTTTTTTTTTCACTATTTTTTGAGGAAATCTGCCATTTTTTCGGGATTTTGTGACGAAATTAGCCATTTTTTCATGAATCTTGCCGGAATTAGTTGTTATTTCTCGATTTGTAACAAAATTTGCCGTTTTTTTCGCGATATGTTGAGGAAATTACGCATTCCGTGAGACGCATAAGAGCTATTTTTTGCATAATTTACGTGCTATAGCGCATTCGCATCATCGCTGAAGGGCTGTGTTTTTTCAAATGTGGGGCAAGAAGGGTGCTATTTTTTAGAATAAGCGACCAGAAGGGCGCTAGTTTTTGGGTGAGAGGCAAGAGGGGTGCTATTTTTTAAACTAAAGTGCAGGAGGGATGGAGCACCCCAGGCCCGGACTGGCTCCTTTGGGGGCCCTCGGCTAGAGACTGAAAAGGGGCCCCTTACGGGAAATTTAGCAAAAACAGAATATTATATTTTGTCTTTAAATTTAGGCTTGGATGGCAAAAAACCACATTTAGGCTATTTTGTCGCTTGAAAAATAGTTGAGTAAAATGTAAGCTTTTTGTAATGTTGTTAACTTTCACAATATATATTTATAATATTTTTTTACACCTTACCTAAACTAATTCCATGCTAGAAAAAAAATAAGAATTATTCATTTTAAGTGGTTATTACTTAAAAATGTGCGTGAGGTATATTTTTAGTCTTCGGCAATGGCAATCAAATGACTGTGTCAAAGTCATAATAATCTAAATCCTACTGTGATACCTAAGTAAATATTAAAAGTGACATAACAGTAATAAAAAAAAGTGGGTACATGTTGTCACAGATCGCTCAGAGCATTTCTTTTAATATATCTTTCAAAACAATTATATAAATCCAAATTGTTGTTTTATAATTATTAAATTCTTACATAGATGGTAGCATCAATAAATTTAAAGTAAAAAGAAATTATTTATTTTAATTTAATTAAAAATGTTTAAATTAAATTATTTAAAATAAATTCAAAAAGCAAAATTCTTTAAAAACGCGAAATAAAAAGAAAAATAGCGAAAATATAAATAAAATTAAAAATTTTTAAAAACGAAAAAAAATGTTTAAACGAAATTTAAAATTCTGAATAATTAATAAACCGCTCATTTTTAAAATAGAAAGAAAATTGTAATTAAAAAAAATATATATATGAATATTAGTGATAAAAAAATAATATAAACCCTTAAATCGTCAAAAAGTATGTTTTTTTTTTTATTCTATCTTACTAGGGAACTGCAAGAAGTGTAAGCCACCGATTTTGATGAAAGTGGTATCGTTGGAAAGATCTCATTGTGAGGAGTAAAAAATTCAATGGAATCACCCTTCGGAAATGAAACTTTTCAAGATATCCGACAATTTGTATCACGTAGCTAATGCACACTTACTGGGAAACTGCATTAAGTTACATAAATTGTCGGATATCTCAAAAACGACTCGTTTCCGATGGGTAGTTCCCTTGAGTTTTTTACTCCTCATAATGAGTTTTTTCCAACGATACCACATTCGTTAGAATCGATGACTTACACTTCTTGCAGTTCCCTAGTTAGTATGAAAATTTCAAATTCCAGTATCATGGTTCGAACTGTGAATCTTCTGCTTACTAGTGAGTCTGTTTTCCTAAAAGTATTTCACATACCTTTCTTGAAGGACATAGCTGACGCTTTGTTTGTTTTTTTGTGTTTTATATGCTGGCTGATTATTCACACGTGGGATATAGGCCTTAAGGGGAGGGGTGTCCTCCGTGGGGGGTTTTCTAAGGGAGCCTAACCCGTATTTATGCAAGGAAATGCAAGGTTCGAAGAAAACCATGGAAAACTTTGAGCGGTTAGACCAACGGTCGCGATTCTGTTCGAACCCAACACCTACCGTCTACCAGTTTGGAGGTCAGAACCTCTCAGTCACTGGTGGAGCCATAGCTAATGCGAACTGCCATCTCGTAACAGCTATAACTGGAGTACTACTTACCATAATGCTGAATATTATGCTATCATATGGGTCTTTTAAAATAATATTACAACCTATAATTTGTTGTAGAGGTTTGCATGGGACCAGGTTTGGCCAAAGACCCGTATCCAGCCCGGTCAAGCAAAGAAATTTAACGGGAGTGCTGGGCCCGATAAAAAAAGTTTGGGAACCTGCCAATCCGATATAAAAACTTAAACGAAGACGATAAAATATGATCCGCTTTCAGTGTCGAATGACTTTCGCGAGAATGAATATAAATATGCGTCTCAAGAGCCGATGCTAGTTTGACACCATCCAAACAAAAACTCGGGTAACTGTGGTATCAGAGGCAGGGTTTAATTTTTTCTGCAGACTCATACCTTAAGGCCATGATCAGGTGTGCACTTTTTTTCTACGTAGTAGAGTCGGGCCAGAACTGTATTTAAATTTTCTCAGAATGTGTAGGGCAGTTACTATGTTAAAAAAAATATATATTAATAGCGATAACCTATAATTTGTTGTAGAGGTTTGCATGGGACTGGGTTTGGCCAGAGACCCGTATCCAGCCCGGTCTGTGGGCCGGTCAGGCAAAGAAATTTAACGGGAGTGCTGGGCCCGATAAAAAAAGTTTGGGAACCTGCCAATCCGATATAGAAACTTAAACGAAGATGATAAAATATGATCCGCTTTCAGTGTCGAATGACTTTCGCGAGAATGAATATAAATATGCGTCTCAAGAGCCGATGCTAGTTTGACACCATCCAAACAAAAACTTGGGCATCGGACAGTTATGTGGTATCAGAGGCAGGGTTTAATTTTTTCTGCAGACTCATACCTTAAGGCCATGAACAGGTGTGCACTTTTTTTCTACGTAGTAGAGTCGGGCCAGAACTGTATTTAAATTTTCTCAGAATGTGTAGGGCAGTTACTATGTTTAAAAAAATATATATTAATAGCGATAATAAACTTCTGTTAATGGAATCTTTGGAAGTATAATTTAGGGTGGTTTTCAATCCACTTCTCAATAAAGCGAAACTTTCTGACTAATTTTTAACTGTAAATGCATAAAATTGACATGCATGACTATTAAAGAATTTGGGTATAGAATAATTGTCACATGACTGCAGGTTTTTCCCCTTTTTAATGATATCGCTTCCGAAAATTCAATTTTAAATGCTAACTTTGACAATATTTCTAAAAGATATAATGCCTTTATCAAAATATGGAAGACACCATCCGATTACATAGGTTCTGAATAAGAAAAAAACAGCAAAACTTATGCATTTCCGAAGAAAATGAATTTAGAAATGTTTCAGGAATGTGTCCTTTGGATTTGAAAGAAACACTCTAATAAATGACAGAGAAATATTTTCACAAATATATTTTTTATAATACATCTTCAAAAGTTAATCATGTTTTTACCGTCTTTTTTTTCCCTTTAAATCTAAACTACATTAATTTCATAATGAATCTTTATTTAAATGTTCAAAAATCTAGGCTTCTAAGTAATCATTAATGTTATTATCGTGTATTTACTATGTTGAGAAAATATCGTGATTTAAAAGTATAGTTTTAAAATATAAAATATTTCATAAATGTGTATGTAGTATTCTTTAAAAGGATCTTAATTGTATGTTAAGAAAAACTAATTTTTTTGTGCAAATTGAGTGGAATCGGATCGTCCTTAACTACTTAACCAAGTATTAAAAGTTTTAAAAAATTTTCAATGTTTAAAAATTTTCTCATTTTTTTCTTTCCTTTTCGTACAACTGCTTCATGTTGACCACACTGTGAAATTGCACTAGTTACAACCATACTATACGATTGGCAAGTGAGCGTCATGTTGCACTCTGAAGCTGATTCTATGAGTACTGCAGAAAGGGCGATGCATCAGTCAGCGGCCCTATTCCGTCTATCCAACGACATGACACGACAAAACTATATAAGTTATCATGAAAAAACTATAAATAGATAGAAATTTACTGTAAACACATATTGTTACTAGAGAATACTCAATTTTTTTTCCTTAGTAATTATAAAATCGTATATTCCTTTTTTGAGTTGCACTTCCGGGGCCCCTTTGGGCTGGGGGGCCCTCGGCGATCGCCGACCAGCCAATCTGGCCAGGAGCACCCCCCTGAAACCCTCTGGGGGAAATTCTGCAATTAGTATGTGTAGCCTGCAAGCTCAACATCATCAATTTAACTGGGCAATATTAATTTTTATTAACATGTTTTAGAATTTAACAAATAGACAAACTATGGAGTAACAAGATTTTGAAACAGATGTGATGTGGTTTATGGTCTAGATTTTTTTTTATGTTTTTACAAGACCAAACCACCATTTGTGAAATTGGTCTAAGTTAAAAGTCTGATGTCATCCCAATTGCTATGGTGATGACTTATACAGGTTTTATTTTCTACATATTGACTTTGAGAAAAATAATAAAAAAAAGAGCTGACATTCAAAAAGACTAAATTAATCTGTGTGTTTCTGATTCACACGTTGGAATCCACTTAAAAGCCATACTATCTTAAATTAAAAGGAAAAACTTTAAAAGCAGTTAAACATAAAATTTAAGTACATTCACAAAATGAGAAAAGGATATAATGAAATGCATGAGTTACATACAACAAATACATTTTATTTTATAAACAGTTTGTGAACATGTGCATATATAGATTATTTTGCATATTTCAATAAACATTTCTCCCCGAAATATAGTTTAAGGTTGGCTAACATTAATTTTATCTTATTCATATTTAATAAAGAGTGTAATGTGGGTTACTTATTATTATTTTTTTTTTTTTTAAGAAGCTTTGTATATGCCCCCTATTTTAAAGTTATAGCATACTATTTAGGCATGGCATTTAAGACAGCATATGCCCTTTTTTATGGTTACAACACTGTATTCTGTTTATATAACTTATCATTTTTTCTTTATCTACTTATTATTTTTTTTTTTTACTATAG
The DNA here is from genome assembly GCA_964019185.1 of Maratus speculifer. Taxonomy (NCBI): domain Eukaryota; kingdom Metazoa; phylum Arthropoda; class Arachnida; order Araneae; family Salticidae; genus Maratus; species Maratus speculifer. The sequence continues at coordinate 221,410,196 of OZ025297.1, read as the reverse complement.
GTGAATTAGAATAAATATCCTTAATCTTTTCTCGCGAGGGTAAGGGATTGTCGATCTATAGAAATATGAATAACAATATGCATGTGCTCACAAACTATTTATTAAATAAAATATACTTACGATAATCCAAACATTTTATATACTTTTTTTCTCATTTTGTGAATGTCACACGTGACTCCAACGTGCGCGAATCAGAGATGTAAAATTTAACAAATTTAGTCTAGTTGTAAAGCTGTAGTTTTCCTCAAAATCTGAAATAAATTATATTAAAGGTGGTAAATTATTTATTCCTATCTTTTGTTTTGTTAAATCGAAACAATCATCAAAGTTATGCATTCGGCGATAACGAGCGAGCATAACATCAAGGTCACAGGTCACATATGAGTCGATCATTTTCCCTGATTCATTCGCATCAAGAATCTCCGGCAATCGTTTACGGCAGTCCTCGACTGCGCATGTGCGATAGACTGCCGTAAGTATAATATTCTTACGGCTGCCGTAAAAATAGACACTTCGTAATTTTTTTACAAATAAGAACTGTATTACATTTTCAAAGTGCGTTAACTTGGCAAAATTATAAAACGAGTTGGCGAATATAAAAATTTGACTTGACAATATGAAGGTTTTCTCCCCCACCAATAAAAAGTCTTAGCGATGGCCCTGTATCCACGTATTACAAGATTGATTTGTAATCTACAATACTGGATTGATTTCAATGGAATTTGCATTGTTAGTTAGATAATTTTTCAGAAAAAGTTTTAGTATGTGTATATTTCTTATTTAATGATTATATATTTAATGATAATATACCGTGCGGATAACAGGCCAAAATATGTCATAAAATATGAGAAACAAACGACATCCGAAATTATGTTAGTATAAGCAAAACACTTATTTATACTTTCAATAGAAAAATTATAAACATTCTAATCATACTTTATTCATTACAAAACTAGAAGGCAAACTCCAAATATTTCACCTCTTTAAAATATATGTATGCAGATATTCTTAATTTAAAAAAAATGTATATCTTTTACATTTTGCTTTTTTAATAATTTCCATTTTGATTTTAACACCGTAAAATATTCACGCATGCATTATATTTGCATCCTAATATCAATAAAAATTTACTTCTAAAATTAAAAAAAAAAAAAAAAAAAAAAAAAAAAAAAAAGAACATTAATAATTATTTTATGCGTATACGGATATTTTCGCAGAAAACTTTTTTTTCATTTGTTTAATATATATATAAATCACTTTGGAACGATATTAATATCGTTCTAATTATCCTTTTAGTATTCTAAATTTAGAATATTAAAACTTACTCCGCAAAAATCTCATTTTCTCGTATTTAAATAAGTATTTTATTATTATAATAGAAATACATGTGCTTCTGTATTATTAATATAAAATTTACCTTTAATAAAAATGTCTTATTTATTAATAAAAAGCAACCAAAAAAAAAAAAAAGACACAAACCGACTTTTGGCTCGCGCAGGTTTCGAACCCGTATCGTCTGGGTACAAGCCCAGCACACATTTGACCAACGAGCTCACTTTCGTTTGTAACAGATTATCTTTATAGACCGAATTCTCAGTGTCAACATAAACAAAAACCCGCCTAACCGGAACCACAGGTACTACTTCCGGTTCATTGGAAATCATTGGTAAACGTTCCATTTCTTTCTTTTCTTCAAACGAATTTGGAATCAGTTTGCATCTTCAATGTTTTTTTTTATGTTTTTCTTTAAAACTATGAAATCTTTAAAAAGTGAGTCTATAACATTTTTTTTACGCAATATTGTTTAAATAAATATTTATTTTCGTCCTTTTGGCAGAATGGGTGCCATAAATGAAGGTTTATCGCGTTTTTTTGGCGACCGTGAAAGTGTTTAATTCCTTCTACGATATAGCAGTATGTGTTTGTTTACTTTTTATACCGTGAATTAATAATTTATATTTGATGATTCAAAATTATTTGCAAATAGCCAGTAAAAATAAAAAGAATAAACGTTACTTGGCTGTTCATAAAAATCAATTTGTAAATATATATATGGCGTTTATTCATCTTTTTATTTTAAATATTACAAATTCCTTTCGTTTTGTTTTTATACTTTAAAATTATATCAGATTTTTAAAACAATGGATGAGGTTGTTTTCAGTGCTTTTTTAAACATTTTATGAAAAATAAATGCTTCATAAACTTCTAATTTTGTGATTACATGTGTAACTTTTATTAATTTAAAAAAATCTACAATTATTTTGTAAATTACGATGTACCATATTATTTTTTAGAAACATTTTTAAACAGAAATTTTAATTAAGATTCTAGCTTCCTAGCACCGGTAATATTGTTGTGGAAACACTTAAAATATTAGTATCTGATTTAAAAATTATATAAGTTTGAATTGGTTTATTTTGTATTTTTTTTTATTTATTTTATATGAAGCTTGTACCTATCTACAAGTGGTTGTACGGAGAGAAATTACTTAAAGTACATGATATCTTCTATAATTGTGTCCCCTACAAATATCTACATTTCAATGTATGTTAACTATTCTACAGTTTATTTATGTAGCAAGAATGGAATTTTTATTGAATATAGGTATTTGTTTACTTTCTTGTAAATCACAAAGCTAGAATTCATAAAAATAACGCAGAGTTGTGCATGTGACTTATTGAAACTAATGATTATGATTTAAAACATACTCAGGCAGTAAAATTCAACTTGACACTTTTTTTTGAGGAAATAGATCTTTATTTAGTGAGAAAATTAAAACAACAATTCAAAATAGTGATCCCCCTAAACCATACTTTAAAGCTGTAGACTAGTACTCTCTTAATATCGATCAAATACATCATAGTTTTTTTTTTTTATATATATGTGAGATATGATGTGAGATACCTACACCTAATTTTTCTATCCGTCTATTGTACAAAAAATTTGCCCATGCTACAGTATTTTTAAATCTGTAGGTATGCCTGTAAGCTTGCAAAACTTTTAGAACTTCTTTACTTTTCTAGAAAAACATAACATAAAAATTGTAATTTTTTTTTTAACTATTCAAAAAATCCTTTGAAATTAATATATCATGAAATTGCATGTTTACGTTATTGATGTATTGAAGTGAAATTTTCAAATTTTCTGTATATTATATTTCTTTTTTTAACAGATTGCAGAATATATTTTGGAATTATCTTTGAAACTAAAGAAGATGTATTGATTGAACATGAAAAGCCAATAAAGATTTTTTTAAACTGCTGAAGATGATGACAGAAAGAAAAAAAAATTCAAGAGAATGTCCTTGCTGCTCGGTGTTTTTTTAATTAATCGCCTATGCAGTAAGGAACTTCCCTTAGACAAACATCTGGTGCTTAAGTCTCCTTGCTGAAAATTAGCATAGGAATATTATCGCTGAAGTTGAGACACCATACAATGACAAATGCGTCATAAGCTTTTTTTCACTGTTAGTAGAATATTTCAGGTATTTTTTCTCCAGGTTTACTTTTGATTCACAATTGATCTTTTTTAATTTCGTTTTATTTATCATTATTTTAATATATGTAAAATTTTTTAACTATATAGCATATAATTTTTTTATTTATAAAAACAGCTATCTAAAAGTTGCATACAATGTTTAATAAAGTTTCATTTTAAATACTTTACAAATCATGTAAAACACAAAAGACTTACTGTGTATAAAAGTACCCTCAATAATTTTCTCTGATTTATTATTAATCGGAGATGTGGTGGAGGGTATACGGAGGTATATGCCATATACCTTTTCAAATTTTTAAAGAAGCTTTGTATACCCTCTGTTTTTCAAAAATAGCTATAGTGATACCCTAATAGCTCGAGCCATGAACATTCTGAACTCAGCCTATCGCATGTATTCTCTGAGATTTTTATTACTATAACACTGCTATTAATTTCTATAGTTTATTTTAAGTTATACTTTGTTAGTAAATACTTTTTTTTTATTAAAAAATATTATAAGTTTGCTGATTAGGACATTATGAAGATAGGTATAGGGACATTAAAAATTATGATATTGTAATATCTTTTGTGTGATTGTCACATCATAAAAGTCTTAGAGATGGCACCATATGTAAGGTAGCTGCCTTAGGGTGCAGGCATAAAAGGCATTGCTTTTCTAGCATATATTGATAGATAAAGCAAAACCATTGTGTCAAAATTTTTTTTAAGTGTGAAAGAGAATTTTTTTTTCTTCTTCTTTTAGAATAAATGTACAGAGTACATTTCATATAATTACAAACACCGTATATCCTCTGTTTCTCAAGAAAGCTATAGTATACACACTCTAGGGTATACCCTCTGCTTACAGCATATATATCCTCTGTTATTTTTCTGACTACACCCCTTTATGTACGTCTATTAATGTTAAAAAGTAGCATGCACAAGTTGCTTGCAAGTTTTATTTGTGAAAATGCATTAGCCTTTTTTTAAATACTTATTATATTTTTTTGCACGAACATACATAACTTATTTCATGTATGTAAATTTCAAAAGGTTAAATGGAAAAAATATTTTGTTATAATTTAAAAAACATTTTACAAGAGTTAGAGCTAGCTTTGCAGAATCCTCAAGCCCTAAAGGTGAAATCAAATTTTCTTGTTCTATCCTCATATGCATTCTACAAACTACTGTCGTTTGTTATCTTTTGGCAACATATTCAATTTTTTCTTTGAAAATACTATCAAAATAATATTAATGCTCTAATGCCTAATGTTATCAATAATTGGTAGAGAATGTTATCAAAATTGGTAGATTTTGACCAAAGATCGTGGAAAAAAACTGCAAATTTCGTCCAAAAGGGGAAAAAAAAAAACGCAAATTCTGTCCAAAGGATGAAAAAAAAAAAAGAGTAGATTTTTCTGCTCCAAAATCTGTTTTTGGTTGCTCCATTTATTTGAGTGAATGTGACTAGCACCCATTCATTGAACAAAAAGTACTTTTTTACTCAATGAAAGTATCTTTTTCAGCAAAAATGTTTTTTTCCATAAAACCGACCTACCCTATATAGTAGATCTGTAATTTAAAGTATGTTGACAGGTTCTTTTTAAAAATGCATTCGCTAGTTATAGGCTATGATCGCTTAAGACAATAAATGCTCTTTACGAAAAATTATTTATTTGCAGTAAACTTCAAAATTTAAGGGTTTCATACAGAAAAGTTAGGGATGGTGCCTGAACGCATTTTTTAAGAAAACAGTCTTCACATGACTGAGTTCATGAAGCGAGAGGGAGGCAATTAATTCCTCACTGAAAAATTCACACATTGGCATCACACAATTGGCGATATTAAGCATATGAAAAATGACTGATATCATCTCCGCAAAATTGTCTGTTACGCTTAAACAATAAAAGGATTTTGAATTTACTAGCAGGGCAACCAGAAAACAGCAGTCCTAAAAAATACGCCAAAAAGGAATCCGACTGCCAATTCGTACGTTAGGAGCATATTTTGGGAAAATGTTCTCAAAAGACATAACAACCATTATCTACATGAAAAGACTCTTATGCAACGAATAAGTTAGACTTAAAATTACGCAGAGAGGAAAATGAAATTTCACTGACCGCAAACACATTCGAACTTTATTCTTTTTTTCTTTGTTTCCAGCAAGGGTGAAATACGCATCTTAATGAATTCTCTTTATCTGACAGCCGTTTTTCAGTAATAAAGCAGATGCTAGGTGTTTTTCTTTCTTTTCTTTTGAACGAAAAGTTATTGTGGGATCGAGAATAAGCGTTAAGATAAAATAGATATTAATTAAAGATTATTTTTAACTGTAATTTAGAAAAATGTAAAATTTAAGAATACTATATGTGATTCTACATCACATACCCCTTTTTAAAAAAAAAAATGCAGACAATAGTGATATTTCTTATTATTAAAACAATTTATGCATTTCATTTTTCTTTTCCAAATGAACAAGTTCATTTTATGCATTTTAAATATGACTTATTGTTTGTGGGGACCCAAAATTTTAGAAGTCCAAAGACATCACTGAAATCTATGAATTTTACATCCAAGGTATAAAACAGTTTTTGGGTATAATATGTCTTTAGTGTATTTGCCCAGTTTTAAGATATTAATCATGAACTTGGTTTTCCCTTAATACTGGACAAAATGAATAGAGATTTCTTTAGAGGAAATCTGAAAATTTATTCATTTCAATTGCAACAAATCACATCTACCTCAAAATCAATTGAATCCTGATAGATTAAACAAACTTTTACTTATCATTGATATTTTATACAGCAATTTTGCTTTTATCCACTTTTGAGCAAAATCTCTCAATTGATGGGCATTTGCTTGTTAATTTATCTGCTGCATTGCTGAAGTTCGACATTATATGAAGCAATAAATTCCAAATAAACCCTGTAAAAAAAGCTTAGTTTTTTTTTTTTTTTTTTTTTTTTTTTTGTACTCGCAAGTATTTCTGGGTATGCTTCAGAGCCGTAATCAGCGAATAATTTCAGGGAGGGAGGGCAGGGGCTCTAAATTTTTTGGGAGAGGCCCACATCTTTTAGCAACAAATACAGTATTTAAGCGAACTAAATATTGTAAAAACTTGTAAAATGGACCTGTCTATAAAGGAATCTAACTAATGTATAATTTCTCTATGACAGAACTTTCTTAAATGGAAAATACTTTGTGATCAGGGTTCTTGCTAACATTTGAGCAACATTAGCAATTTGGCGAATAAGAAATAAAAAATATTTGCCAAATGAAAAGGAATATTAGTAAAACAGATTTGGCGTGTAACACTGAAAAATGCATCCTTAACCCTTTATTGTATACTTTTATTCTGAATGTTCTGAAAAAACCTTATTTTTTTTGTAACTGCTTATCAAATAGCATTTTGACTATCTTCTATAGAAGCTATTACAAATGAGAACTTTCTAAATGTCTCCTAACTCAAAAGGCATGAATGCTTCAAGCATTCTTTTAGTAGATTAAATAAAAATTAAACATAGCTATTGTTGATTTACTATTGCCAAAATATAAGCTAAACATTGTGTAAAAAAAAAAAAAGGTGTAGAAATTGAGAACTCACAATTTGGCGAGTCTGATTATTCTTTTACTCACCAAATGGAACAGTTTGTTGCTATGGCGAGCAGCAGTAATAACTCTGTTTGTGATCATTGGAAAATGAATATAAAACAATTAAGGGCGATGTACCTCTGAACCCTTTTATGTCTAAATTATGATTTTATGAAAATTTCATGTTTTTAAGCATTTTTTGTGGCTTTCTGAATCTACATTAGAAGATTTACTCAATTATTTAAGAGGCTACTTCAGTCAAGCGAAAAGATCCAGTCACTGTTACTAATCCTATGGAATAAATTTTTAAAAGTATCATACTTAAATGTACATATTTTTAAATAATTCGTTTTCATTGAATAGTTGAGATCAATCAGTACAAAGGTTGGTTTTTACTTTTTCAATTTTGTTTACAGGTATTTTTAATGAGGACACTTATTTTCGTAACCGGTTTCAAAAATAAAAGTATCCTTATAAAAAAAAAAAAAAATCATTGAAATTGAAAAAGTAAATAATGGCCTACATACAGATCAGCTATCCAATGAAAAAAATAGGGATGCACTGGATACTGATTTTGCCGGATATCTAATTTGCCTGCCGGATTCGGATATCCGGTACTAAATATGTGTTTAGTTATGGTGAATGTTTGTTTATTTCTTTATACAATGCCATCTCAAATAATAAATTGCAAACATGTTTCACACACCATTGCAACTTTTAGACGTATTGGAATATAATTTAGAGAAACTATATATCTTTGACTATCAGGGCTTGAAATTCAGGTTTTCCCAGGCAGAGAGAGTTTTCCTCATAACATTTGTAAATGCAGGGATGTTAAACTATATGAGAAGGAAGAAAAAAAAAACTATTATTTTTTACATGCCATTTAAATATTTAATTTATACCAGCATGACAAAATTCCATTAAAATAATTTAAATCAACAACTCAAGATAATTATCCAAAATGTCTATTTTAATTAAAACAAACGAAAAGAATCAAGCCTTATACACTATATTGCCATTGATTATGGGACACTTGTGATTTTAGACATTTTACTAAATATCTAGAAAAATACATGAGGAATCATCTCGAAACTCTTAGTGTATAAAAATAATAGTATAAGTCATACATCTCAGTGAAAAATTTTTCCCGAAACTCCAAAGGGGACCGTCAACAAATTAAAAAAGAATGAATATCTTTTGAATAACCCTGTCAAAACTAATCTAGCAAAAGCGCTCAAATTCTAGATTGTGATTGAATGCCTTATTGTAATAATCCTTGTTCATTTTTATGCAAATAGCATGCATACTCGCAGAGTAATTAAGGTTTTTATAAAAATGATCCCAAATTTTTCCAAGATTTTTCCTTATAATTTTCAGAGTTCTTAATATAAAATATTATTTTTTTCAGAAAATATGACAAACAACATTGCACACATTACCCTGAAATCAGAATTAAAAAATAATGAAAATTGCATAAAAAATGAGTTGGTTTACTAAATATTTTTTTACTGCGCATGCGTCAACGATATCAAAATTTCATTTGCATATTATGTTAGCTAAATGTATAGAGCAACTTTTGTGAAAGTCACAAAATCATAACTTGAAAATTCTGACAATAATCGTCAATTGAATAAGTTGAAAATCCGTTATTCTCAAAATGAAGCAAAAACAAGAGGGGTTGTATCCATATGTTCATTGATTAGTGTCAATATAGAATACACAATATGGGATGTACTACTGCATTTGGATAAAATCCCTCATTTTTTTGCTTCATTTTGGAAACAACGGATTTTGTCCTTTTTCTATAGACGATTACTTTCAGAATTTTCAAGCTATGATTTTGAGACTTTTACAAAAGTTGCTCTATATATTTAGCTAACATAACATGCAAATGAAATTATGATATCTTTGACGCATGCGCAGTAAAAAATTATATAGTAAACCTACTCATTTTTCATACAATTTTTATTATTTTTTAATTCTGATTACAGGGTACTGTGTACAATGTTGTTTGTCATATTTTCTGAAAAAAATATTATTTTATATTAAGAACTCTGAAAATTATAATGGAAAAACTTGGACAAATTTGGGACCATTTTTATAAAAACCTTAATTACTCTGCGAGTGTGCATGCTATTTGCATAAAAATGAACACAGTGTATTACAATAAGGCATTCAATCATAATCTAGAGTTTGAGTGCTTTTGCTACATTAGTTTTGACAGGGTTATTCAAAAGATATTCATTATTTTTTAATTTGTTGACGGTCCCCTATGGCGTTCTGGTAAAAAATCTTCACGGAGATGTATGACGTATACTATTATATTTATACACTAAGAGTTTCGAGATGATTCCTCATGTATTTTTCTAGATATTTAGTAAAATGTCTAAAATCGCAAGTGTCCCATAATCAATGGCAATATAGTGTATATATCATATCTATTTTTCAATTTTCATTCAGTGTTATGAACAATTAATAATTGAGTTGCTAAATGAATATTTTAATTTAGATTTTATTCGATTTTGTGCGGTTTAGAATCTTTTGTAAGTTACACTTTTTTATTTTATTTTATTTATTTACTTATTTATTTTTTAAATCTGAAAGGCATTCATTTTTAATTTACTTGCAAGAATAATACATTTAGATGATTGTATTGTCAATATCCTGCGGTGATTGCATACCACTTAGTGGAATTATCGTCAATATTGTAATTTCTGACATTTTAGCTAATTGAATTATGTTCTTCTATGCAATGGAATTTTAAACCCATATGAAATTATGAAAAGGGCATAATCAGTAGGTTTCTTCTATCTCATACAAAGTTCATATAAATTTTAGTGTGTAAAGAACATCTTTTTTAAAATTTGTATTCAGATTCGAAAAGTAGACATAATACCCAGTCAAGCAGTACCTTTCACATAGCAGTACTATCTGTCTACATTATTACGATTAAAAAGTAAGAGATGTTCCCTTCCTCTCTTTTAACAATAGTACAATATCACCAATTTACCCCAAAAAATAAATAAATAAATAAAAATAAAAAAGATGGAGAAATGCAACCATGTAAGAATGAGATTTTTATAAATTTCATGTGCATTCTTAGAAATACATCAAATTTTAAAAATATCAAGAAGATATACTTAATGGCAAATTGTATTTTAGAAATTATCATGACTGGAGGGTGCTTTAAATAAAACAAAACACTATTAAACGACATTTTAATAATCTACTATTTCTTAGGCATGGTTTCACATCATAAAAGGTAAAACAGATATTGCAATTGTTGCATAAGAATTTACAATTACAATTAATTTGTAATTGGACAAAAAGAAAAAATTAATAAATAAATCAATAATGTATTTTCTGCAAATTCTCCAGTCGTAAAGTGTATATATAATACTATCAGATTTGTAAACAAACAAACGTTGCTAAGCGTAACCTTCAAAAATAAGGATTAATGTAAATAATCCAATTCAGAGGTAGACATTTTTATTCTCATAAAAATATATATGAAAACATTTTTATAACGCAAATATGCCATGTACATAAGTATTGATACTTATTTATCGTTTTTCAGAAAAAAAATGAAATTGGCAAACACAGAATCAGTAATTTATTATTATTTTTTTAAAGCAGCTTATATATACATAAAGGAATTTCCTAACAAAGTAACTTATGATGAAATATAGAAATGAAAAGTAAATCGGAGAAAACTTTACTGAAGATGCCTTTGCACAAAGTAAATCTTGTGTTTTACATGATTTGTTAATAAAATATTTAGAATGAAACTTTGTTAAACATTGAATGCAACTTTTAGATAACTATGTTTTTATAAATAAATCAGATGCTAGATACTTAATAAAAATTTACTGATGTTAAAATAATGATAAATGAAAGCTAGTTCAAAAATAAATACCTGAAATATTTTATTCATGGCGAAAAAAAGCTTATGACGCATTTGTCATTGTATGGTGTTTCAACTTCAGCAATAATATTCCTATGCTAATTTTCAGCAAGGAGACTTAAGCACCAGGTGTTTGTCTAAGGGAAGTTCCTTACTGCATAGGCGATTAAATATAAAAACACCGAGCAGCAAGGACATTCTCTTGATTTTTTTTTTCTTTCTGTCATCTTCTTCAGCAGTTTCAAAAAATCTTAACGGCTGTTCAATCAATACACCTTCTTTAGTTTCTAGGATAATTCCATATTCTGCAGTCTGTTACACACACACACAAACACACAAAAAGAGAGAGAGAATTTGAAAACTAAATAGAAAAACTGAAAACTTTATTTTTTAATATATGAAATATAATAAAAATTATCAATCAAGGGAAAAATCAAAACTGACAAGTTACTGCTTTTGAGAAAATGTTGCTTATGTTCTCTTGTTTTTGTGTGTGAAATCGAAATGTGATGTCTGATAAAATTTCAAATAATCAAAGAGTCCGACATAAGAACTCTATGTCTGTGGTAAAAAATCGAACTAGCATTTTATATATGGAATGATCTTTCCTTAGTTTTTTTTTCCGCTATTAATTGTATGCTTTTTAAATACGCAACATTTATTTAGTCACTTCACACAACAAAATTAATAACAAACAATCATTAGAAGGGTGATTTATCCAAAAGCAAAGCCAGAAAAATGACTTTCTCAATTTCTAATGCTTTTTAATAAATAAAATCCTGATTTCTTTCACTAGATTTTTATGAATTTGATGTGCATCTTACAAATTCATTAAGTTTAAAAAATATCAAGAAGAATATATGCTTTTTAATTAGAGCAATCTGTGTTTTAGAAGTTGCTAAGGGAGGAGGGTATTTTAAATAAAACACTATTAAACGAAATTTTAATAATGTTATTATTTCACTAGGCATGGTTTCACATTATAAAAATGAAAACACAATCAAGGGCAACCTAAAAGTCAACACATTATTTTTTTGTGCAAACGGTAGGTAAGAATTACGTGTAAGATAACCTTTTTAAAATTTGATTACAAACGAGAAAAATGAATAATTAAATGAAAACATTTTTGGTAATCAAATTGTAAAGAAAAAAAAATCATGAATACATTTAAACTGCAGGAATATTAACCAAAAATAAATTAAAAGATATGCAATTTAATTTTATATGCATAGATATATATTTCTCTATTGTAGAATAAGATTTTATTTTTGCAAATACAATTTATTTGTAATCAGACAAAAAGAAAAAATAAGTAAATAAACAAATAATGTATCTTCTGCAAATTCTCGAACCGTAAAGTGTGCGTGTTTATTATCTCAGATTTGTAAATAAACAAATGTCGCCGAGCACAACCGCCAAAAGTAAGGGTTAATGTAATTAATCAGATTCCGAGGTAGTATTCTAAGTTTTTTACTCCTTTAAAAATATACATAAACACTTTATTATAATATAAATAAACCATGTACATAAGTATTTACTTATTTACGAATTACCAGGGGAAAAAATGAAAACTGACAAGAGTCGAATTAGTTATTTAACTTTTTTTTAAACAGCCTACTCAAATCCCGTATATTTTATACAACAAGCGGAAGTATGAGCTGAAAGCGGTTACACTAGCGCCCTCGGCCTGAGCTTTACAGAAAATTCCGTCTTCTGTTCTCCATCTGTTATTGAGCGAACAGTTACAGTAACCGGTGGCGCAGTAGCGAGTACTGAACGCACATCCCGTTCACGATAGGTACCCACTCCATGTCCGTGGCTCCTGGCGCACGCGTGCAGCACGCGCGAGCGCGCGTAACAGCTGAACACGGCCTTTGTTTGTTTATTGAACAACATACATCTGACTTGTGTGCTCGACATGAAGCCTGCTTATAAGCCATCGTCAATATATAGGAACGAGATAGCACACTAAAAAAAATTACAACACAGAGAAGTACAACATGAGCTCCGCACAAAGTATGCGTGCAATGGAGCCAGTGGGATTCGAACCCACAACCTCACGATTAGCGGCGTGGTGTCACTATCGATATCAACTTAATGGTTTGGAAATTTATTAAAATAACGAATTTGAGCAATCAGAAGCCTGCATTTTCCCAAACTTTTCCTTGTTTGCAAAAACATATGTTTCTGATTGGTTCGATCTTGTTCCCCTAATAGCAAAACTTGCATTTGGATTTTGGTTTGAGCATGAAGATAGAATAAAAGAAGGAGAACCGAGAAGATAGGCTTTTCCCAACAGAACTTAGCCCCAAAGTATTGCCCGGTGCATAGCGTGGCGCTAGTGATGCTGCACTGACCAAAGACATTTTATAGGTAGACATGAAAAACTGTGATCTTAACTGAGGATTTTTGATCACAGCTGACGTACGGAAAAAAGTAAGTTTATAATGGAGTTTCGTATATGTTTTATATTTTAATTTACCTAAGAAAATGCCTTTATTAGTATAATTTTCATTGCGGATCATTAAGTATTATTCTTCCCTGTTTCATTTAAGTCCTTTTTTCAAAAGAATACTTTATTTTTCATAAGTTTTTTTAATTTTTCGTAAAGCAAGTGAATGTTATAAAAAAACATTTTCCAATTATAAAAATATAGTGTTACTTTTGTTAATATGCTATTTTTTTGTTACCTTTTTGCATAAAAATTAGATTTTTTTTTAAAAAAAGTAGATTTTTTAAAAAGTTATTTAATATTTTGTAAATTATTTTATTATGTTACAGTTGCTACCGTTAAACTAAACTTCTCTACCTATTATTTTTGTTTGTCAAACTTGAAAAAAGATGAAATTATAGTTCATAAATTTGCTATGTATTAGAATCAGTTGCTTAAACCAAGTTTTTATGTGCTAAACATTTAATTTAAACGGACGTTAGTATAATGAACTGTTAAATCAAAGGTAGCAAATCATTTGTTTCATAGGAGCTGATTGGTATTAATGCAGTCTTATTTTGTTTCGGTTTGTCATAAAATTGCTTTAATTATAGAATATTAAATCTCAATATTATCCGATAGAATATTTGTAATTTAAATTTAATGATTGTTTTAAAAATGAGCTGTTTTAAACTTGTTAAAATGCAAGTTTTTTTTTTTCTTTTAACTAAATGAATTGTTATTTATTATTCTTTCATTGAACTTTGTTCATGTATGCAAAAATTTATATTTGTAAACTATTTTTTTCCTCATTTCCTGATAGGCGAAAGTTATAAAAATTATGTACATAGATGTATTTCTGACGTCAGCACTGCATCCTGCATTTTAATATTTGCAGAATTTAATTACAAATTAATAAATTAGTAAGGCATTTTTTCATTATCCTTTTGAAGATATTTGGCCGTCAAAAATTCTTAGTATTACAATTGTATAAGAGTTATTTACAAATATAAACAATAATTTTGTTGATTATGTGATAAAATGTGCCAACTGACTGTGAAACTGCAAAAATACTTTAAATATTAAAAAACAAAAAATACTTCTTGATACTCAATTTGTTGCTTGGTTTGATGCAGTGGTATCAATCTTTAATTTTAATCTTAATCTTTAATCATTTGTAGAACATTAATCTCTACAAATAAAAATACTGTGCTTTTATTCAATTTTTGGATTTTCAAAGTAGCTGCAGGTTTATTTCTATTAAATTCAATAACAATTTATTTTCATTTTAAAAATTCCTTTATTAAATGTTTTTTAATTAAAAAAATTTGTATTTAAAATTAGACAATTGTGTTGTACAGCGTTGAATTCAGAGGATGGTCAGAGCAATGGAGTAACTGCCCCCCTCCCCTGGAAGATTTTAGATTTTGTGCTTTCAATGGTGAAAAGGGTGCCATTTCCTTTCAAAAATGTATACTGTGCCCCCCCCCCCCCCAGAGCCACAGAGATCCCCAGTGCCGAAACTAGAAATCCCTCCCATAGAAAAGTATCTGTTTACAGATCAAATTCTCTGTAAAAGTCATGCCAAGTAGTAGTGGGTTGTATTTGTACTTCCAGCCATACTCTGTTTACATGAGTAGATTTAGTTTTTTAGTGGAAATTGAATATGAGCTGTTAATTCATTTAAAAAAAGAGCAGAAGCTGTTGCTGTTGAATACAATATGAAGTAGAGAATACCTCCTTTTACTAACCAAACTTTTTAAATTTCCAGAGTCCTGAATGAAGAACCCTCAATGAGAAATCACAATTTGTCGTGAAAATTGGCAAGGAATTACTTGTTCTTCAATTTATATTTCTTTTTTGGTAAGTCATTAAAATGCAAATACTTATATATATTAGTACATATATATCAAAATAAATCTGCATATATATTTTAATAAGAGCAAAATGCATTATGTTGACCCTTACTTTTGGCTCTTATGCTTGGTGGCATTGGTTTGTTTACAAATTTGAAAGTATAAAAGCTGTGAAATTTGTACTTTTAAAATGCAAGGTTTTGCTGACGATGTTATTTATTTTTTATTTTATTCTTATAAATTTAAGAATAATTATATGAAAAAAGAAAGACAAAAAATTTATCATTCAATTATAAGACGTATAAAATTGAATTATGTACATATTTAAAATTTCTTGTTTAATGTTTCAAACATAGGTACAAACATGTAAAGTTAGTGTTTACAAGAAATTAATTTTTCTTTGTTTTATGAACAGATAATTATATTTGTGGTAATGAAATAATTCTAATTGTTATGTAAAATGCTCATGAAATCATGTACAGTAGACTCCCTCAAATCCGCACAGCTTGGGACCAGAGGTTTTGCGGATTTTAGAATTTTGCGAATTTCTGGTCATTGCTTTGTTTACATTAAAAAAAATAATTTGAATGTAATTAATAATGAAATCAAAAGTATAATAAATGCATACAATATACTAAAATATTTAAAAAAAAGTAAACTAAAATAATAAAAAACTTAGGTATTTTTTAAAATGATTAAAATACTAAAAGGAAAGGTAAAGTTAATAATCAATAATGTACAATTAAATATTCATTATAAAAGAGGAAATGTGTTTTTTCTAAATTATTCAATGAAACTTGCCTCATAAAGGTACATTACTAATTCACATCAGGATAAAAAAAAATAATGGAACTTTATTTCAGGTTTAGCCAGACATAATAACTAAAAAAGCTTGATTTATACATAAATATATTTGGTAAGATTGTGATTACCAATGGTATTAGCAATATCTTTTATTTTTTCAGAAATAAATTATTCTTTCTTTATGAAAAAACATGAATTCAATAACCTTAACAAAAATTATAAATTAAAAAATGGATGGAATTGATATAAAACTGAAAAAATAAATTTTTGCATCTATATTTGAACGGAATGTTTCATTGTTTACATCCGTAAAATATGTGCGGATTTTAGAGAGTTGCAGATTTTAGGAGTGCGGATTTGAGGGAGTCTACTGTACATTGTTATTAACGATAACTTTTCAAATAAAAGTTCTGTTGAAACTAATTAAACTAACTATTTTTAAACCACTTAGTAATGTATAACTTAAAACTGCAAGTATTCTTTTGTCATTTGATGTTTATTTTTATTTTTCTGTCAATTTTTTGCTTAAAGTTTCAGTTTATAATTTCTAAAACATCAAAACTTTTAAAACATAATTTAGTTTTTAATCATGTTGGCATGACTATTGATTAACTACTGTAAGATTTGTTTAAATGTGCTTGAATGTATATCATATGCATTGTTATTCATCAGTTAAGTGTGTTAACTTTTTTAAGCAATCAATTCTAATGTGGCATTTAAAATATTGCAAAGATTTTTACTAGGGATGCAACGGATATCCGGCCAATATCCGGCATATCCGGCTGATTTTTCAATATCCGAAATATCGTCGGATATCCGGATCACAATCACCGGATATCCGACTTCTCTGTCGGATATCCGATCGGATATCTGGAGAATGTAGCAAAGCAAATATAGATGAATAACAGTAATCCTTTGATCCCAAATAATACTGAAAAACTTTTGTTTATAATGCAAAAGATGAAATAATAAGTTCCCTATCAATATGAGTAAAAGATAATTCTCAAAAGCTTAAAAAATTGCCAGCTTTCCTTACTATTTATATTAAAATTCTGTAATAAATTCAAGATTTTACATTTATATCTTTTAGAAAATTGTATCTTTACTTTTGGATTGTAAAACAAAATTTGAAGTCAAAATAGCAAATAAAGCCTTTTTGTAAAAGTGTATAAAGATAGAAAACCAACATTTAGAAATGCTCAAATAATGAAAGAAAATGTTGCAAACAGCTGTTTCGAATCTATTGTCGAGATTCTTCATCAGTACAAGACTCAGCATGTAGAAAAAGCTAAGCTGAGCAAAGCGACAGAGAAGCGCAGGCTTATATACCATCTAGCAGCCTTCACCCGCTACGCTGGTCAGTGTTTTTTAAAGAAACTTTGAATCAAACGAAATTTTTATATCATAGTAATTTTTAGTTTTATATCATACTTTAGACTGTCTGTCATCGGTGAAAAGTCCATCATCTAAACAGAAAGTTCAATGTTAGTCACCAATGAATGACGTAGCGCTCAACATATTAACAGTTTTAATCACATAAAAATTCATTCAGCTGAGCGTTTAAAATAAAGCCAACCTTTTGTAATTGGGTTCATCTGATTTAAAACATCTCTCCATAAGTATTCAATTAAGCAACGTAGAATGCTATATTTCATTTGCTACAAAATTTCAGAAAAATTATCCAAGTAACAATGTAAGTTCCATTAAAAGCTATCTAGTAGAACTTAAGTTATAAGCGGCCGGAATGAAATTTCACTTTGCGTTATATATATATTGATATAATTAAATATATCTTACATAATCATATTAACCTGATTATAGAACTCTCTTTCAAAATTGTAGGTACAACAGATTTTTTTTGTACAATGATTAATACAAAATTCAGACTTCCTTTTATATAGATAGATTGAAAATTTCAAGTTTTTGTGCAGAAGGCATCGCCAAATTAGGAAAATGCAAAGTATTTCACGAATTACTGGATTTAAAAGATTTTGCTTGGTACCATTCGATTCAGCATAAAAAAATACACTAAAATATGTTATCAGTTGAAAAATAACTACAAAAGCCGATTTTTAAGGATTTTTTTTTTTTAATTCGTTCTTTTTTTCACCTCCCTTGGGGGTGGAATTCTCGAAAATTTCTTCTTAGCGGCACTCAGTATTATGAGAAGTGTTTTTATCCCAATTTTCAAGATTTTTGGTTCGGCAGATTTTTTTGTGCTGTGAATAATACGAAATCCAGACTTTCTTTTATATATATAGATAAGGATTGAAAATGTCAGGTTTTTGTGCCGAAGACATCGCCAAATTAGAAAAATGTTAAGTATCTCACGAACTACTGGATTTAAAAGATTTTGCTTGGTACCATTCGATTCAGCATGAAAAAATACACTAAAATATGTTATCAATTGAAAAATAACTGCTAAAGCCGATTTTTAAGGAATTTTTTTTAACCCGTTCTTTCCCCCCCCCCCCCCCCC
Organism: Maratus speculifer; assembly: GCA_964019185.1. Taxonomy (NCBI): domain Eukaryota; kingdom Metazoa; phylum Arthropoda; class Arachnida; order Araneae; family Salticidae; genus Maratus; species Maratus speculifer. Next base: position 221,391,651 of record OZ025297.1, on the reverse strand, counting down.
CCTTAGGGGTGGAATTTTTAAAAATCTCTTCTTAGTGGCACTTAGTATTATGGGAAGTATTTTTATCCCAATTTTCAAGATTTTTGGTTTGGTAGATTTTTTTGTTCTGTGATTAATACGAAATCCAGACTTTCTTTTATATATATAGATTACAGGAGCGAATGATAGTAGATTCTAAATGGCTTTTTGCTACCTTACATGCATTATTTATGCATTTCTAAATATTGGTTTCTGTCTTTAGTCTTTATAAAATTTGAAATTGTTTAATAAACTATGATTTTATTAATTTTCTTTCTTTCGCTTAGTTTAAATAATCGGTTAATTGGTTTATAAGCCAATACAACCAAACAACAACCAAACAAACAACAACCAAACAAACATTTTTTACTTTCTTCTATCCTTGATAAAAGAAAGTAATGTAATCATTTTTTTTCGACAAATTTATATGTTTTAGGGATCCAATATCCCTAAAAACATGTTTATTCAAAACCTGTCTGCCCCAGTGTCACCATCATATCATCAAAAATTGTATGAAGTTATACATAGAATGAACCAAACATTTTGTACGTGTTTTTGGCTGTAGTTTTAGACATAGGATCATTCTGATGAGGACACCTCCATGATTAGTTTTGAGAGTTCATTGGATAAGTCTAAGAGGGGGGGGGGGGGGGGGGATGGGAGGTAACTCCCCCATCTTGAATTTAGTTTAATGGGTTTTTCACATAAAATTTACCGATTTGCTTCAAAATTTGGATATAGGTTCATTTGGATAAGGCACTTCCCTGATTTGTTGTGAGAGTTCATTGGATAAGTATAAATGGGGGATCGGTGGGACTACCCCTCTTAATTTAGGTAAATGATTTTTCTTGCAGAATTAACCAATTTGTTTTAATATTTGGATACAGGTTTATAGTGATAAGATTCTTCCCTAATTAGCTATGGGGTCCTTTTGTTAAGCATAAAAGGGATACCTGAGATTACCTCAAACCCCCTTAAATTTGATAAATAAGTTTTTATGCAGAAATATCCTATTTGCTTTAAATTTTGGATGTACATTCTTTTTGATAAGGCGAATCTCTGAGTAGTTTTGGAAGTTTAATGTTTAAGTATAAAGAACGGGGATAACTCTTCTTAAATTATATAAATGGGTTTGTATGAAGAATTATTCAATTTGCTATGAATTTTGGATATAGTTTTTTTATGTGATAAAGCATATCCTTGGTTAGTTTAGGGGATTCAATGATTAAGTATAAAAAGGGGAAATGGGGGGGGGGGGGATCTATTTCCTCCCTTATTTTTTTTTCGAATATTTTTGAATTGGCAGTTCATGCAGCAATGGGAATTTTGCATCTTGCTAAAACTGGCTATTCGCAAACAGCTGATGTATAGCGGAATAACAAAAAAATATTAATTTTAATAAATAACATGATCGAGATTAACTCATTCTTAATCTAATTGACTGCAGCAAAAATTCTAGATGAAAATCAAAGTTGGTATGATATTGAACTAACAATATTGATGTAGTATTAATATTTGTAAATATTTTTTGAAAATTGAGATCTATGAAATAGAAGAGAGTCTTAGGATTGGTGCATCCAACTAGTTATTTTTGTGACTTCATTATAAATATTTAAAATTAAAAGTAATTTTTTCTTTTCATAAATTTCAAATTGATTTACCTTAAAATAAAATTAAATATAGCTTAAGGTAAGACATTTTTGAATAATTAAAACATGAAAAAAAATCATCAATTAAACCTGTATTTGGATATAACTCTTCAACCATCGGTATATTAGTAAGACTTTTATGTTTACATTATAAAAGGATGCTATGTATTTCTTTGTGAAAATTCTTTACAATTATAGACATATTAATAAACATGTAAAATTTGTTCTAAAAATTATCAGCCATTTCATTGTACATATTATAAGCAATTTTCAGCGGTTCAATGACAAATAAGCAGAGTATTTAAATATTAGAATTGCCATTTTTATTCAATATTTTTATTATACACATACAGGGTTTGAATTTCGGGACGGGATGGCAGGATTCATGCACTAAAGAATTTTGTGTCATTTCTGTTTCCCAAAAAAATCACTTTTTGAAATATTTTTCTTTGTGAAGTGAGGGTCAAGTCTCTGGACCGACTGACTATTTTCTTGATATTTTCCTCTATCGATTGACAAATCTCAGTTTGCTCTTATGACAATTATACAAAATTCATGATTGTTTTTCTGCATTTGACTGAAATGTTTTGTAATTTTTCTCACAAAATTTCCCGTTTGCTGGTCTTACAAAATTTTACAACTTTTTCTTTCTGGAGACCAACAGGCAAAATTCATAATTTATTTCTCTCAACTAATTGACAAATTTAGCTATTTTATTCTGCGACTGATTGGCAAATTTCCCTTTTTGTTTTTGTGACATTCTGATGAAATTAACAATTATTTTCCTGTGTCCAGCTGAAAAATTTGTGTTTTGTCTTTGTTATTGGCTGACGAATTTCATGATATTTCCTTGTGACAGCTTAACAAATTTTACGATATTTTATTGTAATTGATTGACGAATTTCGATATATTTTCCCACTACCCAAGTTCTCTCAAAGTTCAAATTTTTTCAGGCAGGTCGACAATTTTTGAAAATTTATTTTTGCCATGATGGACGAAATCAGCTACATTTTTTCTATGACAGATTTATATATTTTGCGAATTTTTTTCCTGTGCCAAAACAAGAAATAACTAATAGGGCAGTAATGGTCACTAGAATCTGAGCTCTATCACATGAGTCTGGAATTAGATCTGAACAAAATGAGATTAAATCCTGTGTTGCACATTTGAAAAAAAATAAAAAATAAATAAATAAATAAACATTTTTTGTTTACAATCAGTGGATCAACATTAGATTTTTTCATTTTTCAAAGTCATCGCACATTTTGTCATCAATGGGCTCAATAATCATACCTCCTCTTTTTATTTAAAAGACGATCTTTCATACAACGTTTCTGTTCGGATTCATTTTTTTCCATATCTGATAATTTGCACCTTCCATTTTGTAACTTTTCTACTCTCTTCTTTATTAACATTGACATTTTGATTTCCTATTCAAATAAAAATTCTTCTAAATTTAAAGAATTTCGTAAAATAAATAAATAAAATGTGGACATCCATTGCTCAAAGCAAGATGTTTAAATGTTTCCCATTGAGTTATTGAAAATCAGTAAAAACATTTTTATGATGTTCAAAACATGATTTATATAATAAGTCATATATTATGTATATCATGGATTAAATGTTAATATTCCTGGACGAATCATAAACAAAATAAAATGCAGACATCACAAGGCCCATTCTCAACCGAAAACAACAGCCGTTTTCCAAATGATTAAAAAAAAAAAAAAAAAAAAAAAAATGAACTTTAAGGAAACACATTTAGAAACAATAAATACTTGATGTGCATAGTTCACAGAAATTAGGACATGACTTTTTTAAATAATCCATTTCTTATGTAATAGAAGAAACCTATTGACTATGTCCTTTTCAGAATTTCATATGGGTTTAAATTCTAATAAATAGTAGAACATAATTCAATTAGCTAAAATGTCAGGGATTACACATTACAGTATTGACGATAATTCCACTAAGTGATATACAATCACCGAAGGATATTGACAATACAATCAGTGGCGCAGCCAAGGGGGTGGTTTTAGGGTTAAAACCCCTCCCAGAACTGAGAAAGATCGCTATAATTGCTGCTTATATGAATGAAATCCAAACTTAATATTTAAATGTTTTGGGGCATTTCCGAATCCGCCACTTTATTGAATCAGATTTCATTTAATAAAGTGATTCAATTAAATGGCGAAAATTCTACTTAAAATTGTGAAAGTGCATATTACATGAATCAGTTAAGTAAAAATTGGTTATTTGAACTAAGTTACTTTTCTTAGATGCTTCATTCTAAAAAAAAAAAAAAAAATGATGATTTCCGGCCACACAGACGCTCTTTGAGTTTAAGTTTTATACAGTAAATATTCTAATTAGTACTAATTCTATTAACCGTCGATTCAAATAACCGGCAATCACATTTATCAGAAATTCAAAACCCCCCCTTAGAACCGAATTCTGGCTGCGCCACTGAATACAATCACCTACATGCATTATTCTTGAAAGTAAATTAAAAATGAATGCCAATCAGATTAAGAAAATTAAGAAAAAGAATTAAGAAAAAAATAATAAGATGAAAAAAGCATAACCAAGTATTTTCGATAATTTAATGTGTTAGAAAAGTTGCTCTGTTCTGTTTGTCAAAAGTGTAACCTATAAAAGATTCTAAGCCACACAAAATCGAATAAACATGAATTGAAAAATTCATTTAGCAACTCAGTTATTAATTGCCCATAACATTGAGTGAAAATTGAAAAATGATATAATATATATAAGGTTTGATTATTTTCCTTTGTTTTAATTAAAATAAACATTTTGGATAATTATCTTGAGTTGTTGATTTAATTTATTTCAGTGGAATTTAGTCCTGTTGGTATAATTTGTAAATATTTAAGTGGCATGTAAAAAATAATAGGGTTTAAAAAATATTCCCCCCCCCCCTCTCATATAGTTTAACTCCCCTGCATTTACAAATGTTATGAGGGAAACTCTCTCCTCCTGGGAAAACCTGAATTTCAAGCCCTGATAGTCAAAGATATATAGTTTCTGTAAAATATATTGCAATATGTTTAAAATGTTGTAATGGTGTGTGAAACATGTTTGCAATTTATTATATGAGATGGCATTGTATAAAGAAATAAACGAGCATTCACCATAACTAAAAACATATTTAGTACCGGATATCCGGCCGGATATCCGAATCCGGCAGGCAAATCGGATATCCGATATCCGGCAAAATCAATATCCGTTGCATCCCTAATTTTTACAGTTACATGCAAATATTTCTAATGGATGAAATTTTTCAGACACCAGCATAAAATTAAGCTATTTACTGAAAAACAAAAACATTTTAATATGGGTATCTAAAATTGTACATTCAATATAACTTTCCTAATCTCAAATGAACTTAACCTTCCGTTGGGCGCCCATTGTAAAAAGTATAACGTCTTATACTCTTAAAGTATGCACTTTCTTCTTTAAAACAAAATTCAAGCCGTAGAGGATGTTAATAACCATATTGGATTCTCTTTTTCCACTTTCTGAAATTATTTTCTATTTCAGATTGCACAATTAGTTGCAACTATCATTTCAATCTGTTAACAGTGCATGAAATGTACAAGGTTTATCTGCAAACAGCCTTCAAATAAGCAAATCTTATGCTTGATACGTGAAGCAACTAATATAGATGAAATATGACTAATTCTGTAAATCCGAAATTACTTAAGGGTGTTCTTAAATCAAAAAGGGCAACTTTGTGACATGCTTTATTTTTATTCAGAAATGCATGATACTAGCAGGGTTGTTATTCAGAAACTGTCTAGTTGCACTCAATTTTCTGTTTTTTTAAATTCACAATAGACCTTTCATAACAAGCCTTCAAAGTTGACGTTTTTGAGCCCATTTCCCAACAAAAGCAGAAAAAACGGTCGAAAAGCGGGTGATCATGTGATCAAAATAGCTTAAAACTGAATAGATATTTTAATTATCATAAAATAGAAAACTAAGTTCCATTCAAAATCGCTTCCATAGTTAGGTATTCCAATTTTATAACTTTCTGTTAAAAAATGAGTTTGTGTCAAAACATTTTGCACTTGTTGAGCAAAGCAGTTAAGAACACCTTTAATTATTGTTTAGTAATTCCTTATTAGTTTTTATTTTTTGTGATTGTAGTGGTAAGAAACTTTTTATATATCTAAACGTCTGCTTTAATATTTATATTAAAATAAGTTTTGTGGAATATTTTCATAAATTGTGATCAGAGATAACTTATGATATTTGTAAGTTAAATTATTTGTAAAATTAAAATAAAGCAGCAATGATTTATTCTTTTTCACCTGTTGTACAATTTGCAATACACGCCGGTTCATGTGATGAAAATTTGTGTGCCCGGCGAAAGGTTAATATCAAAATATTAATTTAAATTGTATGACATGCTATAATTATCACTGGAGATACAAGTTCACTTTTAAGAGGGTGGATTGAGTTATGAAAAAAGATAGTGTGGAATATTTATGATTTCTTCCACAGGATTAATATTAGCAAAGTGTCTTTTTATTTGAATGAAGTAGCCTCTTAATCCTACAGTTAAAAGCATTTATTTATTTATTTATTTATTTTTTTTTTTTTTTTTTTGTAATAATTTGTTTACACAAAAATAATGTTATTGTTGGAATATTATCTTTGTAGCACAGGTGTTTTTAAATTATACTCTAAATTTATGAATCTATTTAAATAAATGATAAACAGAAATAATTTCCTTTTTTTTTTTTTTTTTTTTTTTTTTTTTGAAAACTTGTAAAGTAAATGTTATTATTTAAATTTATTTCCCTTCTTAAAGGAATTCTGTTTCATAACACTGTATAATAAACTTAGAGTACTTTAACTCTTACACAAAAATGGTTTCAAAATAATATTAAATCAATGACAGTTTTCTTTTTACAAATTTCTCATTTGCATTTGTATATTTTTATTTATTTTTATCCGTTTTGCATAGGTTATTTGAGATCAATGTCGAATTGGATATTGTTGTACTATTTTGTTTTAAGATGGTTTTTCAGAAGAAAATTTTGTTTCAGAACTTGTTCCAAAATTAAAAAAGCCTTCAAATGGAAAAAATCTGAAGGGGAGGGGGGGGAAGAATTTTGGTTACATCAGCCTCAAGTAACAAATGCCGAAAAAAAAAAAAAAGCTTAAAGTACCGAAATGCAAATAAGAATTTTGAAGAGAACACTGTCGTTGGTTTAACATTTAGTTCCTGCACAATCTCTCAGCAACACCTACCATGCTGAGAGGGGCATATGTCTCCTAAAAATGCCCGGAAATGAGAACTAATGAGTTACAAACATTTATTGTGGCTGTAATGGGATTATTTTTTTAAAATAAAAAAGATCAGATCTTGAATTGAAAAGTACAGTGAAACTCGTTTAAGATACGCCTGCTTAAAATACGATCCCGCTTAATATACGAATTATCTTCGGTCCCTTGAAAACTGCCTATTAAGAGCCCACAATAGTCACAGGAAAAGTACACAAAAAGACCCGGATGACCATGTAAAGTCTATGGGAGCGTTCTTTTCTAATATCTCGTTCAAATTTTAATAATTTTACATGATTTTTTTTGCATAAAATAGTTCAGGATGATCCACAACCGGGCTAGTTTTTACTTTTTTGATTTTGGTTTTAGATTTTTTTAAAAAAATTACTTTAATTTTCAAAACCGGTTCTGAAACTGAAACTATCATAACATAAAAAATATGTAACCAAAATCGAAAAAGTAAAAACTAGCCCAGTTGTGGATCATCCTGAACTATTTTATGCAAAAAAAATCAGGTCAAAATATTAAAATTTGAACGAGATATTAGAAAAGAACGCTCCCATAGACTTTACATGGTCATCCGGGTCTTTTTGTGTACTTTTCCTGTGACTATTGTGGGCTCTTAAACCCATGTAAAATTACCCGCTTAATATGCATACGCATAAGATACGATCCCGCTTAATATACGAAGAAAATTGGTCCCTTGATGTCAAAAAACCCGCTTAATATACGAAATGGTGCTTATGAAATCAGTATATCGCGTGTTTTTAGGACAGAATATGTAAAATCTCAATTATTTTTCATAAGATACTTTCTTTTAACTTTTTTTTTCTCTAAAATATGTTCTTTTCCACTGCTTTTGCACGCGGAATTCTGATAGACTCCTTTTACAACAAAATACAAAAACAACAACCTCTTTTATTTGTTTTACCATTACACTTGGGAAGTGGATGGATCTGAAATTTCATTGGTTGCTCCCTCTCCTGATTGAATGAGAAAGTTGTTAGTGAAATCCATCTATACTTTTATGCTTTTTATTTTTTGTATCGCTTATCTAGCTATTTTTTATTATTATATTATTTTTATTACTATAAATCGTCCTCGGGAGTGCTTTTTTATGAGTTTCTTTTTGTCACTTACTTTTTTGGGGCACTTTACAAAATATTAACATCACAGAGTAAGAGCAGTAGCAAGAAGAATACAAAGATATGGACTTTTTGGCAAAATTAACGATCACGTTGTGACAAGTGAAGTTCGCTCTATTGCAGATATAATCACGAACGTCAAAAGTTCCAATTAACCTAGGTCTTCAGAAAGAGTTAGAAGACGACGTAAATGAAGAAACAGATGTACCAACCATACCATCATTCCCAACTGTAATGAGATCGTTTAGCTTACTGCAACTGTATGCCTCTTCGATGGATGCTGGTCTCTTCGTTGAAAAATTTTCTACCACATCAACAAGGGAGAAAACTTCCTAATAAATTCTCGCCTAACGTTGCACCAAATCAAGATAACTTTTTCTCAAGAAACTAAAACTACATCATGATTTTTATAATGTATCTAATGATTATTGTTCCTTGCATACATTTAGTTTGTCTTTCAAAAAATTATTATGACAATTTATTATTCTTCGCCTTTAAGTATGTAATGTATTTTAGTTATTTTTTCTAAAGATTAACAAAATTTTCATCTTATTGTCTGTTTTTTAATTTGGCAGAGAATACTGTATAAAGGCATTTTAATTTTTTTACTGTACAAACAGATATTCAATAAAATTTTGGAGAAAAATAAAATTATTCTTTATTTCAATCAATATCTTAAATTCAAATTTTCTAGAATGTCTAAAAAGTGTTAGTAATGGGTAAAATAAGAGTTATAAATGGCTAAAATTACGTTAATAACAATGTGCACTGTCTTTAATATGCATTATTATTCGAGAATCTATGAAATCCGGATAAGATACGATCCCGCTTAAGATACGAAATGCTCTCGGTCCCTTGATTCGTATCTTAAACGAGTTTCACTGTAGTATTTATTCCAAAAATTCAAGATAAGCAGGTTTGGAAAAATTCAACATATGCAGATTTTCAACATAGACAAGTTAGACTGTAATATCAGTTTTGACTTTCCTGAAAGCTATTCTGCTTGCCTATATTCTGCCCACACAATAAGTTTTTCTTATTTCTAAATAGTAAATACAGTACTCTAAATACATTACAAAGCTTTCAGAAATTTTGATGCATAAGCAATAAAGATTTTCTTTTTAATAGAACATGAGTGTAAGTTATTGTATTTCTGATATCTTCAAATCTAATATATTCTTTCAGTTTGAATGAGACATTTTTCTTTTTGTCTCGCTAAATATTTATGTATAAATTTTAATATATTTTGATTTTTTAATTTATGTACAGTTTAATTCTATTAATGGAATGATTTTTTTTTTTTTTTAAATAGGTATATCAAGAAACATTCTTTTCAGACTTGATGTTAGTACTTCTTGATCATACCAACTGAACATTGATTATCCTGCTTCTTTACAAAATACTGCCTTAATAGTTCATAATTTACATAGTTTATTTTTACAGATATTTCTTTCAGATTAAAATTTAAATACCTGTTTCTGCAGATCAATAAAATTTTCTGCAAAGCATACTGTCATCATCATATGCCATTGTAATACAGATTGTTTTATTTAATGTGTAGTAATCATTATAGTATTCAATAATAAATTTGTTCTGTAATAATATTTATAACAAAGAAATTTTGTTTCTGTAATTTGTACTTTCAAATAAAAAAAATTTATTAAAAATTTGCTGTTTTCATGTGAATATATTTTTATTATAAATGTCATTTTCATTTCAAATATTTACTTGTTTATCATGTAAACCAATAGTGCAAGAATTGTTTTTAATTATTTCTTTATTTTTAATAACAAAATGGTTAAGATATAAAATAACTAGCTGAGCCATGCAGCATAACCCAGATCTGTGATGTATGAACCCCACATTAGAATGATTTTATATTTTTAATTCCATTTGGTCTAAATTTATACTTTTAAATGAAAGAATTCGCAAAAACATATAGAGTTGAAGATACATGCTATTTTGTGCAATTTTTGGAGTCTATGAATTGAAGTTGAGTGAAAATATCAAAATAATTTGTTACTTTTTAAATAACTATTTCTTTAAAATGTCAGTTGATATAAAGTTTTTTAAACAGTGATAATTTTCACCTAAGGCGAACATAGTTTTGCCCCTCCCTCCTCTCCTTTACAAAGAACAATTTACTAAGTTTCTAATAGCGAACTATTTTGAAATTTAAAATACTTTTCTAAATATTGAATCATAAAATCTTGAAAATGGAATAAAAAAAAGAAATTTAAAATATTCAGCTTTATACAGGTTTCCATCTTAGCAGTAGCAGGTATAATTGCTGATATTTTCTCTGACAAAAATATAGAATTTTTTCATTCAAGACTGAGTTCTATTACAGACAAATTTCCTTTTCAAAGATTTTATGGCAAGTTTTATTACAACTGAAGCATTTAAAATTGCAGAATTAAGTTACTACATTAGTCACTTTGTGGTAAAAATATGAAAGCGTTCTTCACAAATATATATATATATATATTCATGAGGTGCTTGTGATCGATATTTAATGTTCTGTATTTATACTTTTTTGAGTTTGGAAACATTTTTCTCTTTTATATCCAGATGCTTTCATTTTTGGAAGATAGTTTCGAAATGATTCTGAAATCTAAAATATGCTCATATTAAAGCAATACAACCAAAGTTTAAAAAATCCAAAATCCAAGTTAGACATCAACCTCAAGTATCATGTATGTATATATATAAACATAATTTAAGCAAGAATTCTGAAAAAAAAAAAAAAGGGCTTCTGTATGTTTAACATTAGTGTATGAGTGTGAGACTACAGTAGTCATCACATGAAGAAACTAGAACGTAATTGTTAAACCTATGTGAGCATTTTTTTTTAAAGTTTCTTATTTGCATAGAACTAATGTTGAATTCTAACAGCGTTTGTATTGTATTTACATTTTCTATTTTGATTGTAGATTAAAGTTCTTTAACCTTTTTGTTAGTTTTACATTTGGATTTTCTCACTGTAAGACGATTTTATCTAAATTTCATGTATACGTATGTAGAAAAAAAAAAATTATTTTAGGTGGCACAAATGCCAACCAATTGAAAAAATCCCCATGCAATTTCTTGAACCAGGTCAGCATAGCAACTGACACTCTACTGACTAAACTACATGGAACGATACTCAGCCTAGAATTTCTCACTCAGAGTAAGGAGATTTTTAAAAAAATGCAAGAAATTCCTTACCCTGTGTTCTCGCTATAAGTTAAGCTACAAATGCAGCACATGATGGAATATTTTCAACGAGCCACCAACATGAGGCAAATATGAAACTCAAATAAAACCAGCATCAATTGAATGTATTAATAATGCTTGGAAACTTTTCTGCAAAAAAAAAAAAAAAAAAAATTATCTAAATTTAGAGGGGTAATCCCACTGATTTCCCATTTATACTTATCCAATGAATTCCCAAAACAAATCTGGGAAGTACCTTATCAGAATGAACCTACATCCAAAATTTGAAGCCAATCAATAAATTCTGTGTGAAAAACGCATTAACCTAAATTAAGGACAGTTACCTCCCATTTTTTCCTTGTTAGACTTGCCAATGAACTCTCAAAATAAATCATGGATTTGTCCTCATCAGAATGATGCTATGTACAAAATTTCAATGAAATCTGATAAATTCTGTAAAAAAAAAAATCATTTATATAAATCAAGCGGAGTGGCATTAGCCCCCCCCCCCATTCTTTATACTTATCCAAGGAACACTTAATACTTGTCATGGAGGTGCCTCATCAGAATGATGCTATATCTAAATTTTCAACAAAATCTGATAAATCTGCATGAAAAACCCATTTATATCTATTAAGGAGAGAGGCATTAGACTCCCTCCTCGTTATACATATCCAATGAACACTTAATATTAATCAGAGGCACCTCATCAGAATGATCCTATATCTAAATTTTGAATAAAAACTGATAATTCTGCAAGAAAAACCCATTTATATCAATTAAGGGGAGGGGCATGTGCCCCCCCCCCCCCCCATTCTCCCTCTTTGTTCTAATCCATAGAACACCTAATAACCATGGAGGTGTCTCATTGGAATGATCTTATATCTAACTTTTGAACGAAAACTGATAATTCTGTATGAAAAACCCATTTATATAAATTAAGTGGAGGGGCATCAGCCCCGTTCCCTTTCTGATACATATTGAGTGAACATAAACTAATCAGGGAAGTGCCTTATCAAAATATACATATATCCAAAATTTCAAGTTTATCTGATATTTTTATCTTGAGTTACCACATTACGCACGTATAGAATGTTTGGTCACATAAGCTCTTAGGCTTTGATAGCCTGTGAGCTAAAAAACTGGATCAACAAGAAGTCTTACCCTTGGCGAAATTCTAAAATGGAGGGCCAAAATCCCAGTCAGGTGTGATCCAGCGACCTCATTGGTCGGGTGGTATAGGTGAAAATCACGAATGTTTCTCCATTTGAAAAAGAGTAAGGGGTAAAGCAATTGTTACCGTCTGTATTTATTTACGACAGACCATCGAAATTAACTCAATTAAGATATTTTGATGATATTATATAAAATGAGAGTGAAAAATAGATTATAAATGCAAACAGATAAGATTTACATCAAAGTTGACGCTACGATTTTTTTTTTTTTTTTTCGAAAAAAGGGAGTAAGACGACATTTCGCCTACCGTTAAGAGATTGTTCTCTGAAAAGGACGCGACTCAATGACCAATGAGGTGTTTGGATTTCATCGGACTGTGATTTTGGCCCTCCATTTTAAAATTTCACTTACCCTTGCTCCTGAAAAATTGTGGTGGCATATACATCTGTCAGAACCAATAGTTACTAGACTGTGAAAATAGCCTTACAAACTTTAGGATCTAGTTAATTTTACTGATGTGAAAAACTCTGCTTTTTCAAAATAATTTCACAAAACTTTGAATTATAAACATATCTTAAAACATCATTATGGCCAATTAAAAATTTAAACCATAGTTTTATGGAATAAAAGGACTTCAGGGGGCTCAGGAATTGAAAACTTTTCAAAAAATAGATTTTTTTTTAATGATCTAATTTGATTAATCATTTAATTCTTAACTCAATGCAAAAAACCACATAAAAATATTTGCATTTTTAACAGAGTTATAAGCATTTATGTATCAACACTTTCATAGCCACATCCATATAATTTCAACTTTAAATCGCGTTTTCTCAAAACTTGGTTTTTGACGACTAACACCAAGATAAAAAAAAAAAAATAAATAAAACTATTTGATGGAATGGCTTAATTTTTTTTTTTTTTTTTTTGCATGCATATAACATTATCTAGATTATGAATTAATATATTTTAGATAGTTTAATATTTTGAGTATTTTTAATGGAAAAAATGTTGTATTTTTTAAAATTTTCAACTTTGAGAGATTTTTTAATACTGTTTTTATTAAGTGATAGTTATATCCTTAATTCATAATCTAGATTATGATGTTATATGCATGCAAAAAAAAAAAAAAAAAAAATTAAGCCATTCCATCAAATATTTTTTTAATCTTGGTGTTAGTCGTCAAAAATAAAGTTTTGAGAAAACACGACTTAAAGTTGAAATAATATGGATTCGGCTAGATCATAAAAAAAATCGATTCTTTGAAAAGTTTTCAACCCCTGAGCCCCCTTACCGGTCAAGTCACGGCCAACCTTTAACTAGTGTTTCAACTCTCAGTTGAGAAACTCTAGGTTGACAAATCTAACCGCCAGTTAATATTTCGCATTCATCAATAACTTTGGAGCCGCGATTATTCAACCTCGGGTTACTCGACCTGGGTTAAAAACTAGTTAGCGGATTGGCCATAGGAATCACATGACCTGGTAGTTGCCGTTATGAGTTCTGTCCTGGCCCAATACCATTTTTATCTGTTTTTTTTTTTTTTTTTTTTTCCCAAGAGCAAAATTAAAGGAACTATTGAAAATGCATACTTATGTTTAATTTTTAAGCAAAAAATTTTTATAAATAAATTTCGAATGGTGGTTTTCGTTTACAAAACAAAATTTTGCGTTGCTTTGAAATTCTTAAAAAAAAACATTTATTTCATTAAATGTATATATATATATGTATATATATTTCTTTAATATAAATTTAATAGAAAGTTATCTGATCAAACTAATAAATTTATTTATTATAAGCAAAAGTAATTATTTCAAACTTACCAAACATATAATTAACAAAAAAATACATTTATCTATTAGTAATAACTGATCACATATGTACGCAATTTCGTAGAAATTTCATACTTTAAACAAATATAAAAAGTACTGTGGTACAACAGAAATTAAACTTCGTTTTTTCCTTATTATTATTATTATTATTATTTAAAGAGAGATAGAGAATTTTGATTCATATAATTATAATTGATGTTAACATATTTCTTTTTGGATTCTTTAGAGGGCGCCACCAAACAAAATCCGTAAAATTGCAAGCTTCGTTTTCGACACACAAATTTATGTAATTTTGCGTTCGTAGAGCAAAAATATATAAGAAAAAGGGGGGAAATTAGGTGACACATTCTGTTATAATAGCAACTTTCATAATAAACGCTTCGCCTTATTAATAAATCATAAAGAGCATTGTTTTAGAAAAAGACGCATCAACGCTCTGTTTAAAACGACGGCCATCTTTTTTTCTAGTAGGCATGCATTCTAGTAGGCATTTCTATTTCACTAACCTGGGATTTTAGCTTGGTTGAGTTCGTCAACTCCAGGTTGGGAAACGCCTCGAATCTCGGCTGTTTTAGTTAACGGCGAATTGGATTTCGCTTTCAACCCAGAGTTCAGCTCGAAATGCGAGGTTGAGGTTGATGGAGAATTACCGGGTTAGAGATGTATATAAAGATGCAGTAAGAAACTTGTAACTACATTTCGATTAGCTACTGATAATCATGCCTCTTGTATTTTTAACGACTATTATAAAGTACCCGTTTTATTTCAACTATGACGTTACATTTTTCCAAGCGTTACATTTTTCCATTTCATTGAAAATATTATTTTTCATTTTTTTTACTTCTAATTATGTCGCCATTTGAGACAGAAAAATTCTTGTTAATGAAATATCCATGTTTATTATATAACAGAAAATATTCTTATTTCTATTTCAAATATGACGTCATATTTATTTCCTTTTCTTTTATTTCTTTTTTCCTTTTTTTGCATGGAAATTGCTCAATTTAAAATTTATTGCCGCTGAGAAATTATTTTAGGTTTCTATTTTATTGGCAACAGGCAAGGAAAATGGTTAAATTTTAATTAAAAAATGCCTATTGATTCTGTATGAAAAATAATGAAATTTTGAATTATCAAGGAAAATATTTGAATAAATCAAAGATTAGCCTATGTTCATTTCCGGGCTTTAACTTATCTGTATGAAAAGATTCAAAGACTTTAATCTATTTGTTTTGATGCCAAATTCATTCCAATTTTCGGACACACTTTCACATTTATAGTATATATAAGATAAGTAACGTTTCTGTTTATGTTACATTATCCTTCGTAATTTCAAAACAAAAACATTGCTAATGTAGCATTTTCATGATCGTCAAAAAAAGCAATAAACTGCCATTTAAGGCACTCATGCAGTGGAAAACAACTTAAACATACATTTATTTAAACAAAATTTCATTGAAAATCATATACTTGTCACGCTTTCTTTAAATTTTGAAATATTCATAAAAATATATTAAAAAAATAATGTAAAATGATTCAAATTTGTTAATAATGACGAAGAAATCCAAATGCCCTCCATTGAATCAGAAGCTCGGCTGATATCTTCCAGTTGGAGCACTTTTGTTTATGTTTATACTGAGAACTTGAACTGAGAAAAGATTGGGTATAGTTGCAATAGAGTATTTAACACATTAAGTGCCACATTAGTCATCAGAGACTGATACTGAACTTTCCATTCAAATCAAGTTTTAACTAATTCTGGAATTTCAGCCATGAATTTGATGAGGTGATTGTCTTTTTGTGCTACCACCTTCTATTCATAATTAATCAAGTAATTTAAGAAATAAAAATTAATTTTTGCTCAAATCTGTCATTTGGGTGATTTTTTTTTAAACTAAAATCCTTAGAAAAAGATGAAAGGAAACTAAGTACTTGTTTTTTCTTCCCCAGCTAATTTTCAAAAAAATATTTATCCTGCTATGTAGCTTTATGGCTTATAAGAAAAGTTGGATTGATTAAAATTATCTCTCACTTTACGAATTTATTAATTCATCATTTATCTAAAGCTTTACTTGTAGCTTCTGCATAACATAGATTTTGCATTTTTCAATAATGTGTAAAGTAAATGAAACATCACAAATAAAGAAAAAAAACTACATAAAAAACAGCATGCCACACTGTTTTTTAGTGTTTAAACCAGTTTTTTTTTTTTTTTAACCATACTATATTTTAAAAAACATTTTCTTTAAACCACAATCTTTTTATTTAGTCTAGGTACCTCTTACCGAATATTCGTTATTTGGCCATATTATCAAATGTCAAACTGTTCGGTTAAGACAAATATGAAACTATATGGCCTGCAGAATATTCGGTTTGGTCGAATATCAAAGTATTCAGTATATCAGAGGTTTTTTAAGTAATCAGACAAAACCTCTTAAAAAACATTTTTAAAAACTATTCACAATTTCTACTATTAACTGTCAATTTATAAATACAGTAGACTCCCTCAAATCTGCAAATCTCTAAAATCTGCACATAATTTACGGATGTAAACAATGAAATATTCAGTTCAGATGTAAGTGCAAAATTTGACTTTAGTTTTATATATATTAAATACATTTTTTAATTTGTAATTTTAGTTAATGTTATTAAATTCATGTTTCTTCATGAAGAAAGAATAATTTATTTCTGAAAAAAATCAAGATATTCCTGATATCATTGATAATCACAATCTTACCAAATATATTTATGTATTAATCAAGCTTTTTTAGTTAAATCTAACTAACCTGAAATAAAGCTTCTTTATTTAATGATCCTGATGTGAATTAGTAATGTACCTTTATGAGGCAAGTTTCATTGAATAATTTAGGAAAAACACATTTAATCTTTAAAATGAATATTTAATTGTACATTATTGATTATTAACTTGACCTTTGCTTTTAGTATTTCATGGCTGCCAACTTCTATGCCTTTTTACAACCAAACAAACCCATTCGAACCAGAAATTTCATTTAACAAGTTAAAAGAGTATGCAATACTACAAATCTTGAAATAAATACAGAACGTATATTATTTAATAAATTTTCTGGTTAGAAACGCATTTTTCTCATTTAAAAAGGCATAGAAGTTGGCAGCTCTGGTATTTTAATCATTTAAAAAATTATTTAAATTTGTATTAATTTCAAGGTTGGTATAAAAACCGGTTTTTTTGAAAAAAACCAAAAAACCGGGTTTTTTTGGTTTAAACCAGGTTTTTTTGGTTTAAACCGGGTTTTTTTCAAATCATTGTTTAAATAACATTTGCAAGAAAAATAACGTGAGTTTTAGAAAGTCATGAGGATTTTTTGTAATTAATAGTTAATTAATGTTAAACATTCACATTAGTATTTATTTTTTTGATAATTAAATAACTAAAGCATAACAATTTATAATTAAATTATAAGTTTAGGTTTCTATAGGGAAATATTGTGTGAAAAAAAAATAAACTATTAATTTATTAGTATACTTATATAAACCTTTTAGATAATAATTTAAGAAATAATTACATGCAGGTTGATAATGAAGAACATAGGACAAATGAACATATTTGCCCTTTACTATGTATTAACAGAAATAAGCTGTTAAAACACTTATTAACAGAAATAAGCTGAAACAGAAACCATTTTCTTGTGCATAATTTAGAAATTATTCAGAGTATTAATATCAACAAATGATTATTAATCTCTTACAAGATATATTTACTTAAAAAATATCAATATGCATTTTATTAATGCTAAAAAATACATGTGTATTGACTTACTTGATACATCAACGAATGTAATGCTATCACAAATTGAGACATAGGCTTAGAAAAATTACTTTTTATGCAAACTTTATTTTTTCCGTTTCTTTGTTCATCAAAAGGTGAAGATTTAGCATTAAATTTTATTATCTGTGCAAGCATCAAGTTACATGGATATTTTTGTTTTGTAAAATTTAATGTATCCTTTTTTTCTTGTTCACATAGTTCACTTTGACTGTATTGTGGTTCAAGCATGTATACCTAAAAGGGCATGGGTGTTAAGGCTATTTTATACCTGGACTAAAAAACTATGAGACTTCTTTATTTACATTTTTTTTCTCTTAATATTCTTTGAAGACCTGTCCAACAGGGTTCATACTCATTTTCCAAGAAAAAATCCCCTGAGAATCCCCTGTTGTATATTCCGGGATGTACGACCTTTCCATATCAACAATTAACGAAATTTTGATATTACATATGATAATAAAACACGCGAACAGTAACAATTGTCCCAATTTCCCAGAATCGACTGTCATTTTGGCTGGTTTTCCCAGGTTTGGGGATTTTTTTGTATTATCCCCTGATATTCCCCTGATTTTTACAACCTAAAATTCATCCCCTGATTTTCCCAGGAATCCCATATTCCCCTGATGAGTATAAACCCTGTCCAATTATAAACTGCATTAGTAATGGAACTTATTATTCTAGATATTATTCAGGGCAACTGCAATAGAATTTAACAGTTTAAACATATCTTCAACATTTCTTTTAAAGTAAAAATTAGATACAAGCTTTTGAATATTTTTATCAATACATTCCTATTTTCTACACAAATTTTAAGTAAAGTGGGGCAATTTTTAAGGTAAACATCTAAAGCATCTGAAAATGAATCACACCTAGTATTATAAGGAAGAGCTAATTTGACAGCATTTACATTGCATGCAATTTTTACATTTGGCTCTTAAACATGTTTTTGATGTATTTCTTATTCCCTCAAATGAAAACCAGATTATATTTTCCTTTCTTCTAGTTTTAGACATTCTTTTATTTCAATATATATAAGTAGCTTTCTTAAAATAAAATACAATACAAAGTAACTAGAAACAGAAAAAAATAATGTAAAAACTGCAAATCCAATCTAAGAAAAACCAAAGCTTACTAAAACCAATAGCTATAGAACAGAGAAAATTCATAGCCAATCATTCATTAGCATACAGAACAAGAGTAACCAATGGAAAGAATGACTTGTGATTATGTCATTATTGATGCTTTGATACATGATACAATCCTTAGTAAATCATAATCAAGCTATCTAAGCAGTAAAATTGCATTTTTGGCTGGCATATGCCATTTTTACATTTTTTTAAAAAATAAAAGATTTAAAAAATAATTAAAACTAACTACCTTTTTTTTATCTTCCACAGTTCACTGTAGAAAAATATTTTGCCATGTCAATTTATAGCTAGTAAGAAAAATTAGATTGATTAAAGATGTTTGTCACTTTAAAAATTTAATTTGTCTTAAGCTTTGCTTAAGCAATGTAGCTACTCCATAACTTTGATTTTGCACATTTTAATAATGTGTAAAATAAATGAAAACATTAGGGAAAAGAGAAAAAAACCAAATAAAAAAAAAAACAGCATGGTTTTTTTAAAAAAACCACTTGGTTTAAACCATGGTTTAAACCACGGTTTAAACCAGCGTGGTTTAAACCAAACAACCCTGATTAATTTAGTTTATTACTTATTTTAATATTTTAGTATATTGTAAGCATTCATTATACTTTTGATTTTATAATGAATTACATTCAAATTATTTTTTTAAAAAATATGAACAAAGCAATGACCAGAAATCCACACAACCTCTGGTCCCAAGCTGTGCGGATTTGGAGGCGTCTACTGTATATTTTAAAAAATCTGAAATAAAATCATATTTAAATAAAACAGAATGTTTTTACATTATTTATTTGCTGTTTGTAATGCATAAATTAAGAAAATTAACCATGAGAAGGATTAAAATGATGATTAATTAGAATTCTCATGGGAATAAATGATTTTCAAATGCAAGCTTCTAAATTTTGTTTAGTTTAATAAATAATCTGTTGTTTTTTCTAGTGTTCAGCCATGGGGGTGATTTTGCGGTTAAAACCCCTCACAGAGCTGAGAATGTTCGCTATAATTGTCACTTATATGAATCAAAACCAAACATAATATTTAAATGTTTTGGCACATTTCGAATCCGCTGCTTTATTGAATCAGATTTCATTTAATTACATGGTAAAAATTCTAATTAAAATTATGAAAGTGTCTATGACATGGATTAGTTAAGTGAAAATTGGTTATTTGAACTAAATCACTTTTCTGAGACATATTATGCTAAAAAAATGATTTCCTGCCATACAGATGCTCCTTGAGTTCAAATATTATACAGTGAATATTCTAATCAGTGATTCCATTAACCAGCAATCATCTTTAACAGAAACTCAACCCCACCCCCTAGAACTGAATTTTGGCTGCGCCACTGGCTTTTTCCCAAATAACAATGTTTAAAAAAGTAGAAAAACTTTTGGGGTTGATAAAAGATATCAAGGCAGACAATTTTTTTGTTCAAGAAAAAATATTCGTGTTCAACTTATTGAGTTACAAGTAAATTTATATCTCATCTTATTTGGGGTGAAACTATATTTTTGTTACTTTAACAATAATGAAGATATCATAACTATATTTTCAACTGACATGATTTGATTTCAGTGAAATATGATATGACGAGAAGAGCTGGAAAATGACATCATTCATAGGAAAAAACTATGAGCTAGACATTACTTTATTAAATTTCAGTTGATGCTATTTGTAATGTGTTACTGATCAAAATTCGGCCATTTTGAATATCATATTTAATATAAACAAAATTAATATAAAACAAATGTTGCTAAAATATCCTCATTATTGATAAAGTTGTGAATAATTATTCAGTTTTGGCCTATTTCGCACTGTGTATATATTTGATTGAATATATTGTAATATGAATGGAATAGATTGAGATTTTCTCATTAAAAACTGTTTGTCTTGACCATATTTTCGCCACTGAAAGTTTCTTGCCAGATTTTAAGATCCTGAATGTTTATAATCTCTGAGAATGATCGTTTATTCCAGATCCAGATATTAATGTAGGATGCTTTTAAAAACTTCTATGCTAAATCGAAAGAAGTAGAAAAGTTATCTTTATTGAATTGCCGTCATTTGATTTTACTGTTTCTTTAGGACAAACAGTAATAAAAGAAACTTTCATTTTGATAAACAAGAGCTTTTTATAAGTAAACTTTATATTGAAAAAAAAAAATTTACCTTGAGTTATTTAAAAAAAAAATTATGAGACCGGATTTTTTCTCCCTCATTTTTTTAATATTTCTCTTTTACTTTAAAATGCTTGTTTTAATTTGTAGTGAAGAAAATGAAATTTATAATTTTATTAATTAAAAGAGTCTCATAATTCTTTCTTAAATAACTTAAGGGGGTCATTCCACGTGAAATCAACCAATTTAAGGAAAACTTGTTGCATCATAGTCACAGATTTTTTTTAAATTTTTATCATAGACAGACATAGTACTGAAACCCTCAAATCTGAAATTTAAAAGTAATTTTCACAATATTGGCCGAGATATGGCCATTTGAAAACTGGCCATTTTTACAAAATGGCGGCCATCTTGGAATTGTATCACTGTCTAAATATGGCCATAACTTGACAACTAATGGCTCAAAGTTTATATATCTGGTACCAATTTGAAGCTATTTGTACAAAGAATGAATATTTCACATCAAAACAATAATAAATTTTCATTTTTTTACTTTTTATTATGTGCAAAGTGAAAATTTCACCCCAAAAAAGGGCAGATTGTAATGGCTCATAAAAAAAATGAATCATCATGAATTTTTCTGAAACTTGGTAAAAACGTTGCTCCATCTGTGTGCTTTAAATAAAAAAAAAATTGGAAAGGTAAAATTTGTTGTTTTAAAATAAATGGTTTTTTACAGATAAGGTGTCATTAACCAAATAATGATATTTTTAGAATCTGTGAGCATTCCTGATTCAAAAAATAATGGTTAAAATAAAATTTTCTAACATCTAAATTAATGTAAAAGTATAATCAAAACCTCATTTGTACTAATTTTGTAGAAATCTGCCTCCAGCCCCCCTCCCCCCCCCCCCCCACCAAAAAAAAAAAAAATTAGACAATTCAAAAAATTTTACACTGAAAAAGATAAGATAATAATTAAGGAATATAATGTATAATTATAAAATACCTATAAATGCAATGCATACATATGGTGATTTACTTCACATATAGGGGCAAGTGGGGTAGAATGGGACAGTAGGTTTTTCTCTTTAAGTATCATTCTAAATATTTCATCAATCACACATTAGGTGAAGTAATGATACCCCAATCTTTAGTTGAAAAAAGTAGCTAATTTACACAAGCTTGCAATTATATAAAGAAAAAGATTATTTCAAGAATCAAAACATGAATTCAAAATTTTAAATTTTGAATTCAAAACATGATGTAAAAATTTCATTATGTTTCTATAAGCTGATGTAATATTGCATCATGTTCTATATAAGCTGATGCAATTTAAAGAAAAGATTGCTACTGTACCTTCATCTGCTTCTTAATTGGCTATAATCAAAGTATGATGCTATCTTGCATCATGTTCTATATGAGCTGATGCAATTTAAAGAAAAGATTGCTGCTTTACTTCATCTGCTTCTTAATTGGCTATAATTAAAGTATGATGTAATCTTGCATCATAATGTCCAAGAAACTTGAGTAATTCCTTTTAAATACCATATACCACTTCTAAAGTTTTCAATGAAGTGTATTTAGACATACAATAATTATTTTGTACTTTACAGTGGAGATGGAGTGTTTTGTATGTAAAAAACTCAATGTTTCTCTGAGTACTGATGTTATTTCTGTTCTTCAATTATCCCCACGGGATTTACATTTATTAAAAAAAAGGTTACATTATATAATCCCAGATGAAAAAAGTTTTTTGCATGCGAATATATGCAAGGTTCACAAGGATAAATTTCTAAAATTTTATAGTTTAAATCAGAGACAGTGTTGTGATCCATTTAATAAACATCCAAATAGTAACAGAGCAAAATCACTGAAAACAATTTCTTTAGATATGTCTATGACAAATCCAGACATCCTCATTCCAGGAAAAAAATTATGTACTTCCTGCTATTCATCAATAAATAAGATGATTTTTATTGTTGACATGAAAAGCATCTCTGATCCAGAATTTAGTGAACCCACAGTAGTAATGGAACAATTAAACAAAAGCTGTGAAATGTTAGAGTTATCGCCAATAAAAATGAATAGGCGTAGCTCAAAGAGGAAACTTGGTTATTTGCAGACAAAAGTTACAAAAATTTTGAATGAAATGAAATAAAAAGTACTGTAAAAATAAATATTTAGTGTAAATAACTGCAAATTGATATTTCTTTATTGAATTATATAATATAAACACAATACTTTAATTTAGATGCTAGAAAATTTCATTTTAACCAATATTTCTTAAATTAAGAATACTTACAGATTTTAAAATAATCATTATTTGGGTCAATGACATCTTATATGTAGAAAACCATTTTTAAAACAACAAATTTTACCTCTCTAATTTTACAGTATAATGTTCCATATATAGAGAAACTTACATCTATGCATAATCAAATCATTATACAGAAAGCGTAAAAAGTATATGAACTAAATTTACTTTTCATTTTTGAAATAATCTTTTTCTTTATATAATTGCAAGCTTATGTAAATCAGCTACTTTTTTCAACTGAAGATTGGGGTACCATTACTTCACCTAATGTG
The DNA here is from genome assembly GCA_964019185.1 of Maratus speculifer. Lineage (NCBI taxonomy): Eukaryota > Metazoa > Arthropoda > Arachnida > Araneae > Salticidae > Maratus > Maratus speculifer. The sequence continues at coordinate 221,367,666 of OZ025297.1, read as the reverse complement.
TGATTGATGAAATATTAGAATGATACTTAAAGAGAAAAACCTACTGTCCCATTCCACCCCACTCGCCCCTATATGTGAAGTAAATTATCATATATATATGCACTGCATTTATAGGTATTTTATAATTATACATTATATTCCTTAATTATTTTCTTATCTTTTTCAGTGTAAAATTTTTTGAATTGTCTAATTTTTTTTTATTTTTTTTTTTTTTGGGGGGGGGGAGGGGGGCTGGGGGCAGATTTCTACAAAATTAGTACAAATGAGGTTTTGATTATACTTTTACATTAATTTAGATGTTAGAAAATTTTATTTTAACCATTATTTTTTGAATCAGGAATGCTTACAGATTCTAAAAATATCATTATTTGGTTAATGACACCTTATCTGTAAAAAACCATTTATTTTAAAACAACAAATTTTACCTTTCCAATTTTTTTTTTATTTAAAGCACACAGATGGAGCAACGTTTTTACCAAGTTTCAGAAAAATTCATGATGATTCATTTTTTTTATGAGCCATTACAATCTGCCCTTTTTTGCGGTGAAATTTTCACTTTGCACATAATAAAAAGTAAAAAAATGAAAATTTATTATTGTTTTGATGTGAAATATTCATTCTTTGTACAAATAGCTTCAAATTGGTACCAGATATATAAAATTTGAGCCATTAGTTGTCAAGTTATGGCCATATTTAGACAGTGATACAATTCCAAGATGGCCGCCATTTCGTAAAAATGGCCAGTTTTCAAATGGCCATATCTTGGCCAATATTGTGAAAATTACTTTTAAATTTCAGATTTGAGGGTTTCACTACTATGTCTATCTATGATAAAATTAAAAAAAAAATCTGTGACTATGATGCAACACCCATTGGTTGAATTCATGTGGAATGACCCAAGGCAGTTTTTTTCAGTATTAAGTTTACTTATAAAATGTTCTTTTTTATTAAAATATAAATCTCTATTATGAAATATTATGTATGATTGTTTTAAAAAGTAACATTTTAATAGCTTTAAACTTTGAAATATAAAAAGTATTCAGCAGCCAAATATTCAGTATTCAACTAAATACTTACTATTCGGCTGGACGAATATATGGTATTTTTCATAACAGTTACTATTCAGCTAGCCGAATATTCGATTCACCTGTTTTCCAAACATTCAGCCAAAATCACTATTCAGTGTGTCTTAGTCAAAAAACATAGATGTATATTAATATAAAATGTATGTAAACAATAAATATAGACTTGAAAGCCAAAAAAAAAAAAAAAAAAAACCGCTTGGAAGTAATTTTAAATAATGGACAAACAAATAAATTTGTAAAACATTAATAAAAAATACAAATAAAATATTGAATTAAAAAGACCTGATGACGTTACAAACACGTTTAACATTTTAACGGCAAGTAAATTTGACATTTATGATAATTCATTATTGGATTTAATGTTGCAGATTAGCGACAGTTTTTGGGTCGAAAGGTTAATCAAGTGCGTGTAGCAATATTTTTAATAACTGTATGAAATCATACAAAATATCAAGTGGGAGAAAAATATGTATTATGAAAATGTAAATGTTTTTTTAATAAGAAGGAAAATATATACAAATAAAAATAAATGTAGAATGAGCTTTTCTTCTTTGAAATTCTTGGATCTTTCACTGTTAAACAATATATCACATATTATGAAAAAGACAACTTTTTTCTCAATTTGTGCTACAAATAATAATTTTTAAAAGCATACATTAAACGCCAGTAAATTTGATAATTCAACATCAATTCTCACAGAGCAGAACCTAGCGAGAGGCAGGATTTAAAAAAAAAAAAAAAAAAAAAAGGAAGTTTATGATTTTTTTTCTTTAAAAGAGAATATGAACATGAAATAAACCAAGCTAAGAGTGTTTTCTCAAAAACTAGCACGCAAAAGAATTTAGGTATCAGTATAAAAGACATACTATAAAAACAAAAATTAGCATTTATCCTTATTTTTCTCTTTTAAATGAAGATTCAGAACAATATATTTTTTCTTCATGAAAGGGAGGTGATGGCCTGGCTAAGCCACTATTGGATATCCATAATAATAATGTTAAACATGAATGTAAATAAAAAGAATCTAACAATTATTTTTTTGGATCAGGAAAGTTGAGGACAGGGAAAATAAGTCATTTTAATGCAATTTATTCTTTCCTGATACTGTTATTTTAAATGGTATTTACAATCATTTTCTTATTTAAAAATTCATTAAGAGAAATTTTATGTTTTTTTATTCAATATGATTACAGAAATAAAAAATTGCGTGAATTAAATTTGAAATCCCATGACTCCCCCCCCCCCCTCACTCACTCATGGGTACTCAACAAAATGTTTTTTCTCATCTCTTTTCTCAATGAATGCAATAAAAGTAAATAAACAACAATTGTAAAATGAACAAAATTTCAAAATAATCTCAAAATAGCTTTTATTTAAATTTAATTACAAATAAATCTGACATATTAACAACTTAATAAATCGCACACAAATAAATTCTACAGCGGTAATAAAATAAATCAGCATTAAATTTAATGCTTCAAATAAGATAAGCTAACTGTAGCAAATAAATTACTTTATACATTGTTTGAATCAAACGCTTTCTATGCAATAATTATGAATATTACATCTCTAGAGATCGTATATTCTTTAACAATTCTGTTTCAATACAAATTTCGCCTTTTTTTCGATTTATAAGGCATGTTAAAATTAGATACTATGTTTCAAACATACCTCTATAAAATTATTAATAAATCGCTTTGTTTAACTGTATATCTGAAAATTTAACATTTATAACGTAAAATTAGATATAAAAATCAGTATGGCACAAAAAAATATGGCGTAAACTTCGTGTTTTTTGATAAAAAATATTTTCTTTAAGCTCTATCTGGCCAAAGCACTTAATGGTAAATAATTCACAGTTGCCGTACTCACCTCGCGGTTGAGGTGTTTCAAGTTACTTCCACAGCCCAAGGCCCCCTTATCATAATATCAAGGCCTCGCATTCAGGAGAAAATCCATTGTTGAAATTGTCCCTATAATTGCCAACTTATTATATGACTTTGTCTCGTATGTAATGCCACCTGGTGCATACTACTGCTAATAATCCCATAGGAAATAATGGAAAACATTTCAGTTTCTAACATTAGATGGCGCTACCAACGTGAAAATCATGTAGTTCAGCGCCCCCTGTACTGCAGTCAAAGGAAACTTGGCGAATGACAAGCCTTGATATTATGATAAGTTAGCCTTGCCACAGCCATTGAATATATACTTCAGATGGCTGCCATGATATCCCATGCATTTGAATAGGGATTTCATGTCTATTACTTAAACGTCTTTGGCACTGACTTTCGATCACACGACTTGTTTGACTGGCGAGATTCTAAAAGATAGTCACGTTTTAGCATTATTGGCTTTAGCTGAGCTCTCATTGGTTGTTATCGATCGCGCATCATAGATGTTGTTGTCGTCTTGTTACTTACCCATCATACGTAAATTAGCAGCATATTTAAATGTTTTTTAGTGTTTAAATTTTTTGTATATACATTTTATTTATTTTTAAAAATGTATTAACGTCTGTCATAATTTATATTATTCAATCTTTTAATAGTTTTTTTAAATTCAGACGTTAAAGGGGGTATGAGTATTGCAAATATAAAAATATTAACTTCCCATACGGCCAAAACCATCCTCCGGACGTCCTATGCGGTCCTACACAGATCCGGGAGATCCTATAACCATCAAATCCTGTAAACGGCAGATTAAGACGTCCGGAGGACACCAGAATCCGGAAGAAGTAATCCTATAACCATCGAATCCTGTAAACGTCAGATTAAGACGTCCGGAGGACACCAGAATCCGGATGAGCAATCCACGATGAGCAGTACAGTATCTTCGGAACAGCGAAATTACCAGTGCGCATGCGCCAGAAATGTCAACATTCGCGATGTTGTATTAAAGGATTCTTGGATGGAATTTCAATTAAAATTTTACTCTAAAGGATCTGAATATGTCTATACTAAAGGTAAGTAAACTTTCAAATATTAACCTTTTAGAATGAATTCTTGAGATTTGTACCAAAATATAACGATTATTTTTATAATCTAATACCATGAAACAGACAACTTTCATAGAAAACATATAAACAGTTATAGCAATTTTTCATGTAAATATTCGTAATAATAATGCGGTATAATCATAAAACAAACCTTTATTTATTATATTTTTAAAGAAATTATAAGAAATAGTATTATTTTTAAAGGTAGATCAATATGTGTCTGACCAAAACATTATTTATGATCGATTGTTTGGACACTAATGTATTAGTTTAAAAATACATTAAGCATTCGTTTTGTTAAGGAGAAGCAAATAAAAATATTAAAAAGTCTTAAATTCAATTTTTAAATCAATTTAACCATTAAATTTATTTATCTTTTAAAAATCTAATAAAAATATTCATAAAATATCTTTTTATTCCAGGAATAACTTGCTTATAAAATTAATTTTGTAAAATAAGGGTTTACAAATTTAATAATTCTACATCTGGCCCAATGGCAAAAGCTCCAATTGCTGGCTCTGTGTAACACTAGCAGTTTCAATTTGTCTTTATTTATACATAATCGTTTTTAACTTGCTTTTTTTTTTGGAGGGGGGGGGGGGGGGGGGCAGGAGATATTCAGTGAAATACATACCCCTGAAAAAAAGATAAAATACACTGTTATAACTGTTCATTTAAAAAACATGTTGCAGTTGCTTTTTTTTTTTTTTTTTTTTTTTTTTTATGTATTTAAAAACTGGCTTGCATTTTCTAAGAAAAGATTTTTAGACTAGCCTATTTCATCCGCATATTTTCCGTTTTAGATGACAGTAACCTTGACTATGTTCTTTCTAAATCATTTTTTAAAAATGCAGAGCTCTGCCTTTATTTTAATAGAGTGAGTTGTACCCCTATTTGCTTCGAAATATTTCATAAAACTCTTCAACAAATTGCAATATCTCAAAATTTGTATGCCTTAGAGCTTGCAAAAAATTATAGAACTTATTTCTTTAGAAAAACAGGTTATTCAGTCATTGTAATCCAATTGCATTTTGTCAATTTTTAATCCATAAAATCATTTAATGTTTATCTTTCTATATTTACCATGCGTAAAAATCACATTTTTTACAATCTCTGTTAAGTGTGTTAGTGAAGCTTCTCTTGAAAGAAATAATTCTTAAATAAAATATAGGAAACAATATCTAAAGTTGAAGCATAATATTGCTGCAAATATTTGCATCTGTTTAATAATAAATGCAGTTGGTGCAGCCAAGGGGGTGGTTTTGGGGTTAAAACTCCTCCCAGAGCTAAGAAAGATCGCTATAATTGCTGCTTATATGAAACAAAACCAAACTTAATATTGAAATGTTTCGGCACATTTCGGAATCCACCGCTTTATTGATTCAGATTTTATTTAATAAAATGATTCAATTAATTGCCGAAAATTATACTTAAAACTGTGAAAGTGCATATTACATGAATCAGTTAAGTAAAAATTGGTTATTTGAACTAACAAGGAAGGTCTCCATACGGGCATACTCAGAAAAATCTGAAAAAATTACAGAATGTTCTTCTCATATAGTTATATATGTTTATAAAAAAAATTTCGGCGGAACCTCTTTATAATGTCCGTAAAAAAATAATAAAAATTTCGTTTATTTGGCGATTTATCTCCGGTTGGCAAAAAAACGAAATTTTGAAAAATACGCTTTTACGCTTCGAATACTTTTTAAAGAAAAAACTTTCTATGTTCAATTTATTTAAATAAGTTTAGTTTAAGTAATTTTAGTTTTGCATTTTTACTTTACTTTAAGTGTAATTTTGTCATATACGTTTATATGTACTTATAACAAAATGAAATTAATATATTTTATCATTTAACTCACAACTTAAAATGATTAAAATTGTTCCAAATTGAAAAATACACTGTTAAAAATCTGCTGCATTTTGTTGCAACGCACTCCCTTGCTTGTATAGAAACCGGTTACTTGGCCGTGAAATGGAGCTTTCTCATTGGTTGGAATAGAGATATTATATACAAGCGGTGGAGTGCTTGCAGCAAAATGCAGCAGATTTTTAACAGTGTTGCACAAGCTACAACACCGCTAAAAATCTGTACCATTTTCTGCAGCGTCACTCCACCGCTTTTATAGAAAATGGTCAATTCACCGTGCTATGGAGCATTCTCATTGGTCAGAAGAGAGATATTCTATAAAAATAGTGGAGAGACGTTGCAGTAAATGCTGCAGGTTTTTAACAGTGAAGTCAATTGAAACCAATTTTCAGATTCGCTAAAATCGTCTGCTTTTGGCGAGGAAATGCACTGCTCGCCAAGTCCCGCGTCACTTTCAGCTTTTCATGCCAATTATTCCAAACTATTTTATTTTTTTTACATATCTAATAATGTAATTCCGCCGCTAATTTTCACTGATCCTTTATTACCTACATGAGTAGTTTAATTCATATTTTTTTCAAGAAATTCTGAGTATGCCCCCAATGGAGACCTTCCTTGTAAGTCGCTTTTCTTAGACACATTATGCTAAAAAAAATTATGGTTTCCTGCCACACAGATGCTCTTTCAGTTTAAGTATTATACAGTGAATATTCTAATTAGTAGATACTGATTCTATTAACCGGCTATTCAAATAATTGGCAATCACCTTTATCAGAAACTCAAAACCCCTCCCTAGAGCCGAATTCTGGCTGTGCCACTGAATAAATGCATACTTTTCAGTTAAGCCGGGTACCAGTGTTACACATATATGTATATACAATGTGTGTGTAAATATAACTCTGATGCTTGGCCTAAAAACAGGATTCATACTCATCAGGGGAATATAGGATTCCTGGGAAAATCAGGAGATGAATTTTAGGTTTTAAAAATCAGTGGAATCTCAGGGGATAATACAAAAAAATTCCCAAACCTGGGAAATTTTGCCAAAATGACAGTCTTTTCTGGGAAATTGAAAGCAATTGTTACTGTTCGCATGCTTTATTATCATATCATATGTAATATTGAAATATTGTTGATACGGAAAAATTGTACATCCCAAAAAATACATCATTGGATTCTCAGGGGATTTTTTCTTGGAAGATGAGTATGAACCCTGAAAAAGTACAAATAAATGTATTTGAATCATGCATTAATGTTGCTTTAGCTTAATCTACTTAAAGTATTCTTTCAGCCTTCCATTCCATGTATTTTGTTAGTTTTGCAAATGTACGTGATCTCAGGGTCAAAACTAGCCTTTTTTGCTCGTTTCGGCCTGGAGCAAACTTTAATTTTGACACCCTGCCCCTCACACCCAATTAAAGTTATCAATCATAGGTACACTATTCAAAAAAAAAAAAAAAAAAAATCTTTAAAAAACAATTAATAAAAATTAAAATGCTAGCAAGAAATATGTAAACAATGCTCACAAATTATTAAGATTAGCTTGAACGTTAAGAGTCTTCATTAGTCATGCGAAGAAACTAGACAACAAATGTTAGGCCTATGAGAATATTCTTTTTAGAATTTCTGTTTTGCGTATCAGTAGTTTTAAATGTTTTTTATTGCTTTAGAATAGTTGAAATGGAATTCTAACCAGGTTAGTGTTTTCTTTTTTCAAATTTTGGTTGCAGATTTATTTTTTAATAAAGTCACTTCTATTTTCACAAATTTAAAAAGAACAATCCCAAAGTTTTAACATTATCGTGTGGGTTTCTTTTGTACTCGATATATACGTACATGTATATATATCCAGTGTTCTCGCTGTCGCTCGCTATTTCGCCAAATTGCGACTAAATTCTTCATTTGGCGAGTAAGCAAACGATTAGATTCGCCAAATTGCTAGTGCTCAGTTTTTCTTTTTATTTTCTTTTTTTTTATTTTCTTTTCATTTTTCATACGTATGCATGTATACATATTTTTAATACATACATATTTTTATATATTAGTAGCGGGTAGTTGAAATTAGATTAATAACAATCATTGTCGCAGTTATAAAAACTTAGGTTATTTTAAAACGTATTTAAAAAAGGGGAGTACATTAAAGGATTAAAGATAAATTTTTTGTGCTCCACTACGAATTTATTTTTCTAATACTTTTTTCATTTGGCGAATGTTTTTGATTTTTAATTAGCCAAATTACGAACGTTGGTCAAATGTCAGCGAGAACACTGTATATATCTACATATATTTTTGTATGAAAACACAAAATCTTCATTCGGTTCTCTCTTTGCCTTTCTCTCTGACTTCCGAGACATATGTCCTCTCTTTACTTCCCTAGTTTCGGCACTGCATGATCTTAAAACAAAAAAAAAATAATACAATGTTTCAAAGACATGGCATTTTTATTGTGATTATTTTGTGTAAAGACTAGGTTAGCTAATAGGCACTAAATTGGTTTCTTGATTAAATATAATTATAATAAAAGCTGGATTACATATTAAATAAATATAATACATCACATGTGCAAAGCACACCGCGTCAAACTCAACAGTAAACAATGCTAGCACACAGTTAATGGTTACAGTCAAAGTACAAATAGTTGAAGTCAAAGTTAGAGCATGTTTGTAATAATAATATTTTTAACAGTCCCCCTCAAACATGACTCGAACACCTGAGTCCAAGTTCTGACCGTAATTTCTGAAATTGGATACGAGGTAGGGGCTTTGTAAAAATGTCAGCTATCTGACTTCCACTATTTACATGTTTTATATCTAATAACCCCTCTAGATATTTTTCTCTTACAAAATGAAATCTAACTTCTATATGCTTAGATCTCTTATGAAATTCAGGGTTTTTAGCCAGTTTTATGGCACTTGCATTATCAACAAACAGAGTTGGTTTATTTTGTGATGCTAAGAGCTCATTTAACAGTCTTTGGAGCCAAATTATTTCTTTTGCACCTTCACTGGCAGCCACATACTCTGCCTCTGTTGTTGACAAAACGACACTTTTTTGCTTTTTACTCATCCAAGAGATAGCACCTTCATTGAATTTGCTAACCACACCATTTCTTGAATGACGAGTTTTTATATCTCCAGCAAAGTCAGCATCACTGAACACTTCAAGCTGTTTGTTTTCACATTTACTTGGATACAACAGTCCATATCCTAAAGTCCCTTTGAGATATTTGAAGATTCTTTTGACAGCATTCCAGTCTGATTGCTTTGGATTTTCTAATTTTTCAGATACCACACTAACTGAATAAGCAATATCTGGATGTGATCCTGTAGCTAAATACATTAGACTTCCAACAGCTTCACGATATGGCACATCTTCACTGACTGGATTGTCATTCTCACTTGTTTCACCTTTTTCACATGGAATGGAAACTGCATTCGAATCTGCCATTCTAAAACGATCAAGAATTTTTCTTGTGTAAGCACTCTGTTCCAAAAAAACAGAACCATCTTGCAACCGTTTAATATTCATTCCAAGAAAACAGTCTAAAGAACCAGTTGTCACCTGAAATTCTTCTTTTAATTTGGTCACAAATGATGAGATTTCATTTTCATCAGTGCCAGCAACAAGACCATCATCAACATATATAACAATAAACAACTTCTTTTCATTATTTGATCTAATGAATAAACAAGGATCCGAGTTGCTACATTTCATATCTTGTTTTTCTATGAAGTCAACAAATCTTTTGTTCCAGCATCGTGGTGCCTGCTTCAAACCATAAAGACTTCTGTTGAGTCTGCACACTCTACCTGATTTATCGTCAAAGCCTTCTGGTTGCTTCATAAAAACTTCTTCCTGCAATTCACCATATAAGAATGCAGTTTTCACATCAAACTGCAGAAGCTGTAGATTTTCACATGCAGCAATACTCAATAACATTCTAACTGTGTCATATCTAGCAACTGGACTGAAGGTTTCATCATAGTCGATACCTGGCTTTTGTGAAAAACCTTTCGCCACAAGTCTTGCTTTGAAACGATCAATTGATCCATCACTTTTGGTTTTAATTCGGAGAACCCATCTGTTGGCAATGACTTTCTTATCTTTCGGCAAATCAACAAGATCCCAAGTGTGATTTTCTTTCAGTGAAGCCATTTCATCATCCATTGCTTGCTTCCATCTTTCAGCATCACTGGATTGCATTGCTGAAGCATAGGAGTTAGGGACATCATGCTCTGCCAATAAAACATAGTCTTGTAAATGATAAGGCGTTTTGATGATTCTTCCACTACGACTTTGCAATGTCACATTATTTACACAGTTTTCTTCATCATACTTTAAAGTTTCATCAGCTTTAATTAAACTTTCTTCATTTGAACTGATAACAGTCAAAAGTTTTATTCTGATCCAATGGAATTTCAGATGGATTTTTGGAAATGAAGATTTTCTCTTCTTTGAATATGACATCATGGCTTAGAATTACTTTGCCAACAGTTGGAAGCCAAACTCGATACCCATCTTTCTCGCCACAATATCCTACAAAGTTGCCCTTTTGACTCTTCTTGTCCCATTTTCTTCTTTTTTGCTTAGGTACATGCACAAAACATTCTGTGCCAAAAACATGAAAATGATCAATCTTTGGAGCTTCTTTCTTGAACCATAATTCATATGGAGTTTTTCCTTCTACTGTTGTGGGTCCGGTTCTGTTTAGTGTATAAACAACAGTATTGACTGCTTCAGCCCACAGTCTGATAGGGAGGTTCTTCGCATTTATCAAGGATCTTGCACTTTCAACCAATATGCAATTTTCTCTCTCTGCAGAACCATTCTGTTCCGGAGTATATGGCATGGCAATATTAGGATTTATCCCTTTCGATGCAAGGATTGCATGAACTTCAGAATTATCAAATTCCTTACCACCATAACACCTGAACTCTTTGATTCTGTTATCAGCAGTTTCTGCTTCATTTATAAAGGTTTTTAGACAACTTGCAACTTCAGATTTGTGTTCAATAAAAAAAACTCTTCGATATCTTGAGAAGTCATCTTTAAAGGAGACAAAATATCTCGACCCTCCAATAGATCTCTGCTGCATGGGGCCACAAACATCGGCATGGATCATCTCGCCAGCACACATTGGCCTATTCTTTCTGGTGCCAAAACTTTTTCGCTGTTGCTTGCCGAGCACACATCCCTCACAAAACTCTTCATTAGCTTCAACATGAATACCCTTTCTTTCTAAAATGTGCTTCACATGGCGCTTATTTTGATGACATAATCTTTCATGCCACAACTGCAATGTATCTTGTGAAGCAATGAAAACATCAGCAGCTTCTTCAGGTAATCTCACTCTCATTTCAAGTGCATATAGGCCTCGAGATGTTCTTTTGCCTGTCATTCGTACAGCATTATTTTTCAAGAAAGCACATCCATTTTCATCAACTTTGAATTTAAAACCTTTGTCAACAGTTTTACTTATTGAAAAAAGATTTCTGCTTACTTCTGGGACATACCACACATCTGTTAGGTGATTTCTTTCCCACCTTTTGTTGATAAGCATTTCAACATTGATGATACCTTCCCCATATGCTAGAATGACTTCATTATTCCCTATCCTTACTTCTTTGGGGAGTGAAAAAGGCTTATATGATAAGAAATATTTCTTGTTGCTTGTCATGTGTGCCGAAGCACCAGAGTCTGCTAACCATAATTCTTTTTCTGGAACATCAGCACTGCATACAAAAGCATCTCCATCAGGTTGCTTGTTTCCACTATTCTTCTTGTAGCAATATTTTGCAACATGACCAGGCTTGTGGCAAGAAAAACATTTCTTTTCAGTTTTATATTTGCCTTTTTTCTTTATGGACGATTTAGCAACAAGAGCTGCACTCTCACTCTGCTTTGCTGGCAGTCTCATTTCAATAAGTCGAAGCCGCTCCATTAACTTATTAATTGTCCTTTCCTGCACTGGAACAGATTCCCACACACTTTTAAATTCAAAATATTCTGCAGGCAAAGTTGACATAATTCGGCTCATTAGCAGCAAGTAAGTAACTCTGTTTTCACCAGTCTTTTGAGTTCATCATTCAGCTCACGGAAGTTCCGTTGCAAACGTGCTATGTGTGTCACATCTTCTTCTGAAGCATCTTTTTCTGAGCTAAAAAATTGCTCCATTAAGCGATCTACTCGCTGGCCCGAACTTTGTTCATACACTGAAAGTAATTTGTCCCAAACGCATTTCGCTGTATCGCAAGTCGCCGTAAGCTCTATGTTTGAATCGTCCATACTATTGACAAGAATTAGTTGAGCCAATGCATCGTTCTTAGAGAAAGCCTTACGCTTTGTTTCATATGCTTTTCTTGCATCTTCAGCAGCGGACTCTCCGGGATCAGTCGGGATTTCACACTCACCAGTCACAACATCCAAAACATCGTGATGGCGCAACAACAGTTCGATTTGACGCTTCCATTTTGTCCAATTTTTTGTTCCTTCCAGCTTCTCAATTTGTGCTTTGAAATCCATTGCAGACGCAGTATATATCAAAAGCTTTCACAAAATGAGTCCGTACCAAAAATATTCAATCACGTGGAAACTTCTTAGGCCTAACAGCCGCGATCAGGAGATCAGTCCTAGTACGATTCAGAATCCGATTTAATATTGCAGTTGACAGCGTGAGAGCCCATAACCTGTAAAGACTAGGTTAGCTAATAGGCACTAAATTGGTTTCTTGATTAAATATAATTATAATAAAAGCTGGATTACATATTAAATAAATATAATACATCACATGTGCAAAGCACACCACGTCAAACTCAACAGTAAACAACGCTAGCACACAGTTAATGGTTACAGTTGTTTAGAAACTTGCAGGAGTTTCTTTAAATACTATACTAAGTAATAGGCAAGTAAATATTCCTATATTTAGTATATTCGTGCTTAAACAGAAATTCCTTACTTTTGAAAATTTGACTTAAGGGTGTATTTTGATTCAAACTGCTTATTTTCCGATTTGTTTTGAATTCACTTTTGCTCTCAAACGCACCAAACTCACAGATTCTCTTATTTAGACACTACTCAAGGTGTTGTGATTGTCGATTCTTTGATAAGTGCACAAAATATTTTTTTAAAAAAGCAATCAAAAACGGCAATTTGAACCAATTTTTCCGTAGTGGGAGATCTGGGAGCTGGGAGTGAAAAAAAGGGTCTTCCTGAAAAGTTAATTACTCATAAATCAAATTCTAATCTATTGAGCGTAAAAAGACATCACAAGGCACCTTATACATCTCTTCGAAAATTCCCTCAGCAAATTTCATGTTTCTACTTTAAAAAAATGTGTCTGAAATTGTATCGGAAAATTTCGAGCTGCTGAAGGTGGAAAAGCGTTTTTTCGAATACACCCTTAAATGAAATTTAAAGCCAGTTTTTTTTTTCTAAACTTTGTACATTATTACTTAATAATGATTAAATATTGTTTTTCTAAAAACTAATTGCTTATCTGTGTTATAAAAAACTAAATATATTAAAAAGCTTTAATGTGTTTGTTTATATTTTCAGTTTATTTAAAAATGATTTTTAAAAATCTGATTTAAATCAATGACTTAAAAAAAATCCATTGATTAAAATCATGAATTTAAATCATGATTAAAACCAATTATGTTGATTTAAAGCAACAAACTCTGTGGAATAATGGAGAAGGTACCTTAATTTCTTTGAATTTACTTAGGTCAAATGTAAAAATAATGGAAGCTCTTCTTGATGCCACATGTGATCATTTATATTAAATTTTATTTAATTGATTTATGTAGCTTCAATTATTTATTATTTTTTAGGCACAAATTGTAGAATCCGTAAAGTCCCAGCATGGATAAATGAAAGTATATATGGATAAATCCTGCAACTATCCAGCAGTCAAAGCAATTTTGAAATTGGTAAGTTTTCTTTAAATATTTCTAAATAAGACATCATAATAAAATAATAAATTCTTACCAAAGCTATGCATATGTGTATCTTCCTGTTATATATTCTTTAATCATATTTAATTTATATTAATTCATACATTCTTTAAAGTATCCAAGTAAAGATAATTAAAGGCAAGTCCATGAGTTTTCTGTCATAGAAATAAATGGAACTTTTTGTTTTAAAAATGAGAATACATGTGCAAAATTATTACAATAATGGCAACTACTAGAAATGATAACGTTGAAAATTTTATTTAATACAGTAGACTTCCTCAAATCTGCACAGCTTGGGACCAGAGATTGTGCGGATTTTAGCAATTGCAGATTTCTGGTCAACTATTCTGGAAACTATAATGAATGATTACAGTATAATGAAATATTATGATAAGTAATAAAGTAAAATAATAAAAATTCACATAATTTTCAAATGATTTAAATATTAAAAGCAAAGGCCAAATTAATAACCGATTATGAATGATTAAATATTCATTATAAAGATGAAATGTATTTTTCCTAAATTATTCAATGAAACTTGCCTCAAAGTACATTACTAATTCACATCAAAATCATAAAACAAAGAAATATTATTTCAGGTTTAGCCAGACTTAATAACCAAAAAAGCTTGATTAATGTATAAATTACAATTGGTAAGAAGATTGTTATTACCAGTGATATCAGCAATATCTTCAATTTTTTCACAAATTTATTCTTCCTTCAGGATAAAACATGAATTCAGTAATGTTAGCAAAAATTATAAATTAAAATATATATGGAATGTATATAAAAATAAAAAGGTCAAATTTTGTCTCTATATTTGAACTAACTGTTTCATTGTTTACATCTGTAAATTATGTGCAGATTTGAGAGAGTCTACTGTAATTGAATCTTTTTTACTATTATTGATTTTTCTACAGCAAATTTTAATGTAATCAAATGATAATCATCAGAAATATTTAATTGTTTTTAGTTCAACTGTATATTTATTTATTAAATAAAAAAGCAAATTAAAATTTGCAGAGAAAATATAGACAATTTTTTGTTGTAAATTAAGTTGAAAACAATTTTTATAAGTAAGTAAATAGCCATCTGTTCTATAGTTTTCATTAATAAATATATATTGAGAAATTTAATTATTTATTTACATGTAATATATTGAGAATCTGAAACTTAAAGTAAAATATAATTCGGGTTTAGAATTAAAAGTTACACCCAAAACTAAATATGGAAAAAGAAAATTACGGTACAGAACCATTTATCCGGAATGGTTGGGGCAGATATATTCCAAATAACTGTTTTTTCTGGTTAACTGATTAGGCATTAAACCAGCATCCATTTGGTAAGTTTTATGAAATATAGGTGGTTATGGTATTACTTCTAATTTTCAATTAATTATTAGATTACTTGAATTAAGAATCAGATGCAAGTAAAATTAAAAAATAGAATTCGAAAGAATATAATTTATAGGAATCCTTTGGGTACCAAAAATTTTCTGTTTCCTCTGCATAAAAATTGAAAACATCTAAAGTACAACTAAATATGTTTCCATTTCAAAAACTAGATGTTGTCATCAAATTATACAATTGTTTCAAGCAATGCATTTGTCAAATTGGCCACATATGACACTTTTTTCTGCAAAGATTCCATTATCAGCCTATTAGAAATAAAATTCTTGATAACTGGTTTTATGGATAACTGGTTTCCGGATAAATGGTTCCATACTGTATATATTATGCTTTCAGTCATAGTGTCAGTTTGGAAACTGATTCCAGACAAACAATTGCTATGTTGTATTTTCAGTTTTGTTTGTATATTATAGCTATATCTTAAAATTAAGTGTTTTAATATTTTTGAAATTTGTTGCAAGAGTATAAAATAGAGCCCCTTTTCATACGTAATGAATAAAAATTCGAAGCCTGTGCGATGACAGGCATACAAATAAACTATTTTCAATCAAAAAAAAAGGAAAGAAAATAAAATATATGTCCTCTGGGAGACTAAGTGAAGCACAAGAAATTTGATTATATGACACATATCAATGCTATTTGAATTTTGCTATATATATTCACTTTTAAATATTTTTGTATTTTGATTTATGTAGTAAGATTATTTACTTTTATTCCAGCCATGTGCAAATTTTGCTCACAGCATTCTTTCTTGCCTTTTATTTTTCACATATTGGTATTTATGTAAAAGAATGTAAGTGTTATGTATTTTATACGAAATAAGTGAATGGCCATGGTTCTCGCTATCACTCTCCATTGTGCCAGATTGCGACTAAATTCTTCATTTGGCGAGTAAACAAGCGCTTAGATTTGCCAAATTCGTAGTACTCAATTTTTGCTTTTTCTTTCTTTTCTTTTTCATTTTTCATACACATGCATATACAAATATTTTTAATATATTTGTATCGAATACTTGAAATTAGATTAATAACAATCATTGTCATAGTTATAACAAAATTAGGATATTTTAGAACTTATTGAAAAAAGGGAATACATTAAAGATAATTTTTTTTTTACCGCTATACGGTGAATCTATTTTGCTAATACGTTTTTCATTTGGCGAATGTTTTTTATTTCTAATTAGCCGAATTATTAACGTTGGTTTGACCAATGTTAATAATTCGGCTAATTGTTGGTCAAATGTCAGCGAGAACACTGTGAATGGCTATATTTAAAATAAATGAAATCAGAATGGGCTGGTTATCAGAATATTTGGCAATTTATCATCTGTGTCTGACTACCATAAAACTACTAAAGATTGTTAAAAAATTATTGAATTTTGCATTTTCTTTTACTCAAAAATTGAAACTTTCCTTATTTCCTTTTATACATTTTTACTTACCCATCATACGTAGTATAGGGTAAGTCTTGCAATCGTTTTGAAAATCGAAATTTTTTTTTTGACGGATTTACACGTTTTAGATAGTGGAGATTCTGAAAAACATATTTTTAGAAAAAAAAATTTGCCGTCCGTCTGTCTGTCAGTCTGTCTGTCTGTAAACGCTCTATCTCCCGAACAAATTGAGATAGAGACTTGAAATTTTGTATGTAGTTAGTATGTAAGAATGGGATGAACCCTATTTAATATCAGCAACCTCGATTATCCGGAACTATTTTTTTCGGACTCTCGAAAAATTCGTTCTGATGAAAGGTACATAAAAATTTTCGAATTTTTTTGTTCTAAGGAATGGACGTAAAAGGCAATAAAATAACACACATTTTGCATATAGAACGAAGTCGATCGGATTATTAGTTGCCGAGATATTTGTAATCTTGTTTTCCACATTCTTCGATTTTTCATGACCCTGTATTTCATTCAAATTTCAATTCAGAAGTATATTTTAATTGGAAATTAGACGCTTAATCCGACGCAGTTAATTGTTAGTTAATAGAATTATTATTTTTGGAGTTATAAGGATGTTTCTTTTACACAGTTCGATACTACTTGAGTAGTTTGGCGTTTTATATAATTTGTCGAAATTGGTACATCAACAGTTCTTTAATACAGCATTACTATGTATATTAACAATATTTAAATTTTGTTTATGAATTGCAATGCATTGTATAAATAGTTTCACGTGTTTTATTTTCATATACATATCCATGATGGGTAAGTATTACGGTGGCCCCCAGCGACTAGTTTTTAAACTTTTGCAGTCATAATGATATTTTACTCTGAATTTTAATTAGGTTTATTTATTTTTTATTTTATTTATTATTATTATTATTTTCAGGTGCTGTCAAGGAAAAAAAGTACATATCAGGGGAGCATATTGAAGAAGTATTAAAGACATAATTATGCCATGTAAAAGAATGCAAATGTTATGTAAAAAAAAAAATCCGAAAATGTAAATTAAAGTTTATCAATAATAAATGTATTTATTGTTGTTATTTTATTTTGATGTTTTCCCGCTTAACATTGGTTCCAAATGCACATTTTTTAGAAATTGAATTTTTTTAAACTTTAAATTGATGCATTTTATAGCAATGAGTAATGTATTTGTGTTATTATTTAGAAATATTACATCCATTTTGGAATAAAAGATGTAAATAGATTTAGTTGCAGTTTTGTTATGAATTTTGAAAAAAAAAAAAAAAAAGAAAAGAACATTATTGGCATATTAAAAAAGAATTTTACTATATGTTTCATGTGCTTAATATCAAACTTTTCATACATTTACTATAAAAATTAAAGAATTCAATGCAATTGCATACATAGAAAAACTAAATTGAATAAATATATAACTTAATTGAAACAAAAACTTATTGCAATCTAAAATACAACTATGAAGAACAAAACAAGTTGTCAGGTAAGAAGTGTTAATTATCATGAAATCTGATAGAGTAAGTATTATCAAATTCTGATGATCCTGTGTTTTTATAATTGAAGCTATTAAAATATAAAGAGAAGGGAAAATGTTATTAAATCTATCTAAAAATACAAGTATGTTTAACGAACTTTAATAATTGATTGTGTAATTGCTTTTGTATGTAAGAAATGATATCATGATTTTTTTTTCCTATTATTTATATTAAAAATTCCAAAATTTATGCTATCTTAGTGGCAATTGATCATCATAAGTTTCTTAAAGTGTTAAGTTAAAGATTTTGGTTTAAGGTAAATGATATAAATAATTAATTGACAGAAATTTTTAGTAGCAAATATTCAGCTGCATATATTTTTTAATGTATTTCTCAGAATTTCAATTTATAAAAGTGTAAATAAGTTAAAAAAAAAAAAAAAAAAAAAAAAAAAGAGAGAATATTTGTTTTTGTGAATGAAGTATTTTTTCTGAGTTTTCATTTTTTTAGGCATATAATAAAAAATTACTTTTACCTTTTTTTTTTATCTCTTTCATTTTTATAACATGTCTAATCAAGAAAAGAGAGAATAAAATTATGGAAAATAAGTAAAAAAAAAAAAAATCCAATAATTAATTTTAGAATTTTGTTAATATTTGATTTAGTGCATACTCAATTTTTTCTTTTTAAGTAAAAACTTCTTGCATATTCACAATTTCATTTTTGAAATGAATACAAAAATTTTCACATTGTACATTGTGTATTTACATAGAAAAAAACAATGATGAAATCTGAAATGTGTATGATATTAACCGAAAAATATAAAGTAAATTCAATATGTTGTATCAGATAATCAACAAAGAATCCTGCCCAGTTATATCTCATTCATTATGTACTACTTATTAGTTTTTATTAAAGGATGTTTGAGAACAGAAATAATACATTTCACTTGAAATAGATTAGTATTTTTCTAGAGTTCATTTTTAATGCTTATTTTAAAATTAATATTTTTATTGTAATTTATTCATAAAAAATTATTATATGTTTGTGAAAAACAACAGCAAAAAAAATTATATAAAAAGAAATCTAATAAAAAACGTTTTAATAAAAAAAAAGAAGAAGAATGATTTATAATTAAATAGAGGGGAAGTGCTGTTGCCCCATCTGTTCTTTCCAAATGGTGCTCCGATTTTTATTAATTTTATCTTGCACAGTGGTGTTCTATTTACACATTGGTTATCTAAACATTTCTATTAAAAAAACCCCATATTCTGGATATTGTCCAGGCTACCAATATTTTTTAATAGAAATGTTGCGTTATACCCTCCTGTATAAGATAAATAAATAATCAGAAAATCATGTAGAAAGGAAGCGTGGAGCAATTTGCATCTTCCTCATCTTTTTTTTTTTTTTTTTTTTAATCTATCTTATTTATTATTAATTGATTATTATATTCTTTTCTTAATGATTATATTTGCTGTTGTTTTTACCAAACATAACTCCTAATGAATAAATCACAATAAAAATATTCATTTAAAAGTAAGCATTCAAAATGAATGCTAGAAAATTACTAATCTCTTTCAATGCTTTGCATCATTTTATGCCGGAGAAGCAGAGGATGCACAATTCTATTCATTTTACCTAGTCCTGTGCGCGTCCAACTGCTATCCTAAAAACGTCGAAAAATGACGTCCGGAGGACGTGAGTAGGTGTCGCTTTTTGCTCTCCTCCGGACGTCCGCCGGATAACTATCGGATTTTATAGGATGTCCGCCGGACAGGGCCATATCCTGAATAAGACGCTTATCGTAAATCCGCAGGACGAATTTGTGCCGTATGGGTTATTCTTTCGCGGTCTGGTGATAGAATAAAAAAAAGATTTATTGCGAAATCGGGTACGAAAGTTCATAAAACCTGTATCAGTTCTACATTGCACTCAGTTTATATTACTTACCCATCATACGTAGTATAGGGTAAGACTTGCAATCGTTTTGAAAATTGAAAAAAAAATTTTGACGGATTTACACGTTTCAGATACTGGAGATTCCGAAAAACATATTTTTAGAAAAAAATTTTTGCCGTCCGTCCGTCTGTATGTCTGTCTGTCTGTAACCGCACTATCTCCCGAACAAATTGAGATAGAGACTTGAAATTTTGTATGTACTTAGTATGTAAGAATGGGACGAAGCCTATTTAATATCAGTAACCTCGATTATCCGGAACTGTTTTTTCCGGACTCTCGAAAAATTCGTTCTGATGAAAGGTATATAAAAATTTTAGAATTTTTTTATTTTAAGGACTGGACGTAAAAGACAATAAAATAACACAAATTTTGCATAAAAAAAACGAAGTCGATCGGATTATTAGTTGTCGAGATATGTGTAATCCTGTTTTTCAAATTTTTCGATTTTTCATGACCCTGCATTTCATTCAAATTTCAATTCACAGGTGCATTTTTATTGGAAATGAGACGCTTAATCCAACACAGTAAATTTTTAGTTAATATGATTATTATTTTTTGAGTTATAAGGATGTTTCTTTTACGCAATCCGGTACTACTCGAGTATTTTGGCGTTTTACATAATTAGTCAAAATTGGCTCATCAGCAATTCATTAATGGAGCATTATTGTATGTTAAAATTATTTATTTATGCGTTTAAATTTTATTTTGGAGTTGCCATAGACACGCGTTTTATTTGCATATTTTATATTATGATGGGTAAGTATTACGATGGCCCCCCAACGACTAGTTGTGTTTAGATTTGGTGCACTTCTCACTTAGTCGGTGTTTGAAAGTCTGTTTTGTGTAACTAATTTAAATATTGTTAATAGATTAATGCAATATTAAAGAAACAGGAATATAATAATTTTAACTATTGATTAAAGAATAGTTTTTAAAGAAATTTCTAAAGGTGTCCATTACAGGTACTTCACTCTATAAGTATTTTTGCATAAAAATGAATAATTTATTAATGTTCTAAAAGTAAAGTATTATTTATTTATTATTATACATTAACATTATTATGGAGCACACATTTTACAATATGACATGAAAAGGAAACATTAAACATTTATTATTATTATTATTTTTTTTTTTTTTTTTTTTTTTTTTGCAAGTCGTTATACATTGAAAATATGGAAACGATCGTAATATTTTACAAAAAAATTGTTTATAAAATTTACTAATTTCTATGGAAAACAAAAGCATGATTTAATATTAAATTTATTAAAATAATTAATTAACATTTACCTTTAGTCGATGTTTATTTGCCCTTATAAAAATGAAACAGAAACCATATTTGCATTGTAAATTGTTCAATTTTTCAACAATTTCCGCAATGTCTAGAAGTGCGCCAAACCTAACGCACCAAGATGACTACAGTTTCTAAGATGCGTGACTGATAACAGCCAATGAGAACGCAGCTAAAGTCAATAATGTTAAAACGTGACTATCTTTTAGAATCTCGCGTTTGACTGGTCTCTCGACTAATCTGCTAGCGGGACGTAGGGGGCGCTAGATTTCATCTGCTGCCAAACCGCCGGAAATGCCAGCCAGACTCGGAAAGATTTTAGGGACGAAAGTGGAAGCGCCGTCTTTGTTCTCCTTCTACTATATCTATCTTCATGGGTTTGAGGAGAAAAAAGTTCTTCCGAATCGATTGCTTAATTCGAATTTTCAAAGAGATAAAATCGAGATGTGTTTTCGTTTACATCATCAAATCCATGCTTACCGGGCCAATCCACACCGCTGGACCCTGGTTCGAGTCCAGCTAGCGGCATGGGTGTGCGGGTGTTGTCCCTGTGATGTGTATTAAATGTATGTACTGGATTTCTTGTAATAATAAAGTGTTCTGTATTTGTTTCTGTGGTTTATGGATCATTCGAGGTAACAGCCATTTGTAGCTATAGACCTCAAAAGCATTGGCCGTGTTCAGCTGTTACGCGCGCTGCACGCGCACGCTAGGAGCCACGGACATGGAGTGGATACTTATACTTGGTGGGATGTGCGTTCAGTCCTCGCTACTGTGCCACCAATTACTGTAACTGTTCGCTCAGTAACAGATGGAGAACAGATCAAGGATGTAATTACTTGTAGTGCCAATTATAAAGATAATCTGTTACAAATGAAAGTGAGCTGGCTGGCCGAATGGTCAGAATGCTGAGCTTATACCCAGACGATACGGGTTCGATACCTGCGTGGGCCAAAAGTTGGTTTGTGTTTTTTTTTTTTTTTTGGTTGCTTTTTATTAATAAATAAGACATTTTTATTAAAGGTAAAATTTATATTAATAATACAGAAGCACATGTATTTCTATTATAATAATAAAATACTTATTTAAATCATAGATATAGGAATAACTAGATTAAGCATTCAATGTTATTCTCCCAATACCTTTTGATTCTGCTGCGACTCGGTGGCAACATCCATTAGAGTGGCAAAAAGCAAGTGGAACTTGCGATTCTACCATAGTAATGCATAGCACCATGCGTTAATAAGTAATTCAAAGAATTGGATTCTGTTTTTCGTTCTTAAAATTGAAATGGACAAAAATTATATATTTTTTAGCTAATTCACTCATTTACACTTTTTATAAAATGTAAATGAACGAATTTATTTATCACTTCATTCATGTTGTAATCTAAAAATACAAAAGATTTATTAAGAATATTGACCTTGGTGAAATATTTCATGCTTTGTTGAGCGATGTTTGGCTAACAAAATAATCTAAAAAATGTGCATTATTAATGCTTTTTTTTTTCTTTTTTAAGCTTCCGATGCTATTTTTCTCAGACAAGCTAAAAAGTGTCGTGTCAAAAATTGTGGTAGTATAGGGTAAGTCTTGCAATCGTTTTGAAAATCGGAAAAAAAAAAAAAAAAAAAAAAAAAAAAAAAAAATTGCCGGATTTACACGTTTTAGATACTGGAGTTTCCGAAAAACATATTTTTAGAAAAGAAAATTGAGGTCCGTCTGTCTGTCACGCTCTATCTCACGAACAAATGGAGATAGAGACTTAAAATTTTGTATGTACTTAGTAAGTAAGAATAGGACGAAGCCTATTTAATATCAGTAACCTCGATGATCTGGAACTATTTTTTTCGGACTCTCGAAAAATTCGTTCTGATGAAATGTATATAAAAATTTTCGATTTTTTTTATTTTAAGGAAAGGACGTAAAAGGCAATAAAATAACACAAATTTTGCATCAAGAACGAAGTCGGTCGGATTAATAGTTGCCGAGATATTTGTAATCCTGTTTTCCACATTCTTCGATTTTTCATGACCCTGTATTTTCTTCAATTTTCAATTCAAAGATATGTTTTAATTAGAAATGAGACGCTTAATCTGACGCAGTAAACTGTTAGTTAATATGATTATTGTTTTTGGAGTTATAGGGATTTTTTTTTTTTTTTTTTACGTAATCCGGTACTATTTGTGTAGTTTGGTATTTTACATAATTTGTCGAAATGGGTTCATCAGCAATTCATTAATGGAGCATTACTATGTATATTAAGAATATTTAAATATACGTTTAAATTTTGTTTTGGAATTGCAATGCATTTTATAAATAGTTTTCACATATTTTATTTTCACATATTATATAATGCATATCCATGATAGGTAAGTATTACGGCAGCCCCCAACGACTAGTTTCGTAATCTGGCCGTTAAAACGAGACATTCATACAATTTTATTGTTAAAATGCATTTCCTTTTTCTCAGAGTCTATGAAAAGCGTTTAAACTAAAGAAAAAATCCGTTTTTGATTAATATGGTCAATGAAGAAGTGGCACGTCAAATTGTATCTCTTTATTATTCCTCAATTCCAATGTCTCAGGGAGAAATTGCTAATCAATTGGGTATTTCACGCCGTTCTGTTTGCTATTATATTGATAAACACAAGAAAAATGAAGTTAGTTCATTGCATTCTAAACGGGGTCGCCCTTCTAAAAAACTTCTATCGATTTTTCTTTTCTTTTTAATTTTTGGAGGCGAAACTGAATTTTGCAATGGCAAAATCTACATTCAACATTTTTTTTTTTTTTTTTTTTTTTTGACAAGCACACAAATAAAAAGATAGCACAGCTGAAATAAGTAATTTTTAATTATTTACCCTATTACACTTTTTTGAGAGGTGGGGGCGAGATGAACGATTAAATATCTACACTGTAAAAAAAATTCAAGAGTTTACTAAAAATTTTTTAGTAAATTTGTATTCCACAGAATTTTTTAGTAACCATTTCAAACTTTTTTTTTTTGCAAGTGAAACAAGCATTTCTTTTGTAAACTGAACAAAGGAATTTTTTGCATAACTAACTTAAAATTTTTTAGTATGAGCCACCAAGCAAATTTTAGTAATAGCTCCAAAATTATTTTTAATAACCATTACGTGCGCCCGAAGGGCAGGAGCTTCCTTCGAGCTGCATCCAAACTTCTGAAGCGGAAGATTTTCGGCAAAACCGCAATAGATGGCAGCACCAAATTTTGCTGCCTGCTCCGACGGGATTTTCATAATCCCTTTATTAACGAGTACTTACACTACATACATTCGGGGCGTATTTGGCGGCGGCCAGTATCGAACCCGGGACCTTTTAGCCTAGAGTCCGTTACTATAACCACTATGCTATCAAGGCCACATAGTAATAGCTATTAAAAATATAAAACTATTAACTCTATTCGTTGCTAACTTTTTTCTAGTAATTCTTACAGATTTTCTAGTAACCGACTAAGATTACTAAAAATTTTTTAGTAATTACAAGGATCACTAAAGCTTTTTTAGTAGATCGACCCTTTTTTTTTACAGTGTATGACTGGGAAAGAAATGTTTTAAGTTTAGTGAGTAAGGAAAATTTGACACAATAATTTATTGTCATTGCAAAGAAAGGAAGGGGAGAAAATATTTTAAACGTCTGGAAATTTTGAAATACTGTGTGAAGAAGCCATTGAATATAAAACGGAAGGTTAAAAGTTGCAAACTGTGGAATAATTTTACTTTAAACACTATTGTAAACTTCCTGGAAAAAAGAAAAGAAAATCATTTAAAATTGTACATCCATTTTTAAAAATTCTATTTTGCTTAGAAAAAAAAAAATTAAAACAAGTTGGGAATTGCACGTAAAGCGTAGCAAATGAGGTTCGATCGTACCATAACGAAGTTTTAAAAATATTCAGATCTTGCTGTTATAGTAAACAATACTTCGGATACAGTATAGTGGCCGAAATCTTTTTTGTGTTCCTGTAAATATACAGAAAGTAACTTTTATTACACCTCAGCAACGTATATCATATTCATAAAATGTGAAATAGTTTAATATAATTAAAACACGCCCCAAACAATGTTCCCCCGTATAGCATTATGTAGGGAATACTTTTGTGTGGTTCTGTAATTTAAGAATAAATATTCTTTGCATCACAGATTATACAGAATGTATATTATAGTATATACCGGGTGATCCAGAAGTTTCGGGAGTTTTGAAATGCTAATAATTAACAAACTATAAACAACAGAAATATGCGGTTTTCATAGAAATGCTTAGAAAGTTATGGGATTTTTTTTTTCGATGAAACAAACATATAATGTTAGTTACACTTTTTGCCAACAGGTGGCGCTAATATTGATAGTATTATTTTTTTATGGTTTGATACAGATCACTAAAAAGAAAGAATTGGTGTCTAAGGTTTATAAATTTTCATTATTACGCCCATAGCTTAAAAGTACCGCCGTGAGCCGATGTAAAACAACGTGCACAGCATCTTCAGAGCAAAAAGAAATCCCATAAGAAATTTCAGTTCATCGTGAAATTACAAGTGTACTGCACCCACCATGAGCTGATGATTTCCATTGAGTATTGGCATCGAATTCTATCTCATTTACGATTGCAAGAGACGTTTGGGGTTTCCTGCTTTTATTACGATCTTCCTATGAGACCTTTTCTCAAACCTTGTTTACAATATGTAATGGCCATGGAATATTTTGCAGTTTTAACTTCACGTATTGTACGATAAGAACACAACTCGACATGCGAAGAAAGCTTGTCTTAACATAGCAGTTACCACCAGACAGCAGCGCCACCTGTTGCTGAAAATTTTAA
This sequence comes from Maratus speculifer, assembly GCA_964019185.1. Taxonomy (NCBI): domain Eukaryota; kingdom Metazoa; phylum Arthropoda; class Arachnida; order Araneae; family Salticidae; genus Maratus; species Maratus speculifer. The sequence goes on along the minus strand of OZ025297.1, from coordinate 221,341,359 downwards.
CTATATATAGTTAAAAAAATTCATTCTAAACAAAAATCCCACATGTTTCTGATCATGTATCTGAAAACCGGACCTTTGTATTGTACATAGTTTCTTTATTATTAACATTTCAAAACTCCCGAAACTTCTGGATCACCCGGTATATATACTTCATAGGTTCATGTCAATTCAATTGTATTTGAAAGAGTTTAACATCATTAAAATGTACTTGAAACTATTTTTTCCTTTTGATCGTAATGTAATGATATACTTTTGATTGTCCCTCTTATTAAACTATACATCCGATTTTCATAAAATTTGAAATGATTCGACAAAATTATGTAACAATTATATGTTTTAAATTTCAGACGATTAAAATGCATTTGAAACATTCCCCCCCATTGACCGTAATGTAACGTAATACTTTTGATTGTCCCTGTAATTGATGTATGCATCCGATTTTCATAAAATTTGAAAAGATGCGACAAAATTAAGTAATAATTATATATTTGAAATTTCAAACGATTCGGTTCGGTAGTTTTTGCGTTGTTATATGCGCACGGACGGACAGACTGAACGACAACTGTAGATGCTACGTATTTACATAATTACGAAACCACCAAAGAAAGATGTCAATTACTGATTTTGATGCGTATACTGTTTTGTTTAACTTCTAGGTCAAAAGGTACTTAAAGATAGTTATTAAAAAATTCCATTATTCTTATTTATTTTATTCATAAAAATTAACTTCGCGATAATAATAATAATAATAATAATAAAAACGAATTGGTGATTAAAAATCAGATATAAACTTTGAAATTTTCACGAAGGCTTAAAATATGTATATGTATATAGAAATAAATGCATTTTAAAATGCACATTTTCATACATTGACCACTGGATCGCCGGCCATTTGCCACTCTAGTGGAGAAGAATCGTTCGTGCCCGGAGAATCAACTTTTCTCCCCGTGTGCGTAATCTAGTTATTCCTATATCTATGATTTAAATATGAGAAAATGAGATTTTTGCGGAGAAAGTTTTAATTCGCGTTTGTAATGACCGAAAGATGGCGTTGTAATAGACCTGATAATCGTTTGTTTACGTTTGTTTGTTTACGTTCCATGCTGTAGCACTGTAGCATAGAACCAGTTTAAAGAGCTATTTAAAGTGCAGTTTTTTATCTTTTTTATTTAATTATGGGAGATAAATTACAAATATCGACAATTTTAGAATTTGTAGATGCTGGAAAATCTAGTAATTGCTTTAGAGAAGCTGAAGCATGAAAGCATTGTGTTGCTGTCATGCTATTTTGCCATGAGTAAGTCAAATGTATTTTTTTATATTATAGATCTAAACTTTGTGTATAAAATTTTGATTTTAGATAATTTTAATACAAAGAACCCAACGTTGCACGCGTTATAGAACTGTTTATTTATTTATCGGCCTTTTAAACACTGATTTCATGCTCACGGTATCAGTTCTATTTCGTTTTTCAGACTTTGTCCGCGAGAGGGCGTCTATTTCATTTCAAACGCGAATATTCCAAATTTAGAATATTAAAAGGATAATTAGAACGATATTAATATCGTTCCAAAGTGATTTATATATATATTAAGAAAATGAAAAAAAAATGTTTTCTGCGAAAATATCCGTATACGCATAAAATAATTATTAATGTTCTTTTTTTTTTTTTTTTTTTTTTTTTTTTTGAAAATTTTAGAAGTAATTTTTTATTGAGATTAGGATGCAAATATAATGCATGCGTGGATATTTTACGGTGTTAAAATGAAAATGGAAAATATTATAAAAGCAAAATGTAAAAGATATACATTTTTTTAAATTAAGAATATCTGCATACATATATTTTAAAGAAGTGAAATATTTGGAGTTTGCCTTCTAGTTTTATAATGAATGAAGTATGATTAGAATGTTTATAATTTTTCTATTAAAAGTATAAATAAGTGTTTTGCTTATACTAACATAATTTCGGATGTCGTTTGTTTTTCATATTTTATGACATATTTTGGCCTGTTAGCCACACGGTATTAAAATATACAATCATTAAATAAGAAATATATACATACTAAAACTTCTTCTGAAAAATTATCTAACTAACAATGCAAATTCCATTGAAATCAATCCAGTATTGTAGATTACAAATCAGTCTTGTAATATGTGGATACAGGGCCATCGCTAAGACTTTTTATTGGTGGGGGAGAAAACCTTAATATTGTCAAGTCAAATTTTTATATTCGCCAACTCGTTTTATAATTTTGCCAAGTTAACGCACTTTGAAAATGTAATACAATTCTTATTTGTAAAAAAATTAATAATATTCCCAATTAGAGTTGTAACTTTTGCAAATTCTATCAAAAATAGAAAATGTATTGCAGTTTTTATTAAAATTTTAATTAAATTTGACATAAAAGTTTTAAATTTGCAAAGTGTAACAACATTTGTCAATGTTTTGGGAGGGTAGCCCCCCCCCCCCCTTAGCTAGTCCCCCGTGTGGATATCTCAACCTTGGTTTATCAACAGCATTCTATTAATTACAACAATAGAATCAACAGTATTCTATTATTTAATACGAAAAGTATAAAGCAACTGATAAATGATTTTTAAATAAATAAAAATTAAATTATTAAAAAAATTAAATCACCAATTGTTAAATTGTATCAGTCAACCTACCAACTTTGACAACAAACAACGTGCAACCAATAACAGATAAGCACAAAACGCACAATCACGTGATCAAATCGCCCATCATTTTTTTTGGGTCGCGCGCGTCAAGGTTTGAGCAGAGTTGATTGTCATTTTTTAAATGCTAATCGGGCTTAATTACATGAAATAGGTCACGTGATACTTTTCCGGAATACTTTTAATTTTATTTGAGTGGTCACAAGTATGTATTTCTGTTACGAAAATCATATTTTGAAAGGATAAAGAGATATGGTATTTGTATTTACCAATTCTGAACCATAAAAATAATACAATAATTGAATAAGTTTAAAATTCTCTTCTTCGATAGCACCTACTCCAAGCAGAATCTTCTGAGCGCGCGCGCACAAAAAAAGCCGCTTTTGAACACGGCCATTGTTACTCAAACCCATGAAGATAGATAATAATAGAAGGAGAACAAAGACGGCGCTTCCACTTTCGTCCCTAAAGTCTTTCCGAGTCTGGCTGGCATTTCCGGCGGTTTGGGAACACATGAAATCTAGCGCCCCCTACGTCACGTTAGCAGACTGGTCAAGAGACCAGTCAAACAGGTCATGTGATTGAAAGTCAGTGCAGCATCACTAGCGCCACGCCCTGCACCGGGAAATAATTTGGGGCTAAGTTCTGTTGGGAAAAGCCTATCTTCTCTGTTCTCCTTCTACTATTCTATCTCCATGCTCAAACCAAATACCGGGCCAATATCTTGGTCAATACAACAACAACAACAAATCCATGCTTCTCACCGGGCCAATATTTTGGTCAATACAACAACAACAACAACAAATCCATGCTTTTTTAAAACAATGACCTTAAGATATGAGAAAGTCAATGTTTTAAAATTAAAATTACTCCCTAAAGTGATAACATTAACACAGGCATCTAGTGTGTATGTTATCACTTTAGGGAGTGAGCTAATAGCAAATGATATCCTAAGATATCTCTAGGGGGTGGGGTATTTATCATGTTATTATTATTATTATTATTATTTTTTTTTTTTAAATCTATTTCTTATTTTTACAAAATGCAATGTTTATATTAAAATATTTATGCTCTAATATCATGATATGTTAAGTGTTATGGCATTATTTATTTCCAAAATATAGAATAGACCAAAGTTTAGCATTTCTAGTCTTTCTGCAATATATGTATACATATATAATCCGATGTTCGAGAACTCTGATGCGAAGTTAGTTTAAAATGATACTATTTGTGTTTATTAGTAAAGAAGGAAGAATGTTGTATACCTGTTTTGCTGATAAGAAGTTTTGCCTGCCCTACACCCAATTGGGCGTGCTGGAGCAATTGTATGAAGATATTATTGAAGTAGAATGCAGTGTTGAATTCAGACATTTTTCTCTGAGAGTCATTTCTGAGGCTCTGCAAGTAGGACATTCTAGAGTTCTTGGGGAAAATTGGGATTGTATTTTTGTCCATTAAAAAACATAAATCTCAAATTTTTCTGGGAGGAGGGGGGGGGGACATTTCATTGTTCAGAAAGAAAGTGTTCCCTTCCCTGGGCCACATTCTGAATTCAACACTGGTAGAATGCATTGTGTAACGTAAAGCTATTACAGTATAACCTCTTTAATCTGGAATCGTTGCAATATCTACGAGTCTGGATTATAGAAAACTCTGGATTAGAGATGTTTTCTAACTAAAATGAATGTAGATTAATGATAATACTAATATCTCTTATTATTATGGCAATACAAAAATGCAAGGAATTGGATGAGGGACCGTTCAAGTATTACGTAAGCACTAAAGGGGGAGGGGGGGGTCCAGAGTCTGCTTATTTTTTCTGACAAGGGGGAGGGCAGTGTCACGACAATTCTTACGTAAGCATTAAACAACGAAGCAACTGCAGTTCAAATTCAACAAGCAAACAAAGTATGATGGGGAAAGAGCGTTCTACAGTCCGTTCAAAATTCGGCGTTTATTTTCGATTTTATCCTTTGCTTATCCATCGGCAGTCGTGTGACCCGCATCACTCACTCGCCCTTTGTCTTCATTGTTGTCTGTTAAGTTGTGTGCCAAGTCAAGTACATTGCAAGACTAGAAAAACACATGAACCGGTTTGGCTGGGTTCTGTTGCCAGGGTAACTGGTAAGTTGACTTTATTTTAGGTAAGTCCGGTATTTTCTTTTCTCCCGTTCAATCGGTCACGGAATTCCGGGAATTTTTGCAGAATTTCTGGAAATTTTTGTCTTTTCGCTCCTATTGTTGAACTTCCTTCTCTACAGGTTTTGGAACTTTAGAAAGCAGAAAACCTACTTGGTGTTTTTCTTGTCTCGGATACACAGCACAGATATTTATTGTTTTAGTTCAGTTGCATAGTGAATTTACATAGTGAATTTTTAGTGAAAGAGTATTGCTTTCAGTTGCATAGTGAATTTAGTCGGATTTAATTATAGATACTAAAATCGACAAATCTTTATTATATCAGAAACTTTATCACAGCTGTTCCAGTTAAAACTTTATAATAGACAATGTTGAAACATGGGTTCAAGGATCCTGGACATCAGATTAAAATATGAACGCCAAATTGAAATCCAACATTTATATGATTCATGTCAAAAATTTTAGTTATGATGCCTAAGCAAGTTAAGACTTCTTGTATATCTGGTTTTATTGTTCAATGTGATAAACAACAATATATTTAAACCATTTTGTATTCTGTGGTTTGTTTAATGCAATAAGCAACAATATATTAAAACCATTTTATATATTTTGATATCACAATCCATATATCCTATATAAATTTGTAGGATGAATAATGTAATTGATTGGTAACTTTTATAAGTCAAGAAGTATTGATGTAGAAACTGTCATAAAATCTTACGTAAGCAAAGGCGGGGGGGTCTAGCATATGCTTATATTTTCTTACAAGAGGGGGGAGGGGGTACAAAATGACTAAAAATATGCTTACGTAATACTTGAACAGTCCCTGATTGAAAACATTGAGAAAAATCAATTCAAAATGCTCAAAAACTAATGTTTTTTAAGAAAATTATGTATATTTCATGTAGTGTCGCCATCTATCATAAATTTTAAGAACAACAAACATACAATTTTTGAAAAAAATTGTGATTTTTGATTTATGAATACTCAATAAATAATGCAAATCACAAGAATAGTAAACTTGTTATGAAAAATATTGAAAACAGAGTTCTAAAAAAAAAAAAAAAAAAATTACAGTGAGAAATTCAAGATTAAAAATTATAATTTAAAAATCAACCTTATAATTACAGTAACATATTTAAAACTGTGATGTATAAAGCTAATGTTATAAAAATTTAAATATATAGCAACAATCAATAGTGGATCTAAGGGGAAGGGGCGATCGCCCCCCCCCCCCCCTTGAGCCCAATAAAAGTTTAAAAAATAACATTAGATGGCCGAATGGAAAGAAGATTGGACCTAAACTCGAAACCGGCGCAGCCCAGGACGGGCCGTGCCAACTTTAATTGATTAGGCTGGAACTGGTCAGGTTTTTGCACTTTCAGAACTGGGGCCAGTTAAGTCTTACTTTTTTCTGCAGAGCGGGACTGAGCCACACTTTTTCTTCCAGGTCGCACCTGGCATGGATTTCGTTCTTTCTAGAGGTAAACGCTCAGTCTGAAAACAACCCAGACCATAAGCAATGGTGGACCCCTAAGAGGTAGGGGTAGTGGCGATTGTCCCCCTGGTCTAATAAAGGGTTTACAAAATGACATTATGCATCCTCACGGGAAATGATTGGAGCAAATCTCGAGCCCGGCACGGCCCAGGTTATGCAAGTTTAAATCAGTGTGGATTTAAGGAGGATGGGGCGAAGGGCCGATCATCCCTCCCTCCCTTGGGCTAGTAAAATATTCCTTGGGATATTATGCATCCTCGCAGAAAATGACTTGGGGCCAAACGCAAGCCCGGCGCAGCCTGTCCTGAGCTGCGCCTTTTTAAATTTATCACTCTCAGGTTGGGCCAGGTATTCCCACTTTCAGAGCCGGGCCGTGTCTGTGGACACTAAATCTTTGCTCAAATTTTGTCCTATCTCTTCTCTCAGTATAGATGCGAGAGAAGAAAGTTAAATATATGCAGTAGGCCCACAGAATAAAATTGTAATGCCTTAACCTCCTTCTTTTGCTTTAATACTGAGATAAGAGGGAGGTCAGAAATCGGGACCCGATTTAACGATTATTTCTTGCAACATCATCTATCGCTGCCATTATAATGTAGAATCAAAAGCCGCAGATAAAACTCTCTAGCTATCTTATGTAATCATATTGTAAGATTTATTTTAATAGTTGTCACCATCTGCAAATTACTGGATTTTAAAATCAGTTTATATTTTAGGACACCCGGTGTGTTTCTTTAATAAGTTTCAAAGCTTTTTTGCTGAATTACCGCTGATCTTTGATATAAAGAAACATGCTAGTCTTTAGTGCTGTGAAAATGACGACAAAATGAATACCCGTATGGTAATGTTGATTTAGAATTCTCTACCCGTTAAAAGTATTCGTTTCGTTAGTCGTTACTGTTCAGAAACTGGGTATTCGCAGTCATCGAGCATACGACATACATTGTATAGAATAATCTTTGGAAGAATTCGTATTAATAAATAAACTAAAAAACTTTGTAAAATCACCATGCTGTTATTGTAGCTTGAAACACATCATGCTTAATTTTTCATTTTATGGTGATTTTACAAAGTTTTTTAGTTTATTTATCAATTTATCGCCTGTGATTATGGTGTTTTTCATTAGAATTCGTATTAGTTAGTGCTGCCATCTATCTGTAAAAGTTACATTTATTGAAATTTCAAACTTTTATTTTAAAAATGCAAATAGAATATTAAAACCAGGGCCTTAGCGAAAAGTCAATAATTAGGGATGGGGGGAGGGTCAAGAAAATGTAGTGGGATGATTCATATATTTCTCTCTCTCTCTCTCTCTCTCTCTCTCTGTGACGCAGAAAGACAAATTACTGCATATCATACAGCACGATAGTGCTGTATAGTAGAGCTCAGCTGCATCTCTAATGTTAAAGTCCAAAGTTTGCCTCTTAATAACTTTGGACCCAATCATTGGATCGTGACAAAATTCAAAAGGGGAAGTGTCCTACCCTAGATCTCAAAGTTTACAAAAATTCATCCAGATCCACTGATTAGTTTCGGAGATCCAGAACCCCTGTTTTGGCACTTTTTGCTCGTGAAACAACAAAAAAAGAGAAACAACTCAATTACAACCCGAACCAGGAAACATTCAGCGACGTGTAATAGTTTGTTCGAAAGCTTTTAATTAAAGGGATGTGCTTTTGGAAGGTCCGGTAAAAAAATGTCAAAAATTAAGGAAATGGCACCCATTTAAAATTTATATAATGCTATTCCTTTCATAATTTAACATTATAGAAATCTCTCCTTTTTTAATTGCTAATTCAATTGTTGCTTTCGAATTACCACCAACTGAAAAACAATTCAATAATTTAAAAAAGAAACGATAACACGTGTTCTTTTTTTTTTTTATATAGATCAATAAAAATTCTGATTCTCCTGATAGTTTTGAAATCGACGTCATTCGAAACAGAAAATGCATATTTTTCATAAACATATATATAAATTGTAATTAAATATGTGTTAAAACAACGCACCTTTATTTGAGTGTTTTCGAAATAAAACAGTTACTACAATATAGATATTTCAATTAAAAAGGGATAATTAGGAAAAAAATATTCTTCTATATTTATAAAAATAACTATTTGAAAATGAAGCTATGAAAATCTGTCTAGATACCTATCGTCATAAGAAAATCTACATAGATACCGAGAAACTGCAGTGGAACTACCATCTGGGAGGGGGTGGTTCTGTCGTAAAGTTTTTCGCCAACTTGGCGATATATCACCAAATCTGGCGTCCAAAATTACTCATCAAAATTAAAGCCAACTTGGCGTCATTTCAAGTATTTCACCAAACTGATATGCCTACTAATAATTTTAAACTAATACTGTTATATCTGTTATGATGTGCACTAGATGGCGCCATCAGCGCCAGCCAAAAATGCAGTTTGGCCGCGAACGATGTTCGGCGGGCGTTTGTTGTCAGCCACGATGTAAGACGGTCGGATCTTAAATCCAGGAATAAATTCATATCTTAATGCATCCAGCCCTAGTGATCATTGCGTATTTCCATACACTATTAGAAATGTTTTAGTAGCGACGAGGAGAATTACTATCGATGTTTTTTCAATAAAAGAAAAAATGTTTTTTGACGCGATTTTGAAGAAAGAGCGTCAGCGGTGGATGGCCGCGTGTTCCTACTAGGCCTAAGCGCCAATCGGCGGACGGATGTTACGGCGTTAGCGAAGCAGGCTTAATCGGCGACCGGCGACCCCAGAGTTGTTTATTCAAGTTCCGGCATGGCTTCTTTTGGTTGTATTGCGGAATTTAATCCATCGGTCGAATCCTGGAGTGAATACTCCGAAAGATTGGAACAGTTCTTCATCACCAACGCCATAGACGAATACAATAGAAAGCGTGCTGTTTTCTGTTGGCATTTTTCAATTAGAGTTAAGTTTAAGTTTTAAGTTCATTTAAAATCCCAATAAGTTTTCCCCCTCTCTTTCACTCATCCTCATAATGTTTAATAAGTTATTTGAAAGTTCATTTGTTTATATTTAAAGTTTATTAATGTTTGAAGAAAAGATTTAAAAGTTATGACATGGCTGATTAGTAATTGAAAAAATGTAAACAAACTTTTACTTTCAATATTTTTCAAAGTTTAAATGTTAATTATTCATACATATATATATTACCTTTCTTAAATATAAAGGACTCTTTTATTATATAATTAATGCAAAAATATTTACTAGATAGTTTAGTTGTGAATGAAGTAACTTCACACTTGTAGCTTGCTAACTTAATGCCATGTCAACTGTTTTGAGTTATGGTAGGTTGGTTGGTAGCCAAATACCAGAGTTAGTGTTTTCTAGTTAAACTTATTTATTAAACTATTGTTTTATTTATTTGTGACCATAACCTTTTCTTAACCTATGCTAATGTTTTGTATTAACTGTGACTTTAATGTTCTTTGCCTGTATAAATAGTGATGCAGCAGATTTAGTAGGTGTGTACTTGCCTGGCCAGCAGTATCTCCACTTTATGTTTTGGAGTACTTAATTGTGCAAGCCATTTAAGGCTGAGTAAAATGCAAGCATATATATTTCTTTAGTTATGTTTTTAATTATGTTTTTATTATAAGTTTAAATAAATGAAAGTTTAGTTTACTTTACTAGTAGTTCTTGGAATCCTACAGAACATCTACATTTATTTTGCTTACCTACAGCTGGCGAAAATGAGACATTAACTTCTCCTCCCCCAACACTGGTAGCAGAGCGTGGTTTTTACCATGTCTCTGTTTGCCAGCTGTTTGGGTATTCTTCAAGGACTGTTTCAATTTGTTCTGAATGCGTATGAAGTTGAAGATGGCTGCATATAATGAAAACACTTTTTCTTTTGGCAAGTTAAACCATGAAAATTATAAAGAATGGAAGTACAGTATTGACCTCTACCTAATAAGTCAGGACTTGCAGAATTACACATCTGATAAGAGTGTTGATGAAGAAAAGCCACCTGACACATCAGCTGATACAGTAAAGGAGAAACTGAAGGAGGGAAAGGCTCTAGCTATTATATGCTTAAGTATTAGAGAAGATTTGAAGAGTATAGTTTATGAAGCCAAAACACCTTCGGAAGCATGGAAATTGTTGAAGGCTGTGTTTGAACCAGTTTCAAGAGCAAGAGTTGCCAGATTAAGAAGAAATTTTATGAACATAAAATATGACCCAAATGAATCCATGAGTAATTATTTGAATAGAATAACTCAAGCTGCCAAAGAACTTGAACAGGCAGGAAAGAAAGTTGAAGATGACGAAGTAGCTTTCCAGATATTAGAGAATCTGCCTGACACTTACGAAAGTTTAGTATCACAGTTATACAGATTGTCCGATGACGAGTTTACTGTGAAAGGAATTCGAAGTCACTTGTTAGCAGAGTATGATCGTCAGAAAAATAGAAGTTTACAAATCAGTGAAACCCTTCCTGCAAACTAAGCTTTAGTTTCAACTGAAGACTCTCGGCACAAGGAATATTCTAATAAAGATGATAGAAGACGCCGTTGTTACAGATGCGGTTTGAAAGGTCACCTAATTAAGGACTGTCATGTCAAGCCAAAAAGTAGAAAACATCAACCGTCGAGAGGAAGACAAGCCCACTTTGCAGCAGCTATGATGAGTGAGCATACAAGTCTAGAGTTTGTGTTGGATTCTGCCGCCACCGACCATTTCTCCAATAAGAAAGACGTGTTCCTGAATTTCAGAAGCCTTAAAGCAAAAGCTGACATTGCTACTGGGAGCAGAGATATCCTGGGAATCGGTGACATACAGTTGGTGTTTAATACAGGTACTGTGGTTAAGACTTTATTTTTAAAGGATGTTTTCTATGCCCCAAAGATGACAAGAAACTTGATATCAGTGAGGTGCTTAGCTAGAAATGACTTTAAAATAACTTTTGATTCTAGTAATGCTTATATTAGTAAAAATAGTAATGATGTATTTTTATGTGCTCCATTATGTAACAAATTTTATACCCTTTCAGCTAATTGTAAAAGAGTTAGTGTTCCAGAGGCCCAAAATACAAAATCATCTAATATGATGATGTGGCATGCACGTTATGCTCATTTAAATTGTAAAAATTTATTAAGTTTTTCAAAATCTAAAAATGTTTATGGTCTAGAAAAACTAGAGGGTATAATTGAATCTTGTGAGGCCTGCCATTTTTCTAAAAGTAAAAGGGAAAGTTTTAGTGAATTAGAAAATGTTCAAACATCTGGTATATTGGAATTGTTACATATGGACATCTGGGGGCCGTCACCTGAACCTAGTATGGGGGGAGCAAGATTTTTTCTTAGTATAATAGATGATTTTTCTAGATTTGCTTTTGTATATATTTTAAAACAAAGATCAGGCTTTTGAATTTTTTAAGAACTTTAAGCAAATGGTCGAAAGGCAGACCGGTAAAAAGATTAAGAGGATTAGGACAGATAATGGTCAGGAGTTTTGTGCTGGGTATTTTGAAAATTATCTATTACGTGAGGGAATTAAGCATGAAAAGTCAAATGTGTACAGCCCTGAAATGTGTGGAATCGCGGAGAGATACAATCGGACTCTAATGGAGGGTGTTAGATCTTTATTAGTTCAGGCCAATTTACCAAAAAGTCTCTGGGCTGAGTTAGTTTATACTGTCAATTATTTAAGAAACAGATTTCCTCATAAAAAGTTAAAAGGTAGAGCTCCTTTAAATGTTTGGCGTGGAAAAAGTTTTTCAGTTCGTCACTTTAAAGTAATTGGTAGTGATGCATATGTCCATATTCCCAATAGATATAGGTCAAAACTTGACAAAAGATCAAAGAAGGGAATACTTATTGGCTATGCCATTAACACAGTAGGGTACAGGATCTGGTATCCTGGTACAAAAACAGTTGTAGAAACTAAGCATGTCAAAATAATTGAAAAAGACTGTAATTTTAAAAAGATAGAAGAAAGGGGGCAAAATTTTAACGATGAATATGTAAATTTTAGATTGGTTAATGAAAACTCAGAATTAAATGAAAGTAAACCAATTCAGAAATCTGTCCCTTTGCCTAAAGACTGGAAAAGAGTTGAAACTGTTAGAAAGTCAGGAAAAACTGCTGGGAAAGTAGATGTATATTATTACCCTGAAAAAGATATTAGATTGAGAAGTAAAAAAGACATAGAAAAATATTGTCAGGAAAAGGGAATAAATTATAACCCAGATGATTTCAGTTTTACCCCTACTTCTCCTCCAGTATCTAGTTTAGACAATACGGATTTAAATATGAGTGACGATGATGGGGAGAATGAACCAGAAGTACACTGTGTAGAAGTAAAAATACCATGTACTTTTAGAGAATCTCAGGAATTACCTGAAAAAGGGGAATGGAATAAAGCAATGGAAACTGAGCTTGAGACACTTAAAGAGAGGAAAGTTTATGAATTAGTACCTAGGCCAGAGGGAACGAAAGTTTTGGGTACTAGGTGGATATTTACATTAAAAAAGGATGTGTCTGGAAAATTAAAAGGTTTAAAGCTCGCTTGGTTGCTAAAGGTTTTAGACAAATGGAAGGAGTTAACTATTTTGATACCTTTTCACCTGTAATTTCTTTTTCCCTAGTTAGATTGTTTTATACTATATTAGTTGTACTTAAAGGTTGGGTAAGTCAACATCTTGATATTAAAGGTGCTTACCTCTATGCAAAATTAAATGAATTAATTTTTGTAGAACAACCAGACGGTTTTGTGGAAAAAACAAAACAGGATTTTGTTTGGAGGCTGGACAAGGCTTTATATGGCTTGCGCCAAGCTGGCCGGGAATGGTTCTTAGAGTTAGATAATACTTTTACTAAATTGGGCTTTGATAAAATTAAGGAATCAAATTGTATTTATACATTTAAATCTGAAGTCATTGTATTGGTCTATGTAGACGACTTTGCAGTGTTTGCTAAAAATTATAAAAAATTAGCTGAAGTAATAGACTTAATTAAATTAAAATTTGAGATAAAGGTATTGGGGAAAATAAAGCATTTTCTAGGTGTTGATTTTGAAGAGAGAAATGGGGAAATTTTTATGCATCAACAAAGTTATATAGAAAAGCTTGCTGAAAAATTTAATATCCCAAAAATAAAAAGTAAATTACCACTAACCCCGGGAATAGTTTTAAATGCCGCAATTGAGGGGGAGCAAGCTGCAGATGTCCCATATCGTGAATTGATTGGTTGCCTTCTTTTCCTAGCATCTCGTACTAGACCAGACATACAATTTCCTGTTATAGCCCTTGCACAATTTTCAAACTGTCCATCTTTAAAACATTGGAAATATCTATGTCAAGTGCTCCAGTATGTTGTAAATACCAAAGAACAAGCAATTAACTTGTCTAGAATTTCAAAGTGCACATTAAATGTTTACACAGATGCCAGTTGGGCATCTGACTTAGTTGATAGAAAATACATAAGTGGTTTTATAATTTTTATAGATAATGTACCAATAATTTGGAACTCTTGCAAACAAAAATGTATAGCATTGTCCAGTATGGAAGCTGAATATGTGTCTTTATCAGATTCCATAAAAGAACTATGTTGGTTATTGAGAATTATGGATAATTTTTCTGTTCTTTTGAATTTAAAAATGGGTAAGCCAAATGTTTTTTGTGACAATCAGAGCACTATTCATTTTTCTAGAAATAGTATTGAAAATAACAGAACTAAGTACATAGATACAAGAATATATTTTGTTAAAGATAATTTAAATAAATTTAACTTAAAGTTTGTGTCAGGTTCAGCTAATGTTGCTGATTTATTTACTAAGGTTTTGCCTAGTCAAAAGTTTTTGTATTATTGCAAATGGATATTTGGTTGAGAGAAAGAGCTGGGGAAAAAGGGGGCATTATGTTGGCATTTTTCAATTAGAGTTAAGTTTAAGTTTTAAGTTCATTTAAAATCCCAATAAGTTTTCCCCCTCTCTTTCACTCATCCTCATAATGTTTAATAAGTTATTTGAAAGTTCATTTGTTTATATTTAAAGTTTATTAATGTTTGAAGAAAAGATTTAAAAGTTATGACATGGCTGATTAGTAATTGAAAAAATGTAAACAAACTTTTACTTTCAATATTTTTCAAAGTTTAAATGTTAATTATTCATACATATATATATTACCTTTCTTAAATATAAAGGACTCTTTTATTATATAATTAATGCAAAAATATTTACTAGATAGTTTAGTTGTGAATGAAGTAACTTCACACTTGTAGCTTGCTAACTTAATGCCATGTCAACTGTTTTGAGTTATGGTAGGTTGGTTGGTAGCCAAATACCAGAGTTAGTGTTTTCTAGTTAAACTTATTTATTAAACTATTGTTTTATTTATTTGTGACCATAACCTTTTCTTAACCTATGCTAATGTTTTGTATTAACTGTGACTTTAATGTTCTTTGCCTGTATAAATAGTGATGCAGCAGATTTAGTAGGTGTGTACTTGCCTGGCCAGCAGTATCTCCACTTTATGTTTTGGAGTACTTAATTGTGGAAGCCATTTAAGGCTGAGTAAAATGCAAGCATATATATTTCTTTAGTTATGTTTTTAATTATGTTTTTATTATAAGTTTAAATAAATGAAAGTTTAGTTTACTTTACTAGTAGTTCTTGGAATCCTACAGAACATCTACATTTATTTTGCTTACCTACAGCTGGCGAAAATGAGACATTAACTTCTCCTCCCCCAACATTTTCTTAACGGTGGTATTACCTGCCACTTACGGATTGCTTCGGAATCTGCTATCGCCGGCTGCACCCACATCTAAGACATTAGCGGAACTCATCGGCATCCTCAACGGATATTATGATCCAGTGCCTTCAGAGATCGTGGAGCGATTCAAGTTCAACAGCCGCGTACGGCGCGCGGACGAATCAGTGGCCGATTATATCGCAGAGCTTCGGAAATTAGCGAAGTATTGCAATTACGGCGAATCTCTGGATATGATGCTCCGTGATCAGATCATTTGCGGGATACAAGACGAAGGAATACAACGAAAATTGTTATCAGAAAGCAATTTAACCCTTTCGCAAGCGTCGGAAATTGCCGTTTCAATGGAAGCAGCTGCGAGGGATGCTGTTGATCTGAAGATATCTGCCGTTCCTGAAGTGAAAAAATTACAAGTTACGGCGCAACGGCCGCGAAAAAACGAGATCGTTAAATCGGCATCCAATTCAAATAATGGCCATACAGGGAAGAAGTGTTATCGTTGTGGCGATTCCAAACACCATTCTTCTGATTGCAAACACAAAAATAGCACGTGTTATAGCTGTTAAAAAGTGGGGCACCTGTCAAAAGTGTGTTTATCGAAGAATAAACAAGGTTACAAACCTAAAGTTAACTTAGTTGCTGAATCTAAAGAAGATTTAGGCAGTAAGGAGTATACAATATTTAATTTAAGAAATAACAAGGAAGATTACCCTCCGATGAAAATTACTTGTGCGATCCAAGGCCAGCCTGTTATTTTTGAAATTGACTCAGGGGCTCCATTTTCCATAATGCCTGTAAAACTGTTTGATAAAATTAGAAGATTCTGCCCTCCTTTGGAAAAAACGAACATTAAGCTTCAGTCTTACACCAACAATACCATTGATATTTTGGGAGTTACAAATGTGAATGTGGTGTTCCAAGCAAGAACAGAGACTTTACCTCTGCTAGTGGTTTCTCAGGGAAGCACTAATTTAGCTGGGCGAAACTGGATTGTTCCATTAAGCCTAATGAATGCGTTTGATGCCAACATGAACCACACGTTACATTGTGTAAGGACTGAGCAGCTCAAGCTAGATGGACTTTTAAAAGAATTCCAGAATGTTTTCTCACCAGGCTTGGGATTAGTGAAAAGAATTAAAATTCATCTTACCTGTAAAACTGGTGAACCTCCGAAATTTTTCAAGGCTCGTGTACCATATGCATACAAGGAAAAAATCAACAAGGAAATAGACAGCCTTCTTGCAGATGGCATTTTAGAGCCAGTTAAAACTTCTGATTGGGCAGCTCCTATTGTTCCTGTGCTGAAGCAAGACGGCAGAATTAGAATATGTGGTGACTTTAAGCTAACAGTCAATAAAGTAACAGAATTAGAGCAGTACCCTCTGCCAAATATCGAAGATTTCTTTGCTGAAATGTCTGGGGGTACAGCATTCACTAAATTAGATCTGCGGGATGCATACTGTCAACTAGAGCTCGATGAAGAGTCAAGACGCTTGGTAGTGATAAATACGCACAGAGGTCTCTTCCGGTACTGGCATTGCTTCCTGCCTGGCTTTTGGCATTGCTTCCGCCCCGGCTATTTTTCAACGTGAAATTGACAAGATCTTACAAGCGGTAAAAGGAGCCTCTAAATACTTGGATGACCTTCTAGTAATTGGTAAAACCGAAGCAGAACATCTACAGAACTTACAAGAAGTTCTCTCTCGTCTGCAAGCAGCAGGTGTAAAGTTACATCCAGAAAAATGTGAATTTCTCAGACCATCTGTGGAATATCTTGGTCATCGTCTGGACAAAGATGGGTTGCATCCAGTTGAATCGAAGGTCAAAGCGATTATGGATGCTCCGGAACCAACAAATGTAGATGAGCTACATTCTTTTATTGGCCTAATCACATTATGCGAAATTTTTACCTAACATGTCAACACTGTTAGCACCCTTATACCAGTTGTTGGAAAACAAACGGCCATGGAGATGGGGGTCATCACAACAAGAAGCTTTTAAAAAAGCTAAAGATGTCCTGCAGACCTCATCATTACTAGTGCATTTTGACCAAGACAAGGAAGTGATCCTGGCTTGTGATGCAAGTCCTTATGGGCTTGGTGCTGTTCTGTCACATAAAACTCCAGATGGTGATAGACCAATTGCTTTTGCTTCTCGCTCCCTGACAAAAGCAGAAAAAAATTACAGTCACATTGAGAAGGAGACTTTAGCCTTAGTGTTTGGAGTGACTCGATTCCGGAACTATCTCTTGGGACGTAAATTTACGTTACTTACAGACCATCGTCCTTTGGTAACTTTATTATCAGAAGAAAAACCAGTTCCATCAGTTGCTGCAGCCCGTATCCAGCGATGGGCATTGACTTTATCTGTCTATGTTTACAAGATAGAGTACCGAAAAGGGAAGTTGCACGGAAATGCTGATGCTTGCAGCAGACTTCCACTGAAATCTGAAACGACGGAGCCTCCAGTACCTGTCCAGTCGGTTTTGCTTATCCGACAGTTAAATGATAGTCCACTGACAGCACATCTAATCCAAAGGGAGATAGACAAGTGTCCTGCACTGAGCCGTCTACGATCTCATATTCAAAATGGGTGGCCAAAGAAAGTGACAGAAAATTTACAAGCCTTTTGGCATGAACTGTCAGTTGAGGAAAACATCATTCTCAGAGGTTCCCATGTTTTTGTTCCAGGAAAGTTTCATCAATTTGTTTTGGATGAACTTCACAGTGCTCATCAAGGGATTTCTGCTATTAAATCTCTGGCTCGTTCCCAT
>OZ025297.1:221223444-221323444 GCA_964019185.1 Maratus speculifer | reverse complement strand
TCTTTTTTTTTTGGAAAAATTTATTTATTCATGTGTAGAAAGATTGAAAGAACTCTTTTCCACTTTAAACTGTGTACTTATTCCCTTTACAAGTTACTCTATTGCAACTTTGATCAAAATTACGGGGGAAATAAAGCCGTGTTTATTTATTTTAGTATTTCATTGCTGTTTGAAATGAAAATTTGTGATACTTACATATTTATGTTTACGAATATCTTTGTTTTATATCTACCATGTTTTATCTGTGTTTATATATCTTTTTCTTATCCATTAGATTTATTTTTGAGCAACTTCTCATCCTTCTTCGCACAATGAAAAATTGCATTTGGGTCCGTTTTAAAAAAAGTACCATACAATTATACCTTCAGCGAATAAAAACCTGTCTAAAACGGAAACTTGATAGCTTTTAAGGGGTTCTGTTTTATTAGGTTTTATTACATAAGATATTATTTGTACCCAATATGTTCAGGTTAAAAAATTTGGGCACCCCCCCGTTCAAAAGGCTGGCTACGCCTATGAGACTGTACCAAAGACTGTGATGCATTTATTTTATCAATGAATCTCTATTTATATGTAAATATTTAACTTATATTTCAATATCTTTAATCCATATTCCATGTGTTGGAGACTTTGAAAAATGTTCTATACAGCATTGCTGCCAACTTTTACGCATTTTTCCAACCACAAAAATTTTATAGTAAATATTGTCTTATTTAATCGTCGAAATCTTAAGATTAAACAAATGGAAAATCTCTGTACAATTAATTGGCAGCTATGATACAGTGAAACCTTTTTAGACAGAATCACAAAATAAAGAAAAAAATATGTTACAGACATTATAGTTCAGCCTGGCTTGAAAAAAGTTAAAATCATAGCCTGGCCCAACCCGGCCTAACTGAATTTCTACATAGTTTTTTATATCGATATGGTTAAAAATTGTTTTGTATGATTATTCACAAAAACTATTCATGATAGGTTTTTTTTAATGTTTATATTGTTTGCTTAAAGTAACGCAAAAAGATGCAATATATTTGTTTTATTAATGAATCTGTATTTATATGTAACTCTTTCATTTTTCCTTTAATATCGTTTGCTATACAGTAAAATGGTGGAATCACAGTGGTGGAATCTGAGTGGAATCACATGGTAAAGAAAAAAACATGTTATAGACAAGTTCCTTTCATAGGATATATAAATGTAATCTATTTTTTCTCAGGTATTATTATATTCACTTTGCATGGATCTTTTCTGTTTAAGACAGGATTGTGTCATAGGCAAATTAGTTTTCACTGGTTTTACTTTATTTTTTTTCCCTTTAAATCAACTATCCTTTAAAAAAATGAATTTAAAGTTTTTATTTTAAATTAATGATGTAACTTTTGTATTTTTTCAAATAGATACCCCATAGAGTTTCAACTTATGCCAGTATATTTTACACCTTTTTTTTTTTTTTTTATATATTTATAAATATGGGTCTAATGGCAATATTTAAAGAGACAGTCAATTCAGGGTGAGTAGCAACATTTTAGTTTTAAAAATAAGTACTGTAAGCACACTTTTAGAGAAAAAGGAAGCACCAATTTATGCACATACATACGCATTACAGGGGTGATTGTGTTCCTGGTGTACCCCGGATTTCCGAGCTTTTCGATTGTTCCTTTCGGTTTTATGATATCCTTACACTTAGTAAAAAAATCAAACATTAAAAAATATCACGAATTTTGAAAAAAAAAATTGCAAATTTTGTCAAAAATTAAAAGAAAAAAACATGAATTTCTTTAAGGAATCGCACAGAGAACAAATTTCTTTCTAGAATCAGGGGTAAAAATGCAAATTTGTTTTTAAAAAAGGCAAACTTTGTCGAAAAAACGTGAAAAAACAATCAGTTTCGGCAAAAAATCGCAAAAAACGATCAATTTTGTTATATAAACGCGAAAAAATGACAATTTCTAGAAAAAAGGTCACGAAAATACAGCAAATTTCACAAAAAATCGCGTAAAAACAATCATTTTCGTCATTTAAGCGGGAAAAAACGTCAAATTTCTTGATCTTTTGAGGAAATTTGCAGTTCTTTCATGATTTTTTTAACGAAAACTGCCGTTTTTACGTGATCTTTTGAAGAAATTCGCCGTTTTTTGAAATCTTTTGTTTTTTCGTGATTTTGTGATGAAATGTGCCGTTTTTTCGAAGAAGTTCGACGATGTTTCGCGATTTTTTCACGAAAACTGCAGTTTTTTCGCGATCTTTTCACGAAAATTACAGTTTTTTTCGCGATCTTTTGAATAAATTTCCCGGTTTATCGTGATCTTTTGACGAAAGCTGCCTTTTTTGCGATCTTTTGACGAAAACTGCCGCTTTGTCGCGATCTCTTGAATATATTTGCCGTTTTTTCGCGATCTTTTTAAGAAATTTGCCGTTTTTTCGTGATTTTCTGGTGAAATTTACTGTTTTTTGCGATTTTTTGAAGAAATTCGACGATGTTTCGTGATCTTTTAGGAAAATTGCCGTTTTTCCGCGATCTCTTCACGAAGACTGCCGTTTTTGTAGTGATCTTTTGAAGAATTTTGCCGTTTTTTCACGATTTTTTTTTGAAGAATTTTGCCGTTCTTTTCGCGATTTTTCGACGACATTCACGTGTTTTCCGCAAAATTGATTTCTTTTCGAAGACTATTTGTCGAAATTTGCGATACTTTTTATGTCCGAATTTTTGGATTTAGGACCGAAATTTTTTAATTGTTGCTAAATTTTTAACAGTTGAAAAATAATTTGCAAACATTCCCAAGAGTCTGCGACGTACGTCGCAGCATTGCCTTTTTTTTTTTTACTTATGCCTTTTTTTTTTAGTACTCTTTTTTTTTCCTTGCTTTTTCTATAGCTGTTGTTTCTGCTCCTAAATTGTTTGTTTCAAATTTTGTTTTTGAGTGAATATGACCTTTGAAATTAATATATTTTGCATTTGATAATTTTCAGGGTTTTTTACTTTGTATCAGTTAATTTTCAGAAATTTTTTAATTGTTGCTAAATTTTTAACAGTTGAAAAATAATCTGCAAACATTCCGAAGAGTCTGCGACGTGCGTCGCAGCGTTGCGCCGATTCTGCTCCCGGGGTAGCAGCATTTTTTTTTTTTTTTTAATTTCTTGCTTTTTCTAAAGCTGTTTTTTCTGCTCCTAAATTGTTTGTTTCAAATTTTGTTTTTGAGTGAATATGACCTTTGAAATTAATATATTTTGCATTGGATAATTTTCAGGGTTTATTTTGTATCAGTTAATTTTCAGGGTTTTTTTTTTTCCTTCTCTCCTGGGGTTCATGAAATTTAAGTCTTTTTAAGAAATTTGAAGAAATTTGATTTTTTGCAATATTTTGAAAAAAAAATTTTAGTTTTTGCAGAAAATTTTTGGTTTTTGCAATCTTTTGCGGTTTTATCGCGATTTTTTGTAGATATTTCTGTATTTTCGCAATCTTTTGACGTAATTTGTAGTTATTCGAGATCTTTTTGCGAAATTTGTGATTTTATCGCGATCTTTTGACAAAATGAGTGGTTTTTTCGCGAGTTTTCGTCAAAAATAAGTGTTCTCGCGATCTTTTCACGAAAATTGCAATTTTTTTAACAAACTTAGTGTTTTTTAGCGATTCAAATTTCTTCGCCGAAATTTGAATTTTTTCGCGTTCTTTAATAAAAATTTGAAAGGGAATTTTAAATTTTTTTGCGATTATTCGGCGAAATTTCAGCAGTTTTTTTTGGTTTTCTGGTGAAATTTGTGGTTTTATCGGTTTATTGATGAAATTTGGGGTTTTATTACTGTTTTTTGATCAAAATTTGCGGTTTCATCGCTATCTTCTGAGGAAATTTGTGGTTTTATTCAGAGATTTTTCGGTAAATTTTGTGATTTGATCGCATTCTTTTGACATAATTTGCTTTTCCATAATCTTTTGATGAATGTTTTTGGTTTTTTGAAGAATTTTTTCAAAATTTTCTATGATATTTTTAGGTTTCTTTGCGATTCTTTATAAAAATTTGAGCATTTTCATGATCTTTTGACAGCACTGTGCGAAAAGGGGGGAGGGGAGAGAGGGGGTACCAAATTTATACTACCAATGTCATTTTTCGTCTATTACAAGAAAAAGTTGGGTAGAGGCAGGGCCGGCGCTAGACATTTCGCCGCCTGAGGCGAGGCCTTATTTTACCGCCCCTTTGATGTCATTTTTTTAAAACCATTTTTTACTCAAACTTTTTAAAAAATAAGTAAATTAATATAGTAACTATAATTTATTTGCATAAATATAATATAAAATGTATTATAAAAAGCATTTACATTTAAGGAATTTAAAATAACGGGATTGCGTAATTTATTTATTTTATTTTACTTTATTTATTTATTTATTTATTTATTTATTTATTTATTATTATTATTTTGCATCTTTTTAAAAAATTACAACAGTTAACTTGGCATTAAATTAATAAATCATATTCTACTAACATTAAAAAAAAAAAAAAAAAAAAAAAAAAAAAAAAACCCTTGAAAGTGAAAGTATTATACACACACACACACACACACACAAAAAAAAAAACTTGAAAGTGAAAGTATTATACAAAGAATAACAGTAACACTACAAAATTTCTTCTGCGTTTTTTTTTTTCCTTTCAAAAAATCACACACATGTTATGAATATAAAAAAAAAAATCCTGTTACAACAGATAAAGAATGCTTTTAAAAATAGCTATTACTGAGACAAAATATGTCAAACACTTAAAATCAATCACATTGCGTATAAAATTTGTGTATGAATTTCAAACAGAAAAATAATGATATAGCATAACAAGCTATTTATCTTTTTAAAATCATATATACAAAGCAAATCGCATATTGGTAATATTAATAAGAAAACAGCTATTAAAAATAAAATGAAAGTTCTAGAAGCGAGTTACTTCTCTTGATTTAGCTTTGCAGAAATCATACATTATACTGTCGAAATGTATAGTATAGAGCGAAAATAAATAAATAAATAAATAAATTTATTAGAGCAAACTTTGCAATATAATATTCACATTAAATGGAAAAATATGACATGCAGAGAAGATTACATTATCATTTTAAATTTGATTTAACATATTTAATATGAAGATTTAATATTATAATAACAATATTATTTTCAAAAACACTTATCAACAATGAAATATCTAATTCAATGATAAACTGACTTTGAATTTTTTGTGAAAATCGTTTTTATATCACTTTAATCAATATAGAAAACAATTATATTTTCATCTGCTAAAATAATTTAATTTACTCATGCAGCTGACCTGATAGACGATGCGTTTCCGGGCTCTATAAAAAATTTAAGACAGTAAAATTTATTTAAAATTAAAACAAGATTTCTTTTAAAAAGTCAAAAAATTGTCACAGAACGAGCAAAAAACTAATATTTGTTTTTAAAAAAATCAGAAAAATTCGAAAATTGCTTTAATATTTTCGAATAAATTTAACGGAAAAGAGGACACATTTTAATACATTAGGTTAAAAATTAAAACCGGATTCCTTTTTAATAATGTTTAAAAAAATGCTTCGAAGCTAAATATATACAGGGTGATTCAGCTCGTCGGTGACAAACTTTAAGGATCGATAGAGCACACCTAGACGAACATTTTTGAATAGGGAATGTAGGGTCCCTGACGCGATGGTAAGGTGCTAGGCGCTTTCGAAAATTTGGGTGCCGAAATTCGAAACGTCATAAAAACTAGGGAAATGGTTAGATTTTCTTACTTGTTGCGTCGAAATGATTCTGTTTGTTTAGACTTTCTTCAGTACCTATTTGATAAGCGTATCTCTTAAAACATGGATAGGGGGCGCTGCAGACTTTGGAGAGCTAGACAACAACTTTAAGCCCGTTATTTTGATAATTTAACACATGCTCGCCAAAGTTTATACTCTAACTTAAAGTTTGAACCCAAAAGTAGAGCCCTGCAAAAAGCGTAAGAGCCGGAATAAAATGTCAAAGTACAGGGTGGTCGAAACTCGAAGGCTCCTAAGAAATAAACAAACAGATTTCTTGACTTATGGCATACATTTTCATGATTCTGTTTGCTGGGGCTCTCTGAAACTCAGTTGAACGGTACAAAAAGAAACATCGATAGGGGGCGCTTTGGGCAAAAAACAATTCGTTGACATTTCGGACGCTAACTGGAAACGGGGCGCTACGATCAGTTAGAAACAAAACAAGAGAGTAATTTACTTATCATAAGAAGCTATTAAAACTGCAGTTTGTTTGTTTTTTTTAACAAACATAGCTGGTTTCAATCATGCACAATGCGCGCAATAAAATTTACATAAGGTGCTTTTTGCTGATTTATGCAAAAGATATCGTACCATATCGATATGCAAAAGATACGTAATGCGTAGACGACAACGCGAGATGACGTAGTTGTATGCGCAGACACGTCTTTTGAACGTGCGGTACCTACTTAAGCTTCGGGTTACTTGTCTGCAGATCGGTAGTAGGATGGAACGGTACACAAACTCTGAATTGGCTGACATGCATTTGGCGTATGGCGCTGCTGATTGTAATGGACGAGCCGCTCAGCGGTTGTACGCCGAGCGTTACCCCAACAGGCAAATCCCCTGCCATGCCTTCTTCACTCGAGTACACCAGAGGTTGTCCACAACGGGATCTTTCGACGGAGGCAGGCCTGAACAGGAGCGATCAGTGAGCACCCCCGACAACGAAGAGGCTGTGCTTAACCTGGTTGAGGACAACCCAGGTCTTAGCACGAGAGATATCGCCAGACATGTTGGCATTTCGCAAGCAACTGCGTGGCGCATCTTACGTTCCCGGAATCTGCACCCCTACCACATCCAGCGGGTGCAGTTGCTCAGAGAGCAGGATTTTGGCCCTCGAGTGGAATTCTCAAGATGGTACTTGGCGATGAGATCCAGGGATCCCCGTTTTGTAAACAGCATTTTGTTTACGGACGAGTCCACCTTCAGCCGGGAGGGAATGTGGAACGCCCACAACAGTCATGTGTGGTGTGATGAAAATCCACATGAAACCAGAAGCCGAGCAGCCCAGGAGCGTTTCTCAGTAAATGTGTGGGCCGGCATTCTGGGGGATTGCCTCATTGGCCCTTATTTGTTACCTGAACGGCTGACAGGTGGAAATTACCTGATTTTCCTGGATCAAGTGCTGCCGCAGCTTCTGGAGGAGGCGCACGTACCCGAAGGTTCGCGTCGCCAGATGTGGTTCCAGCACGATGGAGCTCCGGCCCATTACACAAACGACGTGCGTCTCCATCTAAACGCAAGGTATGGCCAGCGGTGGATCGGGCGTGGGGGTCCAGTTCACTGGCCTGCCCGATCACCAGACCTCACCTGCTTGGATTTCTTCCTTTGGGGTTACCTGAAGGCCGAGGTATACCATACACCTGTCAGCAGTGCTGAAGAACTTGTGGCGCGCATTGTGGCAGCTGCAGGGCAGATCAGAGATACTCCTGGCATTGTTGGAAACACACACTCCTCAATGCGACGGAGGTCCGAAGCCTGCATCATGGCCCAAGGTCGAAATTTCGAGCATCTTCTGTAGTGTTATTTTTTGTAAATAAATTTCCAGTGTCATTGATGTTTTTGGTCTAAATTTATTCAGAAGTGTTGAGCAGAGGTAGAAAATGTGTTTTCATTATTACTAACTGATCGTAGCGCCCCGTTTCCAGTTAGCGTCCGAAATGTCAACGAATTATGTTTTTTGCCCAAAGCGCCCCCTATCGATGTTTCTTTTTGTACCGTTCAACTGAGTTTCAGAGAGCCCCAGCAAACAGAATCATGAAAATGCATGCCATAAGTCAAGAAATCTGTTTGTTTATCTCTTAGGAGCCTTCGAGTTTCGACCACCCTGTACTTTGACATTTTATTCCGGCTCTTACGCTTTTTGCAGGGCTCTACTTTTGGGTTCAAACTTTAAGTTAGAGTATAAACTTAGGCGAGCATGTGTTAAATTATCAAAATAACGGGCTTAAAGTTATTGTCTAGCTCTCCAAAGTCTGCAGCGCCCCCTATCCATGTTTTAAGAGATACGCTTATCAAATTGGTACTGAAGAAAGTCTAAACAAACAGAATCATTTCGACGCAACAAGCAAGAAAATCTAACCATTTCCCTAGTTTTTATGACGTTTCGAATTTCGGCACCCAAATTTTCGAAAGAGCCTAGCGCCTTACCATCGCGTCAGGGACCCTACATTCCCTATTCAAAAATGTTCGTCTAGGTGTGCTCTATCGATCCTTAAAGTTTGTCACCGACGAGCTGAATCACCCTGTATATATATATATAGTAAAGGTCTCTAAAAATTAAAAAAGAAAATGCGTAAATTAAAAAAAATTACGATTCTTCAAAAACTCATGTTGAAAATTGCATTAAAACTCGTGAAAAAAATCAAAAATCGCGGAAAGTTAATTTTAATGTATTACTCTGAAAATTGTAACAAAGTTTGACAAAATTTACAACAGTGAGATAAATCTTACTAACAAAAGTACATAACAGAAATTCGTTTCTAAATGTAAAAAAAGGAAAGAAAAAAAATGCGAAAGCAAAAAAGGAGCGCTAAAAACCGCATTAAAAATAGTGCGTTTAGGATAAATGTTTGGAGACAATTTCATATTATTAATGTCAGAAAATTGTCGCGGAATGCAAAAGAAAGATTAAAATTGCATTGAAAATCGCATTGAAAATCACGTATGATAAAATATACTTCGATTAGGTTAAAATTTTCAAACTGAATTATTTTTTTACAAATGTCAAAAAAAGAAAAAAAAGGCAGTATGCAAAAACATTCTAAAAATCTCGTTGAAAATAACTTTAAAAATCCATAAAAGTGAAAGAAAAAGAAATTGTCTAAACAAAATTTACAACATTAGTGAGAAGTTTGAAACCAAATGCCTTTTACGAATACGAATGTCAAAAAATCGCGTCGAAATGAAGGAAGAAAAAATGCAGAGGGCAAAATTTACACTAGTGGGCTAAAACATTTGTAATCCGAATTATCCGAAATGAGCAGACAAAATTTGCTGCATTATGCTAAAAAGGTTGAAACGGAATTGTTTACGAAACTAAAAAAAAAAAAAAAAAAAAAAAAAAAAAAAATCTCCGCGAAACAGGAGAAAATACAAAAGTCAATAGAATAATTTAAAATTGGCTTGTGGATTCCGAAAAAATTTTGTTGAAAAAAGGACAAAATTTACTACATTGGGCTAAAATATTAAAAGCCGATTTATTTTATTAATATATGGAAAAATCGCCGGAAACACAAAAATCGTCAAATATCGCAGAGGACCAAATTTACTCAAGATGGCCTTGGTTCAGTCTAACAGGAATTATTTCCTGAAGTCAAAATATTGGCGTGAAACACAAACAGTGTAAAAAAATACTGTAAATTGCGGAAGATAAAATGTAAGATGTCCTTTGCAGAAAATTTTAGGAAATAAGCATAAGCACTATTTTGTAACTTTTTTTTTAGTACCAAAAAATTAAACATATTCCCCAAACTTTATGTATTTACTGTCAGCGCACAGTTAAAAGCAGGCCAATTTTCAAATTTTCCGAAAATTTAAGGCATTTGCTGCCGAAAATTTTAGAAATTAATCAGTCCAAAATTTCAGACACCAAAAGTCGCGAATTTTGACGAACGGTGGTCGTAAAAAATCAATTTCGTCAATCGAAAAACCTTTCCAGTTTCGTGAAAATATCATGGAAAACACACGAATTTAGTCCATTTTCCACGATAAAAGCGCGATATAGCATCGAAGATAAACGAAAAATCACAAATTTTGATAAAGGATAGGGAAAAAAACCCCACAAATTTCGGAAAGGATCGTGAGCGAATTTTGTCAAAAAACCTCGAAAAAATCGCATAAAAACGCGCATTTCAACAAAGGACTGCTTAAAAAGCCTTTTATCGTCAAAGGATCGCGCGAAAAGCACGAATTTCGATTAAGGGCCACGCAAAAAACGTGAATTTCGATATAAAACCTCGCAAAAGACGAAAATTTCGACAAAAATCGAGCAAAATTCTCAAATTTCATCTGTCGTCTAAAATCGCGCAGAAAAAGTGAATTTCATTCCAAGACTGCGTAAAAACATGGATTTTCTCTAAGAATCGCGTAAAAACCAAATTTAATCCATGAATCGCGTAAAAAAAACTCAAATTTCATCTGTAAATTGTGTAAAAAACGCAAATTTCGTCTAAGAATTGCATGAAATGCACATTTCGTTGACAGATCGCTCGATAAACGCGAATTATGTCCATGAATTGCGTAAAAATGCGAATTCCGTCCATCAAGTGCGTAAAAAACGCGAATTTCGTTCATATCAAAATAATATAACACGTAATTTTATTAAATCTTAGTCTGACATAGGCACACAAGCATGATCTCTTTAAAGAATGAAAACTCGCCGTTTTGTGATGATCATTAAGGGCTTACAATTAATATTTTGGTTAATTAACAAAAAATGAAAAAAATGTACTCTCAGATGCACCTGCCAGCATCTATCCTTCTCCAAATTTTTAGATCTCTATTTGGTGATCTCTAGGTAGATTTTTTTAGCCATCGCAAATACATGCAAAGTAAAAACAAACTTTTTTCTTTTATTTTCTTATGGTGAAATTTAACCGTTACACAGGATTCTGATACATATTGTTTCTATTTTCACAGATTTTAGTGCTTTACGAATTTTATTTACATGGCTACAAATATTTACATTCTCTTTTTTTTCAAATAATTTAAGTATGCTTGGAACCAGAAATTTTATTTAACAAATCAATAAATGAAATAAAATACGAACTGCATAGAAAGAAGACACATTTTATTAATAAATTTTCTGGTTCAAAAATGTTTATTTGACTTGGTAAAAACTCAAGACGAATGGCAACTATGCATTTACAGATATTCATAGCTGTATTTTTTGATAAAGTTTTATTTTTGGAGGCGAGGAGGGGGGGGGGGTATAGGGCGCCAACTGAAATGGTACACACAGGCGCTGGATGCTGCTGGCACACCCCTGAACCTGCCAGCCAGAACTTTGTAATGTATAACTGCGTCGATTTGCGGAAGTGTCATTCGATTCCGAATTAAAAAATACATAGCAGACATTCTACAGTACGTTTTAGTTAAAGAAAAAAAATGAATTCTCCAGCAGAGTAAAAATGCGCCCTCCTCTCCAAACACCTTAAAGCAGCTTTTTTCAATTTTTTTTAAATGGCCATTATTTGGTGTTACTCATATTTTGGTCTATTTTACTTATACAAATATGAGAGACAAATGCCGCCCTTTTACGGTGCGCCCTGAGGCGGTCGCCTCACTTGCCTCACCCCTGGCGCCGGCCCTGGGTAGAGGGGTCGTCAAATTTACAATTTGTTCCGCGTGCAGTTTTCTCTTCGCACCCCCTGTCTTTTGATAGATTTTTTTTTTTTTTTTAATTGTTTTATGATATTTGTAACTTATTTTGATCGATCGTTCGACGATATATTCAACTTACTTTGGTATAATAAAAAATTCAAATGGCAATAATGAATAATCACACGCTCAAACAAGAGTCACAAAAAAAAAAAAAAAAAAAAAAATGCAACGCCAGAACTCTAGAAAACCATGCAGAACGGAGAACTTACGTTCAGAGTTCCGAGAATCAAAGGCTGAAAGATGAGGGAGGAGCTAAAAGTGGACAATAGGAACATTTCTGGGATACGAACGACGTATCATCGGCCGTTCTAGATAAGGAAAAGTTGTAGTTGTTTCGCTTTTATCGAAATAGTTTCGGTTCAGGATCGCGAAAATTAAAACAAGCAGTTCGTTCAAAAATAGGCATTTAAAGGGAGAGAGAAAAAAAATAAGCACTCTGGGAAAAAAAAAAAAAAAGAAGCACCTTGTAAGGACCTGACAAATTTGCTTTGAAAATAAGTACCTTGTAAGCACCGCTACGCACCCTGTCAATTGTTTCGATAATTATGATTCACCCTGTATATTTGCTTTTCAAAAGTTTTTTTCATTTTTAAATTTCTGATTCAAAATGAAACCTTCCAGTTAACTGTGTGCAGATGATAAACAGTAGCATCTGCAAATCTGCTAAAAATTGTTATCAATAGATAACAATTTTTCTAATAATAAGAATTAATAAAACAAGATCCTTTTATTGCAACATCTGAACATGTTCGTTTTCTTTTTGATATGGGTGATTCTCAAAATAAGGGAGAATTTCAGTCTTTCAGCATGCAAAAAAAAAAAAAAAAAAAAAAAGAGGTTTTCTGACATTTTTTTCATGTTGTATATGTTTGTCTTAATATTATTCATTATTTGCACTTACGAATTATTCACTTTTTAGTTAAAAACATTTTGAAATATTGATTCAGAATAAAAGTTCAAAATGTCATTAGCATGGATGTCCACAGCAGCTGTGCTTTGTATATACCTAACATTTTTGAAGAGTTAATATCATGTTTATAAAATAAAACAAATGCTATTCTTTGTTTAAATGAATCAAGGAGAGGATGTAACTAATAAATTTCTTTTTAACAATAAAATTATAATATATAACAAAACAATTAAAGTTCGTCCCCCATATTCCATTTTCAAAACAAGGACATACTTTAACAGCTGGTTATTAACCAAAATTTCATTTTCACATACAACTGTTTGAAAAAAATCAAGTTTCTCCATGGCAACAAGTAGCCATTTTATTTCAGCCTGAAAATAGAAGCATGGGCTGTTTTTTAAGAAAAGAAGTTAAATATTAGGAGAGTACATCAATTGCATGTCATTAAAATGGATAATAATTTTAATGTTTATTCTATAGTTAAATTTTGTATTTCACTAATTTGCATAGAACTTTTGTGTTTTAAAAAGCTCCAAAAAGGAATATTGCATTGTGATTATATTAAGACTCATAATCTTATTTAAATTAAAATTTGTCATTAGCATGGGCAAATACCAGTGTCATTAGCATGTTTTTTTCTGTCCATGCCAATGACAAAACAGCCATGCTAATGACACCTATGTGCATCAAAGTAACCAGTGCTTATCTGGTATCCTTTATAAAGATTTTTTTAAGTTTAATTTTATACATAAATTTAGCTATTACATTTATTACCACTAAAATATGTATTAAATCTGCCAGAAAATTACCAAGACAGCTTCTCACATTGTTAATGTCAGAAAATTGCTTATGTAAACAAAGTTTGCTCTTTGGTTAACAATGTTGAATTTTTTAAAAATATTCTAGAAATATTTCATTTATTATTTTAAAAGAACACATTTCTTTTTATGTGGAATTTTAATTTGGTCCTTGTTTTTTTTTAAAGACTAATTTGAATATAGGGGAAAGTAAGGCAATAGGTAGGGGAAGAAAAAAACTTAAAAGAGTGTGCGAAAAAAGGAGAGAGAAAATTAAAGAAGATACTGATAAACAGCAAAAACTTAAACATCAGATATATATAAAAGCAAAAGAATTGGGACAAATAAAAATAGTCAATGATGACTTTAAGAGAACAAAGATCACAGCAAAACACTTAGAAACTTAGCGTAGAATTATTCACAAAAACAGGGTTTTATCTTACAGAATAAAAAAAGTTGAAAAGGAAGGCTGATAAATATAGAAAAATTATTCAAACAGGAAGAAAATAAAAATTTCTTAATGTATTTACTCCATGTAATATGTTTTGTCATTAGCGTGGCTCATGAAATACTAATTATTTTTTTAAGGTGAATTTTTAAATATTTAGCTCTGCTGACTACATGTAAAGTATACAAAATACAATATTAACAAACCTATTTTTTTTCAGAAATTTTGCTAACAATAAATTTTTTAAGACTTCACTGTTTGAAAAGGTTTCCTATTTCGAGAATCACCCATATCTGAGGTTTCCGTAATTTCGTTTTATTTCCTTTATGACATCATATTCATTATTTTTTTTTTAAATTTATTTTTCTTTTAATAAACCTTTCAAATTAAAATTAACTGTTTATGATAAATTATTACTCTGGATTTGATTTTTTGGCAACAGTAAAAAATGATTGTTAATTTTTATAGAAAAATACGGAGTAAGACAGCTAAACAGTTAATATAAAGTTGCTCACTGAACCCATAGAACAGCACAAAAACAACAATACAGAAAAATGTCAATTTATTCTTTATGAAAATAATGAGCTTTTGAATTTATAGTTGTAAAATAGTTGAATAAAATAAATAGAACATAGCTTGTCTTCATTTCCTGGTGAAAGTCCATTGATATGTAAAGAACAGAGCCATTAATTCATCTTTTTTGATGTGCATTTAACTTCAAACAATCACACACATTTTCACATTTATCATATTTTTAGGTGAACAATATTTAAAGTTATTAGGTAACAGTTAAAAGAAAAATAAAAAAGAAATCTGTACATTTAAAACAAGTAAATTTGTAAAAGAAAATATTTTTTATTATTGGAACACATACACAGAATCCCTCCATAAGCAATGCACAAAATTAAAAAACTCTGACAAATGTATTGACAAAGTTTCAAACTAATTGGAATAATGCAAGATTCTCATTAGAAAATTTCATCATCCATATTTTACCATCAGAATCCCTTAGTCATATGAGCCATTTTTTTCAACAAATAAAAATCTGAAAATCGTCTGAATTGCCATAGAAAAGTATTGCACAAAAAGAAAAAATATTATATTTTTTCTGAATGAATGAACCAAATGTAAAGCAATATGTTTATATATATATTTAAAAAAAAAAAAAAAAAAAAAAAAAAAAACCATGAAAAATGATATTTAATTCCAAATTGCATCAATAGTCAGGCCTGTCAATTTTAAGGCCTTACAGTTAAAAATGAATCAGAAAGTTTTGTGTTGTTGTGCATGGATTTTGAGAACAATTCTAAGGTATATTCCAATAGTTTCACTAGCAGAAAGTTCATTATCACTAGTATTACTTTTACATAACATATTGCCTGCATGAAGCATACAGGGAAAAATTAAGTCTAATGGTAGCCCAACTCGACTATGAAGGAAAAAAAAATGTAAGCCTCATCCCACTCTGGCATAACACTTGAAAAAAGTTGGTGTTGAAAAAATTCAGCTACAGGTCAGACATGATGTAACTGTCCAGCAGTGATCTACAGGTAGGACATGTTATATTTCTGTATTGGTGTCAAACTAGCATCAGTTTGTGCAGCACGTTAATACTTGCATTGTCCAAAGTCATATCAATTGAAAATGTTTCATATTTTATCAAATTTAAATTTTCATAATAAGGTGTTTAATTTGTTTAATTCTTTATTGACCTAGATGGCATGTTTAATTTTTTTGGCGGCCCAAACTGTTTATTTTGTTTATTGGTCCAGCCTGTTAAAAAAATATGGCTCTATTGATAGCTTGCCTTCATTTTGCCATGCCCATGCAGACCTTTACTCTGTTAGAGGCATCTTTCAATATGTGTCTTTTAAGTAGACTGAAGAGCAAATTCGTAACATAAGTGCCAAAAAAGAAAAAAAAGGAAAATATATGTTTTACATGAAAAGCAAGATAACACAACAATTCAGAATAGATACTGTTTTATTTGGTAAAAAATAAAATGTTTTTATAAATTCATTAAATTATATTTCTAGACTTAAAAAACTGAAAAAAAATACCAAAAATACAGACAATTAATAATTTTAATAGAACTATTAGAATTTCATTCCAGTGCATACTTTTAATAAAGATAAAGCATGCTTGTAAAAACCAAACTTGAAACCATTTAATGTCAAACAGTAAGAAAGTTATACAAGATGTATAAACACATGTTGAGAAAGTTGTCATCTTTGATGATTTTCTTAAATTGTAAGAAAACAATTCACAGAATTTAAGGGTCAACCATTAATTATGCCACACTTCAAGAAGAAGGGAAAGGGATCTAAATTTGACACAGTATGACAGATAGAGAGGTGGGTTAAAACATTGTGACATCACAACATGTGTGTGGCATGCCATTGATAAATAATATATAAGATAGATGCCAGAATAATATAAAATCTATCAACTCAAGATAATTTACACATAACAGTTGATGGAAATTGGAAATATGAAAAACTTTTTAAAGATTGATTGTAATTTTTTACACATTAATAAAAAATTTAAAAAGTAAAAGTTTTAATCAAAATTATTTTTAAATTAATAGTTGCAAAAAAACATGACATCAGAACAGGTAAGAAGGATGTCATTCAAGAGTGACAACCTATATGTGTGTGAGAAGAGGGAAGGGTTAAAAAAACATGTAATTTGCATAACATAATTAATGGTGGTCCCTTATCAGAAACAGTATAAACTTGCTTCCACATATAGTCTTTTCCCCACAGTTGATATTTTCAACTCATCATAACTTTTTCCAAACAATCTATATCTGGGTATATGAAGCACTAATGGAATGCAAAATACAGTGGAGGCTAAAGTTCTTAGCCAAGTTTCAATAAATATTTAGAAATTTTATGCTACAAAACCACTTTAAAAACTAAAGCTGTGATTGATGTATTTGTTGATGAGCAATCAGTCTAATATCCCATGGTAATTGAAATATTCTTGCAGGAAGTTGAACACAATGAGTTGAATCAAAATCTAGCATATATTTGTCAGCCTGGAAAAGAAATATGATGTATCAGAACACAAAATAAATCAAACATGCTTGTTAACCTCATGTAAACTATTCATTTCGATACAAGTCAAATAAATACATTTTGAACCAAAATAGTTATTTAATTTTTTTTTTTTTTTTTTTTTTTTTTTTTTTTTTAATAGAGTTATTAGATTTCTTTTATAAAACTCAGAACTTAAAACCTGTTTAATTGACTTTTGTCAAACTTAACAATTTTACATGAGGTTGCCAAGTAAAGCATAATATCATGAACAATGTACAATTATACTTGCTAACAAAGAACATTAAGGAAGTGCTACCCATGAATTATAATGAAATTTTGCAGGTAGGTATAAGGTACCAAAAATATACAACTCCACCAAATTTTATCTGCAATAATTAATTTGAGGCACAGATATTTAGGTTCAAATATATCATACAAAAACACGTTTGAAAAGAAAAGCCTCTTTTACTGTTAGTATCCCTTTCATGTTTATATGTTATGGATGCACCTTTTTTCATGTTCATAAAAATTACTTTTGCAAATATTCATATTACATGTTGCTTCATTTCATGCATACATACCTATCAAATAAGTTCATTTACATTTCAAAGATTGTCCCTCTGGAGTGCAGTTTACACCATACAATTCAGCAAACAGTTGGATTTTTAGTGGCAATTAAAAAAAAAAAAAAAAAAAAAAAAAAAAAAAAAAGCAGCTCATAGTAAAATATTGAAAGTTTAGATAAAAAAGAATCATGAAGATTTAATGAACAGTTGCATTAACATATAGTTTAAGATTTGTCAAAAAATGATAGTTTTCATACTGCAATTTGATATGTAATTTGTTAATTTTTTATGAATTTTTGAAATATGAATGGAATAATTCTGTGCAACTGCTTTTAACTGAAACGAAATACCCAAGCTACATTCACTGATTTGCCAATCAGTTTTTCTCTTCACTTTATAGGAAAACATGCAAATATTTTGGTACTGTTCTGAAATCTTGAGGATTATGAATGATCCACATATCCAATGTTTTGTTTTGTTTCACTACCAATTATATATCTAGTTATATAGCATGTTTATTATAGGTGCAGATTCACAATTACCAGTCGCCACGTGACTAAATTTTCTGACTTAGTAACTAACTTTTGTCATCTAAATAGCCATCCTTTGACAAATTTTACATTTTTTTCTCGCAATCATTTGATGAAAATTGTATTTTCCCACAATCCTTTGATGAGAATCCCACATTTTTTTGCAATCCTCTGATGAAAATTGCATGTTTTTTAGCGATCTTTTAACTAAAATTGCATTTTTTTAGCAATCATTTGACAAAAATCTTATTTTTCTTTGATTCTTTGACAAAAGTCAATCCTATATAAAAGTTCGTTTGTGATCCTTTGATAAAATTAGCTTTTCTTCTGCAGTCTTTTAACAAAATTTGAGTTTTTTGAATTGTTTTGAGTTTTGAGTCTTAATTTTCCTTAGAAATTAAGTCCTTGTGGTGATTGGACTATTTGAGTTTAAGAGCCACTGGCTCTTTGAAAATTTTAGGAATCTGCACCTATAGTGTTTACCCAATAATAGTCAATCTCCTTTTATTTATTGCTCCAAGTGTAACTAACTACACTGTTTTATACATTTCCATGAAGACTATCTCAAAATTATCCATTACTAGCATATTATTATTGTGCCATTATCCATTACTAGAGTATCACGTGTTTCACCATATGCTCCCATTTACCATGTTTCCTTTAATTTTAATAAAATTCTCTTTTTTTAAATTGACACCTCATCTATCACTTTATTATGCTTCTATCTTATTTTGATTTTCCAACTATAGTCTTTTCTTCTTATATATTTTTCAACTAATTGTTCAGCTATTTTGAGGCATCACAATTTAGCTATCTTATCCCAGAACAACTTCCTCATATTCCACTTTGTGTGCCAGCTGGCACATGTTTCATGTGCGTCTGCCAGAAGGTTGCATTCATCACTCTTTGGTACTGGTGTGCATTTCAACTATCGCATTCTCAATACACATCATTCCCATTTTTTATATCACAATTTTCCTGCACCAAGAATTTTTAAAAAGTAACTTTGTCAGTTACATTTGGTCGGTGGTACAATTAAATTCTTCTATTACTTGGGCATTCATTGTTATGGAGTGTTTGTTTTGAGAAGTTTTAATAAAAATACTTATTTTGAGTTTTGACAAAAATACTTAGTTTAGCTTTTTTTTTTTTTTATGTTTAAAATCTTCATTTTTAAAGAAATGTTCTAGGCTGTAATAGTTATTTTTTTAATGAATCTCTATTTGTATGTAAATGTTTCAGTTAAAATTAATCCATATTTAATGTATTGGAGACTTGAAAATCTGAAAAATGCTATACAGTAAAATTTTCTACAACAGCATCATATAAGGGGGGTTGGGGGTTATAGAACAAGTTCTCTCCTTAGCAGATTATTATATTAATTTTACATAGATCAACACTTTTTCCATTTAAGCCAGGATTACATACAGACAGGTTATTTTTCACAAGTTTTAATCTATAATGCCTAGAAAACAATTATTATTTAAAAATAACAATAAATTTTAAAGTCTAATCATAGAATAATGATGATTTAAAAATGTATGTATTTTTTGCAAAAATGATTGGACTGGGCTAAATTTACAGATTATTGCACAAACCAGGTCAAGCTGAGACAACAATTTCAAATAGGCTGTGTGATGTAGAATCACATATAGTTTTCTTAAATTTTACATTTTTCTAAATTACAGTTAAAACTAATCTCTAATTAAATAGCTACTTCATCTTAACGTTTTATTTCAATCCCACAATAACTTTCCGTTCAAAAGAAAAGAAAGAAAAACATCTAGCATCTGCTTTATTACTGATAAACGGCTGTCAGATAAAGAGAATTCATTAAGATGCGTATTTCACCCTTGCTGGAAACAAATAAAAAAAGAACAAAGATATGCTTTGCTTGCGGTCAGTAAAATCGCTTTTCTCTCTGCTTAATTGTGATTCTAACTTATTCGTTAGGTAATAATCTTTCCTTGTGCATGCCACATTATTGTGTCTTTCATGAATTCTCCCAAAACAGAGTCCTAACGTACGAATTTGGCGCGAATTCTTTTTGGCGTATTTTTTTAGGACTGCCCATTTCTGGTTGCCCTGCATTAAATTCAAAATCATCTTAATTGTTTAAAGCGTAACAGAAAATTTTATGGATATGATATCATTCACTTTTCATATGCTCCTTTTCGCCAATCCTGTAATGCCAATGTGTGAATTGTGAATGAGGAATTAATTGCCTCTCTCTCGCTTCATGCACTCAGTCATGTAACAAAGGTCTCTTGAAAAATGGTTACAGGCACCATCCCTAATTATTTCAGTAAGAAATGATTTAATTTTTATAACTCTACCTTAAATAAACAAAGTTCTCAAAAGGCATTTATTTTATTGATCACAGCCTACAACTCTAGCGAATGCATTTTTTTGAAAAGAACCTGGTCGCAATATTTTAAAATACAGATCTCCACTACAGAAACTATGGTGCCTACACCAGGCATTCGCAACTTTTTCAAACATCGAGGGATGGTGCCTGCTGTTATTTGCCTGCTGTTATTTGCCTGCTGTTATTTGCCTGCTTTTTATTTGCCTGCCAGATTTTTCCGGACTATTTATTTTCCTGAATACAATAAATGTGAACTATTAACGTCAGTCTTCAAGTATTTTCGAACGACTATTTCCTCGTCAGATAAGTCCTGCTTATGTTTGTGAATCATTACATAAGTGCTCCCTTCCTTCGCAGACTGTTGTGTGAAATATGCCTATGCTCCGGTGAATTATTGCCGCCGGATTTTTCTTGCTGGACATTATAGAGTTGGATTATAGTGCCAATTTCTCTTTTACTTGAGCGAGTGATTCTTCTGATCGGGACGTTTCGTGATGATGGGTGCTTCGCTTCCGCTCGTTAAATTTTCCCCTGCCGATGTAGGCCTAAGAATCTACGACTGGCGATTTGTGACTCTTATTTCACCTCCGTTAAATCAACAATGTCACGCTCACTGACATAATGTTTTTATTTCATCTTAGCGGTGTACTTCAGTGACGATTTCATATGCTCTCGACTAAAGTGACACAGAATTTCGTGTTTGACGTTTAAATTCTTCGTCATTCGTCGATAATATGATCTTCACATTGGATTTATTCTTTAAATTTTTGGATGCTGACACTGATGTTTTTCACAAAAATAATTACATGCGCTATACTATTAAAAAAAAACCCTTAAAACTACAGCATTGATCAATTTTGTGTCTGTAATTTTGTGCGCTATTGAACGTTTATTTTTACGATAATACTGTTACAAGTTTATTTGTAGTAGTTGAAAGTAAAAAAAAAAAAAAATGAGTGAAGAAGACATTCATTGATAAATATTTACAGCATAAATTTCGCAGATGAGAAAGTGTATGCTTTTATATTTAATAGGTTAAATCTCAATTTCTATTTTAATTATATGATATTTTTATTTAAAAAAAAAATTATGTTGAGTAATTTTCAACCATTTTTAGTTTATTATGTATTAGTTTTTCTGTGCTCTAATTGAATTTCTTTAAATACGAACAGTTATAAATGATTTTAGATTGTCTTGAAACATTTCACAGCTTTACAAGTGCTATTTAAAAACTATGATACAAACGATAGCATGATAAAATTATATTTTTCAAATATCTAAGTACTTATTGCTGTGCACTTTTTGCTGAAAGTCGTTTGAGAAATATCATGACAGTTTATTACTTTTTAAAGAAAGTATTTTTATAATTTCCATTATTAATTAATGACTATATATTTTGTTTATTTTTTTAATACAGTTATTTTTGAAGTGTTATAAATTGACGTATATTCCGTTTTCTTTTTCATAAATTTTATATTATATTTCCATGTAGATGAAAAAGTTCTAGGTAAGTTAATGGTGCATCTCTTTTTCCTATAAAAAATAAGGCATGATGTTGTCGGGTTGCAACTATTATTTTTAATATGAGGTTTATATAAAAGAAACAATACAGAGAATGATGCATGTGAATACTGGTTATACAATAAGGATGTATGCACCTTCATATATTATTGACAGTGGGCTCATTTTCAGATAAATAAAATTTTATCGTTTGAATCACATGCCATGTGCACATGACATAAATAATAATAATGATGCATGCATAATCGAATTATAAATTCATGTATCAAAAAATATATTATTACATTTTATCCTACTTTTCTTTCCTGATTTTTTTTCACTTTAAAGGTAAGTTGTGCTTTATATTGTTTGTACAGTAATTTTATTGGGAGATTGTTTTTATTTGTGCAAAGACTAGCCATGTTCTTATTTGCATAATTAAACCTATCTAACATCTTAATATTCTTAAAGTGTGTGCATTGTTTATATCTGTTCGAGTAGAATTATTTTTACACTCTAGTCTGCAAAAAAAAAAAAAAAAAGATGAATAAGATACAGTATGATATTGAATAAGATACAGTATGAATCATTATTTTCGTCAATTATATTAGCTAATAAAAACTTCAATTTTAGGAGTGTTAAAAAAAAAAAAAATAATAAAAAAAAAATTTGATAAATTCCTTAATATTTATTATGATATTTCTTATGCATTTCATATAGGATATAAACAGTGCATTAAAACAAAATATCGTCTTAACTAAAGTGACTAATTTCCCCCCTTCTAATTTATTTTAAGACTTTTTATACATATGTCCAGTGTTTGTTTTTCCTATTTGCACCCCACTTGCAAAAATATTTCGTTAGAGAGGGTCCAGTTTTCTAATATTTAAATAAATATTGAGATTTTTTTTCATGCTTTTTCACTTTTATAAATGTAAAACACAATTTTGATTAGTTTATGGATAGACATTTATTTTAAATTTTTAGCATCTATTTAAAAATATTCTCACATATAGCTGCTTTTATTATATTGCATTGTAGATAGGTCCATTTTTTTAATAATCAGATACTGTGCTCGTTTGTTTATTTTCGTATTTTTATAATTTAGGATATAAATTGTTTATAATGACTAAAAAAAGGTCACGTAAATTGACACAAGATCCATCTGTTGTGTTTAACTTTAAGTTTAGACCTGATGCAAAACAGGTAATGTCTTTTAAAACTAATATGGATTCTGAAACAATTGGTTTAGATTCTAATTCTTTTGAGATTTCATGTTTGAGTAGTTTAAAGGATTCTATTAACAGATATTCTAAATCTGTTGTTTCGGATGTTCAGAAATTAATTGGTCCTATTTTAAATGAGAATAATCCAGAACTCATGGCAAAATTTAATTCCTATCAAAAAGAAATTGAATTAAAGTTTAATATTTTAAGTGATTTGATGAATAGTGTTCATTCTGAGTGGACTGTTTTACAAAAAAATAACAACCAGTTACATAGGTTAAATGAGCTGTTGTTCGAAAAAGTAAGAACACTGAACTCGTCCAAACAGTCTAAGCATAATGAGATGGCTATTCAATGCGACATTGATGAATCTAAATTGGATGAACCCCTTAATGTTATTAAAGATAAGGAATGTAATTCTAATGGGAAAGATTTGGCCAAATTTTTAGATAAAGATGAATCTGAAACACAGATAAATTCTGGTACAAATAACTCTAAATTATCAAAAAACAAGAATACTGATCTTATTTTAATACCGAATTACATCCTAAATTTATGTGAGCTCAAAAATCAAGTTAGAGATTTATCTGACTGCACTAAAATAATTCTGTTGGATCTTGATGACAATATAGGTATACCAGATATTATGATGTCTATAAATGAAAAGATTGGCAGTACCATTCCTTGTATTAACTTTGAAAGAAAGCATAAATTAAGACAGGGATTAAAATATAACTGGACAATTAGTGTTACATCATGGATAGCGGATCTCTTAACTCAACATGGAAAATTAAATATTAATTCTGTTGACTACACTGTCAGGCCATTTATTAACATAAAACGTTGCTTCCGTTGCCAACAAATAGGCCACCTGGCAAAATTTTGTGCATATGATTTGGCATGTGCTAATTGTGGTGGATCACACACTTCAGATAATTGTAAAAATGCTTCAAGTTGCATTAACTGCATCGCACATAACCGTGCTTACAACAAATTTTTCGACATAAATCACCCTGCTTTTTCCACTTGCTGTAATACATTTAAATTTTATTTCAAGCAAAAACAAGCTTTTAATCACTCTAAAATATAACGTAAATATTCAACACTTCTTCAGGTATGCTATTTCATGTATATTTAGTTATTTACAGATTTTGTTAGTTACCTTCAGGTGATACTTGGATTTCTCCACTCTTTTACACAGTATTTTTTTTTACATTGTTAACCTTTTTATTCATAAAACAAACATAAAGCATTAATTATATTTTTTTACATACACTATTCTTTCGAATATATTTTTATTTTTCATACGGTGTACACATTTTAATACATTGTTATTTAAAGATTACTTTCAATCATTTCATGATTTTCATTTTTCGTTCAATGTTCATATCTTGGATTCTCTTTCATTCAACTGTTTCGTGAGCTCAGGAATAGATGAATGATTCAAAATTTCACATTTTTGATTTATTGATAGTTTTCTTCTGGTGGTTAAGCCCTAATTATCAGTAAGACTTCTGCGGTGAATCTTAAATGTTTGTTTACACAATTTATTTTTCTTTATTTGTATCTTTCGCGATAAATAAAAAAATTGCACATCTATGTTGTTTTAACTCGATGTAGCTACTCTTTTTTTGTAGGTCTGTGTAATTATCAATTGCACTTTTCTTTACACACAGTCTTAGTGCGAATGTTTACTGGTGTATCAATATTACAGTGGTGAAATTTTTACAAAGTTCTTTTTTCTTTTGATATATTGCAACTGACTCACTTTTCATACAACTTCTCTTTGCATGCAGCAATTACAATGTTTTTATACAAAGATTTTTACAATGGTAGTTTACAAAGGTATATATACTTTGCAGCATGCTATGCAGATAAAGTTATTCACATACATGTACATTTACATATGCAATTGTTTAATTATCGGTCCTCTGTGAAGTTTTTTTAGAACATATTGATTATTATCTTTAATACATAAGTCATTTCTTTACATTTTTTTTGTTTTGGTTATGGATGATTTAATCCAGTAATTTTTACCTTCCCATTTGCACTATTCCATGTTTTCCCGTTTACACACGTGAATTTCATTACTCTTTAGGTGTAATTTAGATAGATATACACTTTTTTTTGCATAACATTTGTTCGTAATTAAATATCATTTATATTCGCTTCTCCACATTTCTTTATTTTCATTTGGGTATACATGATATACAGTAGTACTTTACACTATATTTACGACCATTAAAAATTAGTTTTCAGTCAATGAATACTTACACATGTAGCGGAGCTTACTCCTTTTTTATTAAAAATTCTAGCAAGATGCAAAATTTTATATATAGACAAAAATTCACACACTTATTCACTTTAAATTCAATACTCATCCTTTTATAATTTGTACACAGTACTTCCACATAAAAAAATACACTTTAGTCATTTTGTAAATAACGATGAGTGGTATACGACACTCAAGGTGATATTTAAAATTGCATACATGTCAATGTTTTCACACTTCTCATTCAAAGGATATGAAGTGAAGATAAATTGTAATTTTTTATAAGCAAAGAGGCTGTCATACGTTTGCTTTACTTGTTAATACATGTCTTTTATTGGTCTTTATACCAGTTGTATCTTAAATTGAAGTTACTTTATAGGTCTCCATGTTACATTTCCACACATCTTTCCCACAGTTCTAAACTTTTTACACTTTTGCATGAAAGTTCAGTCTCTCCCACTTAACAGTAATTATTTTTGAATAAAAGTATTTTTGGGAAGATACCGAATTCTTTACGAGGATTTCTTTTCTCATGTTACACTAAAATACCGTTTTAGATGTCAATATAATGCAACGTTGATTTTAAATTTCAGATTTAACTTAATAAAAAAATTCATTAGTTTGGGTATTAAAAAAAAAAGACAAAAATTAGAAGATATACATTTAGGAACGTTATTATCACATGGAAGTAAATGGTCAACGACAGTGTTTCAAAAAATTTATCCATATGTTGGTTGTCTAGCACTGCTTGAACTCTCATTTCAAATATAAGTTGGTAGTAAAACTTATTTTGTAAATTTAAAAAAAAAATGGTGGAAATTTCAAGTATTTCCTATTATTCATTATTATGGACATTTTTAATCCTTCTATTTACATTATGTTTTTGTTTATTTGTATATTATGTTTTGTGTTTAATTGCATTATATTACTCGAGTACTTTGCTATTATTGTATTGATCAATACACATATTTAATGTTCTTATTATAAACAATTTGGATTTTTTTTTGCCAATTGGTAAGTGACCTGTGGACTTAGACCTGGTATTTTCTTTTATTTGTATGTGCACATTTTTGATACAGGTCCTTGTCTAAATAAGACAAATTGAAAAGTGATCACAAATTTTATTAATGAAGCTGCAGCTGTTTCTAAGTAGAAACAATATATGATGTCATTTGTATGACAAAATTTATGGTACCAATATATTTATATTATGATATATATATACTTTTATTTGGGATGGTTGCCTACTTAGAGAGAAGTTCAATTACTGTTTACTTTATTTAGTAAATGTTTAGTTTGTTTTCATGAACATTTTACACATTGTTACTTGTAAGAGCATATGAAAATTGATTTCTCTTCCTGCATGTACCTTTATAGATTTTTTTTTTTTGCCTGTGAAAGGGGTGATATATGTGATGTAGAATCACATATAGTTTTCTTAAATTTTACATTTTTCTAAATTACAGTTAAAACTAATCTCTAATTAAATAGCTACTTCATCTTAACGTTTTATTTCAATCCCACAATAACTTTCCGTTCAAAAGAAAAGAAAGAAAA
Source organism: Maratus speculifer (assembly GCA_964019185.1). Taxonomy (NCBI): domain Eukaryota; kingdom Metazoa; phylum Arthropoda; class Arachnida; order Araneae; family Salticidae; genus Maratus; species Maratus speculifer. Next base: position 221,296,790 of record OZ025297.1, on the reverse strand, counting down.
ACATCTAGCATCTGCTTTATTACTGATAAACGGCTGTCAGATAAAGAGAATTCATTAAGATGCGTATTTCACCCTTGCTGGAAACAAATAAAAAAAGAACAAAGATATGCTTTGCTTGCGGTCAGTAAAATCGCTTTTCTCTCTGCTTAATTGTGATTCTAACTTATTCGTTAGGTAATAATCTTTCCTTGTGCATGCCACATTATTGTGTCTTTCATAAATTCTCCCAAAACAGAGTCCTAACGTACGAATTTGGCGCGAATTCTTTTTGGCGTATTTTTTTAGGACTGCCCATTTCTGGTTGCCCTGCATTAAATTCAAAATCATCTTAATTGTTTAAAGCGTAACAGAAAATTTTATGGATATGATATCATTCACTTTTCATATGCTCCTTTTCGCCAATCCTGTAATGCCAATGTGTGAATTGTGAATGAGGAATTAATTGCCTCTCTCTCGCTTCATGCACTCAGTCATGTAACAAAGGTCTCTTGAAAAATGGTTACAGGCACCATCCCTAATTATTTCAGTAAGAAATGATTTAATTTTTATAACTCTACCTTAAATAAACAAAGTTCTCAAAAGGCATTTATTTTATTGATCACAGCCTACAACTCTAGCGAATGCATTTTTTTGAAAAGAACCTGGTCGCAATATTTTAAAATACAGATCTCCACTACAGGCTGGATTGAGTTTGGGGCTAAAAATTTCAGGCTATGCAGACAGAGGAAGAATTAAATCAGTCCTTGCTCGGTAGAGAAACAATGTTACACCCAGCCCAATCCTTCAGAAAGGAAATGTGGCTTGATCCCAGTTTGTCAATGAAAGAGTGATGACTAGGAATAACTTAGCCTAAAGCCACCAGAAAAAAGTATGGATTAGTCTGAGTGTTGTGAATGAAAATAGGTCTGAGTCTATGCAAATCTCTATTTGCAATATTCCCTGAGCCAAAAATCACAAAAACACTACTATTTTCATAAGGCACTCTTCAAATTTCCTGATGATTAATTTCTGCAGTAGCTCTGCCAGAAATGTGCTTGGGGGCATCTTGTATTTCACAAAGAAAAAGCAAGGAAAATAGAAATTGTTCAATCTTTGTGTGCAATACAAAATCTAAAATTATGGTTTAATTTACAGTAAAATTTTAATATAATAAATGTTATATCATCAAACAATTTTCTGTAATTATAGAAGTAAATAAATAAAAAATATTTAAAAAACAGAAAATCTAAGACTATATAACAAAAGAAGTTGTCTTACAAGATATAATATTAACTGCCTTTTCATATCTGCAGGAAGTCCTTCACCTAATAAATGTAATGAGAATATATGGTACAAAATAAATTTAAAAATTTTTTTTAAAAACATTTTATATTAAAAATTCATATAAACTTGATAAGAGTATTTGATCACAAACTATCAGTGCCAGTAATAGAAAATTCAAGATGTGAGATAGGCAAGGCATACAGAATTTCTTTTCTTTTATCATTGAACTTTTTTCCCCTTTAGATTATGTTTAACTTTTTATTACTTAGTATAAAAACTTAAGATAATATGAATAAAATGTATAAAGATATTATAAGTAATTGATTGTTTGATCAATTAATTCTTCAAATGTAAAGTACGCATTATGTAAAGTCCAATGTATTTTCTGTACCTACGCATTATTTTCTGTCCCTGAAGCATCTGCAAATTTTCTGCTATTAAGACACCAGCTATATATCTAAATTACCATTAACATTTTTTCCTGCTGGCTGATAATGGCAATTGAGAATTACTGCTTTAATAAAAAAGCATTATCTGAAAATAGTTTGCTCTATTGTATTAATAAGTGAATTTTCTATTCTTATTTTATATAATGATAGTGTATTTGCTTATTTTAGATTTTTTTTTTGCATTAATCAGGGACCCCAACACATTTTAGTCCTCAAAAAGGGGGAAAGGGGACTATTTTTATTTAAGAAGGGGACTTCGGGGGACCATTTTTTATAAAAAAGAAGACTAAAAAATTATTGTGAATGCAAAAACATTGCACCAATTTTTGTAAATATACAATATATTTTTTTAATTACTTAGAAAATATATTAGATGGTTATTTTTATAAAATACAATTAAACAATGTAAACAGTTTTATTTAAACACATTTCAATATCCTAATGCAAGATATAGAAAGTATCCAACATTTTGGCATTCGCCTTAAAGGTAAAGTATAACAGTGATCAGTGAATAAAAAAAGTATAGAATAATAGCGACCTTGTTGAATATTAAAATTAATATATAGAGAGTTTAACCCGAGTTGAAAAAGAGGTGGGCGCTACTATTGTGGAAAGGGCATTTTTTACATTCTTCAATGCACTTTTATAGAGTCTAGAATCTTGCTGCCTTTTTTTGATGTGTCCATTCAATTCATTTCTTTTTTTAATAGAAAGAAAAAAAATCACAAAATACGTCCATTTAAATAGGGCATCCACAGGAAAAAATCATTATTTGTTTGAGACCATTATTTGTTTGAGGGGGGGGGGGAGGATAAATCTTGAAATTTGTCAATTAGTTGTTCAAAAATCTTCAATCAGTCATGAAAGAATGACAGTTTAAAAAATCATGGAAAAACAAAAAATTTCATCAAAGAAACAAGAAAAAATCCAAAACTTTTGTCAAAAGATTAGAAAAAGGCAAATTTTGCCTCGCCCCCCCCCCCCAAAAAAAAACCATAAAAAAATGCAAATTTTCAAAAAGAGGAGTGGAAAAAAGCACATAGTTTCTACCGGAAGTGAAACCCCCTCCCCCTGCTCCATTTCTATTGTAACCTTTCAAAACCTTTATGAATTTCATTTTTTTTTGGGGGGGGGGGAGGCTTAAAATTAATTATTTTATTATTAATATCTTCTTATTATAATTAATTATCTTTATTAATTATCTTTGTGATACTGTGAGATTTTTCCAAAAATTAAAGCAGCCATTTCCAAAAAATAAAAAAAGTAGGTCATAACTCCTAAAATTCAGCCATAAAATGTATCGTAAATTTTAACAAATGATCAGAAAAAAAAAAAAAAAAAAAAAATCATAAATTATTGAAAAAAAAATCACCAATTTCATCATACAATCGCGGATCAAAGGATCATGAAAATATACAAATTTCATTCACGGATCACAAAAAGGAAGAAAAAATAGTGAATTTCGACAGAATTGAAAATAAAAATGAAATATTTGTCAAGAAATTGCAAAAAAACAGCAAATTGAGTACAAAGATGGCGAGAAACCCAGGTTTTTCCCCCACGGCCCTTTGATGAAATTCACATTTCATCAAATTTGTATTTTTTAGCCTAATGTAATAATTTATTAATTCCTCCTTTTAAATATAGTTTATATGAAATTAAATATAGTTTATATGAAGTTTTTAATGCAAATTTCAGCCTTTTTTTTTCATTCTGAAGTAATTTTTTTGACATTCATAAATGGAATTTAGTCTCAAACTTTTAGCCTTAATGTAATAAATTTTCTCATAATATGATTGCATAATCAGATTTGAATTTTTAACTAATTGTAGCCTTACTTTATGTATTTTTGTGTTTTTTGCAGCATTTTAAAAAATTTTAAAAGGGGAATTGGTTTCAATATTTCAGCCCAATTTAATAAATTTTGTCATCTTTTGACTAAAATTTATTCGGAATTGATGCAGCATTTTTTTAAAAGTCTCTTATTATTATTATTGTATTATTATTATTATGTATGTGTATATATTTTGTGATGATTCTTTGACATTAAGTTTCAAAAGCTGATCATATAAGTAACAGGTCTGGCTAAGACTAAGTCTATCCTTGAGCAGCATGCTTAAGGTTTATCTTTGAAGATTGGTCAAGCAGTAGTTTAATACAGCAACTTTTCTGTTCTACTATTTTTTAATTTTTAGGACTTTTAATGTGATTTCTTTATGAGTTTCTTAAAATTTGTATTATGAGAGGAATTTTTTAACACCAAAGAAAGAATTCCAGTTACAATGTTTCAGCCCACAATAATAAATTTTGTCTTCTTCCATTTCTGAGCTTTTAGCGAGTTTTTAGAATTTTTTTTTTTGTTATTTTGAGCCAATTTTTTTCAAGTCACTGAAAGGGAACTCGGGAGACTAAAATGCATAAAAGGGGACTTTTTGGGGGAAAAAGGGGATCATTTGGGAGCCCTGATTAATGAATTAAAATAAAGAAAATTTCTAATATGTAGCATCTCTGATAATTTTGATTAGAAAATAATTTAAAAAATAGCATCCTAAAATCAGTAAAACTTTTCACAAACCACTGCTATTTTAGAAAAACATGAAATGTTATGTTATGCATGTGATATACTGCAATGTGTTCTGTGTTCTTAAAAAGCCGGGAGTAGATTACACTTTAGCACGGGACCTCAATTATAAGCAATTGGTGGGGTTGCACTTAGTTTTATTACTACATATATATTTTTTAAAATAGCCAAAGCATTCATTAATACTAAATATGACTCATTTTAAGAATGTCACAATATAAAGTATTCAAAATAAAATTAATAATATTTTTATTAATGGAATCTGTGAAGTTATTTTGTTTTTGTGCAATGTCTGTTCAGTTTGAATAGATATTGTCAAATTAAAATAGTTTATATTTAACCAGTAGTATACCGGCCATTTTCAACATAGTATCAAGTCCGTTACCAAATGTCGATTTATTACCACATGGTTTTTTAATGATTATAATTTTTTCACCATTCTACTTTTTTTTTTTTCCAACTAAGAAACAAATATGCAATTTCCTTAAAATTTAATAATTTACATGAATATATACTGCAATTATTAGAAAAAGTTCTTGTACAATTCCTATGTGATAAAAATCTTGTGGCTAAAACTGTCTCTAATTTCAATTTAATTTAAGTATTATTGATAAGTATCATGTTTTGAAATTTAAGAACATAAGTCACTTCAAAGAAAGATGATTTTAGGATATTTAATAAATTTAAAACTGAGTATTTTCGGTAATTTTGTATGGTAATGGACTTGACAATTAGACTTACAAGTCAACTTTAAATAGTATTTACATATTATATTATAAGGCAAAGTGCACAATCATTTTTTTTTTCATATACCTTAAACATTTATTTTAACACCTGTCTCCATTTTTAAGAGAAATTATTAAGTTTTAAAATAAAAATAAAATTCTAAAATGTAAGCAAATGGTGAAATTGGCCCATACATGTTTGGAAAGCATTATTTTACAAAATTAAACACTTGGAAGAAAATACAGTTCTCACTCAATTTCTCTAAAATTGTAATCTATACTAATAAAAGAACAAATCACTCTGTTAGCCTGTGTGTATGTATGATGGCTAGCAAAATCTACTGCACATAGAAGTCTGAAAACTTGGGTGTAGAAAGTCCAAAACAGTCCTGATGCACCAGAGGCTCAGATTTTGAATTTTTTAAGAACCAGGGCCCCTCTAAGTTTTTATGCACTAAACTGTTCATAACTTGCTCCCTTTTTATCCAATCGTCTTTGTTTAGAAGGACCTTTCTCCACTTAGTTATTTTCGCCTTTCTACTTTCCAATTATGACCCTGGACTCTTGGGGGCCTCTTGAAATGTTTGTGTGCATAAATTGTCCTAATAAATTATTTCTTTTTAATCTGACCTTCAATTTTTGGAATTCTTTTTCCATTTAATTATTCTCACGTTTTTATATTCCATATAAAACACAGGGTCCCCTTGAAGTTTTTGTGAATATAAATTGTCAATAAAATCACCTGTGGTGTACTTTTAAAGTTGCAACTAAGGAATAGCATATGATTACAAAATATTTCATTTTGGAGAATTGTAAGTTTGTTTTTAAGTAGAAAAATATAACTTCAGTTAGAATTTTAGGCTATCACGTCGATTTCATAAGCCTACGCTTACGATTGGCTAATACGTGAAGAAAGGTGACATTGAGCCAATGCACTGCTAGATATTGTGAGAAATTACTGCGATATATTTTCTCTGATTTCTAATTAATGTGCAAATTTTGCATCCAGAACTTTGGCAATTTCAATGTTTATGAACATTTTATAGCATAAAAGTTTAAAATTAAGTTGTCCCCATAAGTTTCAATGGAAGTCTGTTTCTAAGCTTCTTTTCCATCATCGCCCCATGGTCTATATGTAGTTAGGGACAAGTTAGCATTGAGTGGGTCTCTCAATATGACTCTTATGTATTTAAAAGTTAATTTAAAACCTAAGAGTTATAGAGAATAGCAAAATTTATTATTATTTAGGCTTGATATCTCTTTATACATTTATGGTATACCCATTCATATTGTTATAGTATATACAGCTATAACTACTCTACATTGTACAGTTTTTTAAAAATTTTTATTATTCTTTCAGCAATCATTTTCTTTTAATAATACAGTTAACTCCTTCACGATGAGAGCACTTTTCTTAATTTTTAACCACTAATTTTGCAAAACAGAAAATTTTCTGTATACTTAAAATTTGAAAATGCTCCAATTATATAAGATAAACATTACAATAAAAAATAACGGAATAATGAAGGATTCTGAGAATTTTAAATGGTATGCATAACAGTTGCTCGTCTCTAAGATATTAATAATACATATGCTTATTGTACGGAATCCTCTGAGCGCAAGTAACACTCCCACTTGACCCCCTTTTTTTTTTGGGGGGGGGGGGGAAATATTAAGAAGTACATATGACATAGACGAAAGTTTTGAGATTGGCACATCCAACTAGTTTCGTTTAGTTATTCTAATGATTGTACATTCCAGTTAAGACCCTGAGCCCCAATGGTCACCTAGGGTCAGTTTAGTACCCTTGAAATTTTCATTCGCCATGCATATTTCACACCCTCATTTTCTGCTGATATAAAAATAAATAAAATGAACCAAAATTTTACCTATTTCTAAAGGATAACTAAAACCTTTTTCTTCTATATAGGATGATATAGATGCTTCACATAATTCATCTTCTACTCCTTGTTGAGTCCATAATACAGCTAACGGTGAAAGTAGTATGAAAAGAAATATATTATGAGAAAAACAAATATACATAAATCACATATAAAAAAAATTAAAAGGTATTTTACATGAAATATGTAAGAGGTTAAAAACCATAAAATATAAACACTGATCATTTCATAAATTTTTATTATCTGAAAATTAAAGTCAAAATAATATTACTGGTAATTTTTACATATTATTATTAAAGTAAGAATCACAAGAAAAATAATTTATTGCAACAATTTATTCACAAAGAAAAAATAATTTAATGCAACCATAAGTATTTGAGCATAATTTTTTGAAAATTAGAATAATGATATCCTAAAAACTTACTTTGATGAGATTTATCACCAGATACCCAATCTTTAAGAACCCATAATGTTTCATTATTGACTAAATTTGGATATCTAACAAAATTAAACATGTATAAGTGTTATTTACATTGTTAAAATGCACTAAATAATAAACAATGTGACAAATATGACATAGAAATAAATTTTTATAAATAGATTTAAAAAAAAAAAAAATAAGTAGATATTTATAAGTTTTTTTACATACAAGATGAAAGCAGACTGAAAAATTATTATTATTACTATTATTATTTTTTGCTTCCTAAATTATTATCTTATTTATAAAATAATTAAAAAAAAAAAAACTCTACTAAATTATACTATAGAAGAAGGGGGGGGGGATATTTCAATACACATTGTCACATGAAAATGCAACATTTTCATGATCACAAGTTTAAATTGAACTCAACATTTCATATTCTTAATAGCTTCAGTAGTTTCCCTTTATCCTTTATTTATCTCACATTTCATCATATTTAATTCTCACTAATTTGATATCTCATTTGGTGAAATGTATATATTAATATTTACTATTGAAAAAAGAAAATATCTAAAAGGTCCAAGTTATATGTATTTTCATGATTTCTATTTTTACTTAGTTAATAATTGACATCGCTGATTTCCAGATGGAAATATTACAAATCAAAAAATACCAACTTTTGGATACCTTCCTGGATCTAAAATTTTGTTTTAAAAAATATCAATATTTTCTCTTTCTAAAATAAATATTTTTACTATAGATCAATTTCATATTTATTTTCATGTTTTTCCTCAGTTTGAATGATCCCCTCAGTTTTTCAGTGGAGCAACAATTCTAAGATCGTTTGAATAGATTTTCACTAAAGATATAAAATAATACAAGTTTCCTAGTGTACACCAAGCATGTGGCCAACTATTTAACTGTGGCCTGTTAAGCCTTTGACAATTTAATTGTTTTTCAATTATTCCTGATCAAAAAATACTTGTCACAAACACATTTGAATTAATTGTAGTGATAGATATTACAATATCAGATCAGATAGATACCAGAAAATATATGATCCTTGCCAGATGATAAGAGTTTTTTATTCAAACTGCTACCACTGTTTTTTAATAATACTATTCAATGTGTTGAATCTATCATTAAACAAAGAAAATAATACTCTTTGGTAATAAAGTAGTATCATTCTGGAATATAATAATAATAATAATAATAACAATAATAAACACGGCTCATCTCATCTGTAACAATGATATACAGATATATCTAACTCAAATTTAAATTTCAGCTCCAAGAAACTGTGACTACAAAGATGCTAGTCATAATATAGTAAAGACAAGGATGTGATAACATATTAAGTCAGAAAATTTAAAAAAATTAACATTTTTTTACAATATTTATCTTAAAAATTTTTATATATATATTTTTTTCCCCTTTGATATTTAAAGACATTATAAAAATAAGTAAGGAGCTTCTAGAAGTTATTTTTGTGCTCAATAAAATCAAAGCAGCTGTTATTTTCGAGACTCTCCATTTTAAAAATCTTGACTGAATATAGTTAACCATTTAAAAAAATTAATCTGTAATTAATAGTGCTTTCCCAAACATTTGTTTTATAAAAAGACACAATCACAAAATTAAAAGAAAAATGCAAAGATCTGGGAAACATATTTTTGTATGATTTTGATTGCTTTTCAAATGTTTAAGAGCTGGATATGTAGTTCAATTCATATTTCAGATTGTTAAATGCCATTTGTATGTACAGGCTAAACCACTGTCAATCTAGTATATTTATTGGAGATATGTACAGTAGAGCACAGGCCGGGCTTCGGCCCGGCCCAATTTCCTAGGGCATTTAGGGTGGGCCGGGCAAGGTCTTGGGCCTAACTTATTTTTTCTGTACGAAGCCGAGACTGATTTTATTCTTTCTAGTCCTCATGGACCAAAATAATCAGATTGGTTTGAATCATCCCATATGAAAATCCATTTCTCGATGTGGCCAAGTCTGTTCAAAAAATCAGTAAAATTTGGCTTGGTCCAAATTTTTTTGCAAAAAAGTCATATACTTTTCAATTGTTATTATTCTAGAACTAAACATTTGAATTTATTCTTTTTGAAGAATCATAGATTTTCAGGTTTATTTAAATAAGAGTTAAACACATGGAAAAAATAATAATAAAATAAAATGAAACTTGCCTATGACGGAATTTTTTTTAAAACAGAAAACTGGAAATTTCTTTAAACTTCTTTTAAACTGTTCATCCATGTAAAATGAATACAGTAATGCACGACAAAAAATTATATTAAAAATTTACACCTCCTAAAAACGTAATGTATTTTTTTTCTTTCCAATGCGATTCCGTCACAATGATTTTATTTTTCCATGTACCATTTTTTAGATTTTTATGGCTTTATTACATAAAATATGCATTAATAATACTAATGATAACTGAAACAGTTACATACAACAAACAAAAGTTCATTAAAAGCATAAATATCGCAGCCCATGGCACTTCTGCATAAATGAAACTATAAACATAAAAAGGACAACGATAAGTTTTTTTGGTCAGAACTTTTTTGTAAGAGTAAAGATCAATGTAATGTAGAAATTCACTCGGGCCAAGCCGGGTTTGGGACAAAATTTAACTTTTTCAGAGCTGCTCAGGCCACTAAATTTTCTCTCCGGTCGAGCCGGGCCACAGTTTTTTTTTTTTTTTTTTTTTTTTTTTTTTTTTTTTTTTTTGTGGATTGGGCTGAGTTTGAGCTCGGAAATTTCGGCCCTTGCAGACCTCTAATGTATAGTAAAAATATGCAGATATAACTTCTTATACAGAAATTTTGTGGTTTTCTACCCACAAAGTTTTAATTGTTAATTTCAAACTATTATACCAGGGTACGATTTTCATTTTTAATTGACAAATTATAAATTTTGATAACAAAAAACTCAATAATGGACAGAGTATTTGGAATTACCAGTTTATTTCGCAAATCACAAAACTAAACTTTAACTTCTGGGCAAATTTCGTAATGTTATCATGTTACTTGATAGCAAGCCTTTTAAAGCAGAATTTATTAATTTGGCTAAACCAGTTTTAAAATAAAATTTATTTACTTTAATTACTTCCAGAAAAGGCATTATTACAAAAATCATCAGATTTAAAATTTTTATTATACTAATAAAGTTTCAATAATTATATTAGAAAAAAAATTCCAAAGAAAATTTGGAAGTTGCAGGAATATGAAAATTAATTTAATCTATTTGCTTCACTTCTAATGATTGATGTCGTAATTGTTGAATTTATTATGCAATTCACTGAAATTCAATATACATCTATCTAGGAATGAAGTTATAATGATACAGTATTTTCTTTAGTTTATTATTAGTCACTTGATTTATCAAAGTATTATGGAAAATTATGTATTCTAGCTGCATTCATCAGTGTACTTTTGTAAGACAGCTTTATATATTTGTCAACCTTCAGAGTTTTTTTTAAAAGTTAGATAAGCAATGTCAATCAGAAAATTATTTAATAAATTAATTCTTTATGCACTGATGGTACCTGTAAGAATTTGAAGAAAATTTAATATAAAATTTATTTACTCAGTCTATTAATAAAAATTTATTTTTCTTTCTGCACAAAAAACGCGTTTTTATCAAATTTAAATAGTGTAGAGAAACAAGTGAAGCTAAATATTCTTAATTGTTTTCATAGGTGTAGCTTTTCTTTTTTTAAATTAAGTTACCGTATTTTCGGATGTATAGTCCGTGGCTTATACAAAAAAAAAAACCTTCCAAAATGCCAGTGCGGCTTATACACGGTGTGGGTTATACAAAGATTTTTTTAAGAAGAAATTGGAAATCATGATATTTTTTCTACAACTTTTAAACCTTTTTTGAAAAAAAAACATCAAAATTTGTACATTTGTTTCGCTATGCTGCGAAATTTAGAAAGTTCTCCCATGTTTGTAAAGGCTTTTTTTTACTGCTTAAATACAGTTGTTTCTGGGTTTGGAAGAACTGTCGCAACTATCGCCAAGTATTGCACTGATATATCTATAATAGTTACCATATATACTCGCGTGTAAGTCGTGAAATTTTAGACAAAAAGAGAACTTCAAAGTGGGGGGTCGACTTATACGCGAGACCTAAAAAAAAAGTCTATAAATAAAATATCAGAAAATAATTTGCTAGCGAATCGGTGCTGCAGCACTCCACTGTGTTTGTAGAGTACAAAATCCAAAATCCGGAACCCTTCCAACGTCGACGCTTCTGAATTTAAGATCATTTCAGATTTAGTTTATTTTTTAAAAAAATAATCTACCCTATCCTGTTGCAAAGAACAAAAAAAAAAAAAGTGCGTGATTTATGTCATTTCGGAACGATTCAGAGCAGTCGGTCTTTTCTGAAATGATCCCGAGGAATTGTTCCTTTACAGAGTCGTTCCATTTCAGAACGAGTTCTAGGAATTGAACTTTTCCGGAGTCGTTTCATTTCAGATAGAGTCCGAGGAATCATTCCTTTTCTGAGTTCATGGATTTCGGACCGATTCTGAAGATTCGATCCTTTTGAGAACCAATGACCTAAGATACGTATACATTTTATGTCCAAAATTTTGAATTTATCACCATTTTTTTTTTTTTTTTTTTTAATTTTCGGAAAAATTCAGAAAAAATATCACACTTGTTTGAAAAAAAAAAAAAAAAAAAAATGCACGTAAACGCCGCATCGCTTGAAAATTTATCTTAAGACATGTAAACGCCGTGGCGTTTCTTCCGAAAATTACGGTACTGATAATCTTAATTTTAGGTATTATGCATCACGAAAAAAATTTGGTAAATTTGTGTTAAAAATTATTATTAATGGCTTCTAATTTCGAACCCTGATCGAAATATACGTTCGTAAATGGTGTATAGCCCGCAGACTATACACCGATGCATCTCCGTGGGTTATACACGAATTTTTTTACTGCACTGCTCGATTTAGAAGCACGGGCTATACACCCGAAAATACGGTATATGTAACATTTTCAATTACAAAAGCCATTCAATTTACAGAGAGGATCAAATGCACTGCTTTTATAAGATTTGTGATATTTCCATAAGAGTATTTTTGGTTAGTTAATTTGATTAGTTACAGATTAATTAACAGTTAGATTTAGATTTACCTTACTAAAATAATGAATTAAATATTGTGATTTGCTTATTCTAAATTTTCACACAATGCTTAGACATAAAATTAAATAGAAATTGAAAAAAATAAAAATAAATAAATTCTACAATGTTTATAGTTGTGAAGAAACTTAAAATAATTACAAAATACATAACAGAAAAAATACTTTGGCACATATTTAAATTTCAAAGAGCTATTTAAAATCTAGTCTTATACATTAGTACAAATTAGGATTGCAAATTAAAATACAAAACAATGTTCTTAAATATTCTAAAAAACAATATAATTGAAAAAAAAAAAAAAACCTTGAAACTATATACAATACAGCCTCGATTATCCACGCAATTGGGTGGCAATGACAGCACGGATAAACCAAAAAATAGAGTACAAACACGAAAAATAAAATTTTCAACATAAAACTGTGTTTTATTGTATGTGTACAGTACTGCAAAAACATTCGTTCTACGTCTAAATCACTAAAATAAAGAAGAGCAAACAATTTTTTTTTATTCATTGAGCGGAGAAGTATTGCCTTTTTTATGCAATGTTGGTTTTTTTCTGTAAATGATCTGTTACATTTAATGAAGAAGCTTTGAGAAAAAAGCCATTATTTTATTTTTTGAATCACTCTGGAGCCGTCAAGGTGAGTGATCAGAGAATGTACACGCTATATAATTTTCTAGCTTTGGGGGGTCTATTAAATTTGCTAACTATAGGGTCTATTAAATTTGCCTTGCTGTAAAATAAATAAAATATATATATATATATATATATATATATATATATATATATCGTCGCGGATAATCTGCACCGCAGATCCGCTCACGTCAAATTTTAGACAAAATCTGCGAGACAATCCGCTCGCGGATAATCGGGGCTCTACTGTATCAGATAATTAACATAGTTTTAGAAATAATACAAAAAACAGATTTACAAAGTAAAATAACATTTTGCATGCTGGGCTTTCTTTCTTTTTCCTTTTCTTACCTTTAGAAAAATATTTTGAAGTAATTAAGAATATTTCAGCATTAAACTTTTCCAATAAAAGTGTTATTTCTTTCAGAAGGACAAAACTATTTTAAATTCAGAAGGACAAAACTACAGAAAAATATATTTAAAAATACACATAAACAATGAATGCAACTTTAAAATACATATATAAATCCTATAATGCATATAGAAGGGTATTACAATATTGACTCAATCTGGCTTTTAAACCAAAGAATTACCTAGATTGCATAACTTTTATGAGCAACTCATTGCCTCTATTAGTCTGCACCGACCTCATTGGACTAAAGAAATATGAGAAACAAAATCAACATAATGTATGTATAAAAATCATTTTTTTTGAGACAGTTAAAAATTTCAAAACATTCACCAAAACAAAATATACAATAAAATTCAAAGGTTCAACAAGAAGATACTTTAAAATACTGTTTATCAATAAAATAAAACATTAAGTAAATTATTAGATACTACAAATGTCAGAAAATCCAATATGAAACAAAAACTGAAAGTGGAAAATAAAACAAAGATAAAAGGAGCAAACATAAGCAAAACGTTGAAAATAACTATATTGATATTTAATTATTTTCATTAAAGAAAGCTTTTGTACTTTTGTAGTAGTTATCCAGGGTTGATAAAAATCATGATTTTTTTTAAACAATAAAAAAATCAGATTTATTTGATTTAAATCAGATTTTTTTTAAATTTAAATCTTTTTTTTTTAATAATAGTATTTGTGAACTTATTTAATACCTACATGAGTTTATTTTTTCTGTATAGATTTACACATTCCTATTAATTTCATTCAATTTCCTAGATATTTTAAATAAAACTTAAAAATTGATTCACTTCAAACTTAGAATTTTATTATTCTACTATTAAATTTAAATTGTTATGCATATATCTATATATGTTCTGTGTATAAATTTCTAGTTAATTTAAAGTTATTTTTTATAAATGTATTATCACAACAATATACATAATGTATAAACAAATAAATTAGGCAAAAAAAGCTAAATGTATATGTATATTCCAGGGATGTAGTAAAGGGTATAGAGGGGGGGGGGGGGGGAGTATATTGTGTATAACTTCTGGATTTTTTAAAGGTACACAGTCAGTGTTGTCGCTGACATTTGACCAACGTTAGTAATTTGGCTAATTAAAAATAAAAAACATTCGCCAAATGAAAAAAGTATTAGCCAAATAGATTCTCCATGTAGCACAAGAAAAACAAATATCTTTAATCCTTTAATGTACCACCTTTTTTTTTCAATATTTCTAAAATAACCTAAGTTTTTATAACTGCATCAATGATTGTTATTAATCTAATTTCAACTATCCACTACACATATATTGTATATATGCATATGTATAAAAAATGAAAAGGAAAAGAAAGAAAAAGCAAAAATTGAGACTAGCAACTTGGCGAATCAAATCGCTTGTTTACTCGCCAAATGAAGAATTTAGTCGCAATTTGGCGTAATGGCAAGCGACAACGAGAACACTGTACATAGTATACCCTCTGTTTCTCAAGAAAGCTATGGTATATACATTCTAGGGCATACCCTCTGCCTTGAGCATATACCCTCTACTTAGAAAGTATACTCTCTGCTTTTTTATGACTACACCTCTGGTGTATTCAATCAGATTCAGATTCACTAATGTTTACATAGATTGTAAACTTATTTTTGATATACATTCTTGCCATAATCCCCATCATTTTATCACTACACTCTTTGCACATTGCTACTACCCCTTTCTAAAAATAGTCTTTTTTCTGTAAAATAAAGCCACATTGGATTTTTTTTCTATGAACCATTTTTCTTATGTATCTATAAATCCAAAAGCTCTCTGTATCTGCATTTAGTATTAATAAATGGCATTATTATTTCAACTTGTGATTCACACTATACTTATACTAATCTAATGATTGACAAAACAGTTACTAGCTGAAAAATAATCACATATCTGAAAACCCAAATCTATCAATTATCCGTGTTATTTTGCCCTCAGCTGATTTCAACAATCAATAAGGCTTACTTGTACAGTAGATTTGGTTTTTATTGGTAAAATTAGCACTAACTTCAAAATCTACCTATATCTGTAGACCAAGCTAGCAGGGATTTTTTTTTTCTTGTACATAAAATAATAAAACAATTTTTTTTAAAGCCTAAAAATTATTTTTTACTATTTACTACATTAATTTTTTTTCCACATTTTTTAAATTTTAATGAAAGCATTTTTAAAAAAATAATAGTACACATACACACGAAAAAAGAAATGTATATACATAATTTTTTAGTCAAACAGCTAATTTTTAGTTTTATTTTACATTTATACATTACGCTAATCTTTTAGTCTTTTAGAGCCTTGTGGAAACTTTAAAATTTAATCTTTCCATCCTCCCCTTGCATATAGTACAATCTATAAAGCAGATAGTGTAAAATAATAGAATTTTACAGTTTTCCATAATAGAAACTATGGCATTAGAAAAAAAAAAAAAAAAAAAAGTGCAATTTAGGCATTAGAAAGTGATATGTTGCTAAGTGATATAAATAACTATGAAAACAAACTTGATGAGTTTTTTTGCTTGTTTATATGTGTATTTTGAATACATATAACTGTTGTTTTTTATGTAAAAATTACTTTTTGTTTCTCTATAAAATTTGGTAAATGACTTCTATATGTTAAATAAAATGTGTGAATATTGAAAAAAAGCTGTGTATAAGAAAAGAAACAGTGAATAGGTTTCCAGAAAATATGTTGCCAAATTTTTCTTATTTACTAAGGCTTCTAAACTGAAAAAATACTGAGAATTTAAATTTTGTATCCGTCCATATAAAGTATGGTACTTTTCCTATATAGGGGCCTTGGCACACTTTTTAAAGTTTGACATAATTTGAGCTTCAGAAATGGGATTTTTTGCTGAAAGATATAAACAGCTACAAAAACAAAATTAATGAACTTACATACTAGTACTTTCATTTACATACAGTCACCGCAAAACAAATCTTGACACTTGCGATTTTAGATGTTTTGTTAAATATCTAAAAATATACATAAAGAATAACTCCGAAACTCCAGATGTATAAACAAAATAGTACAGGTCATACATTTTCAAGTAGATTTTTTTCCAAAAATCAATAGGGGACCATCAACAAAATGAAAAAGAATGAATATCTTTTGAATAACCCTGTAAAGACTATTGTAGTAAAAACGTTCAAACTGCAGTTTATGATTAAGTGGCTTATGGTAATAAACTGTTCATTTTTATGCGGATAGCATGTATACTCGTAGAGAAATTGAGGTTTTAATAAAAACGGTCCCAAATTTTGCCAAGTTTTTCGCTTATAATTTGCAGAGTTCTTAATAAAAAACAATGTTCTTTTCATAAAATATGAGAAACCACATTGTACATAATATTCTGTCATCAAAATTAAAAAATATTAATAATTATATGAAAAATGAGCAGGTTTATTAAATAAATTTTCACTGTGCATGTGTCATTTCTATAAAAATTTCATTTGCATATTGTGTTAGCCAAATATATAGAGCAACTTTTGCTAAAGTTTCAAAATCATAGCTTGAAAATTCTGAAAGTTATCGTTAATAGAAGATCAAAATCCATTATTCCAAAAATGAAGCAAAAACATGAGGAGTTGTATCCAAATGTAGTAGTATGCGCAATACTGTGTAGACACTAATCAATGGAATATGGATACAGCCCCTCATTTTTTTGTTTCATTTTGGGAATATCGGATTTCGATCTTATTCTTTAGACAATAATTTTCAGAATTTTCAAGCTATGAGTTTGAAACTTTGACAAAAGTTGCTCTATACATTTAGCTAACACAATATGCAAATGAAATTTTTATAGAGTTGACGCATGCACAGTGAAAATTCATTTAGTAAACCTGCTCATTTTTCATACAATTATTAATATTTTTTAATTTTGATTACAGGGTATTATGTACAATGTCGTTTCTCATATTTTCTAAAAAGAACATTGTTTTGTATTAAGAACTCTGCAAATTATAAGCGAAAAACTTGGCAAAATTTGGGACCGTTTTTATTAAAACCTCAATTTCTCTACGAGTATACATGCTATCCGCATAAAAATGAACAGTTTATTACCATAAGCCACTTAATCATAATCTGCAGTTTGAATGTTCTTACTACATTAGTTTTGAAAGGGTTATTCAAAAGATATTCGTTCTTTTTCAATTTGTTGACGGTCCCCTATTGGATTTTGAAAAAAAATCTTCTCGAAAATATATGGCCTGTACTATTTTGTTTATACATCAGGAGTTTCAGAGTTATTCTTTATGTATATTTTTAGATATTTAACAAAACATCTGAAATCGGAAATGTCAAGATTTTTTTTGTGGTGACTGTAATTTATAAACTCTTTATTTATATCTATATTATTGTTGTTTTTTATTATACAATTTACTTCTGTTTGTACAGAAAAATAATTAAATGGCTTTTTTATATGAAATAAATCATATAAATACTGAAAAAAGAAAATATTTGTGTATATGAAAAGTGTATAATTTGCCAGAAAATATGCTGCCAAATTTCCTTCTTCACCAAGGTCTCTAAACTGAAAAAATCTGAGAATTTAATTTTTGTATCTATCTATATAAAGCTTGGTACTTTTCCCATTAAGGGTCTTGGCATATTTTTTTTTAATTTGACATAATTTGAGCTTCAGAAATGGAATTTTTTGCTGAAAGATATAAACAGCTACAAAAACAAAATTAATGAACTTTTAAGTTCATTTACATAATTTATAAACTCTTTATTTATATCTATATCATTGTTGTTTTTTATTATACAATTTACTTCTGTTTGTATACAAAAATATTTAAATAGCTTTTTTATATGAAATAAATTATATAAATATAAAAAAAAAATACTTGTGTATATGAAAATTGTGTAATTTGCTAGAAAATATGTTGTCAAGATTAATTTCCTCTATCTCCCCAAGTCCCCTATATTGGAAAAGTACCTAAACCACATTAAAATTGGGCAGTTAAGAGATCAGATAGTACAGCACTATCTAGAGGCAGTTATGTTATTAATAACATTGGTTTAAAGATGTAAAGACTTACATTTTCATATGTTACATTTTAAATTCTGACCCATAGCTTTTTTGGGGAAAAAATCTCAAACATACAGAATTTAAATTAAATTGCAGTGAGTTCAGTTATGGGAGTATAATGGTTTTAAACAGGAATTTCACCAAATTAGCTAGTAATTGCCAAATTAACCTCATATATATGGCTACTTATTCTGTTGGAAAATTTGGTGCCATTGTGGTAACCCCATCATTGGTCCAACCAGAATTGTAAGAGACACACAGAGACTAGGATTTTATATAAATAGATATAAAAATTTTACTTTGCAATATTCATTTAAATTATTCTAAATTGATGGAATATACATCATTTCCTTATTTCTTAATAATATCTATTATTTATTTCCATCTGATTTCTTAATTTTAAAACACATATACAGTAGACTCCCTCAAATCCGCACTCCTAAAATCCGCACATAATTTATGGATGTAAACAATGAAACATTCAATTAAAATCTAGGTGCAAAATTTGACTTTTTTAGTTTCAAATTAATTCTATACATTTTTTAATTTGTAATTTTAGTTAATGTTATTGAATTCATGTTTTTTCATGAAGAAAGAATAATTTATTTCTGAAAAAGTCAAGATATTGCTGATATCATTGGCAATCACAATCTTACAAAATATATTTATGTATTAATCAAGCTTTTTTAGCTATTAAGTCTAGCTAAACCTAAAATAAAGGTTCGTTATTTTATGATTTTGATGTGAATTAGTATTGCACATTATTTATGAGGCAAGTTTCGTTGAATAATTTAGGAAAAACACATTTCATCTTTATAATGAATATTATTGTACATTAATGATTATTAACTTGACCTTTGCTTTTAGTATTTTAATCATTTTAAAAATTATCTAAATTTTTATTATTTTAATTTATTACTTATTTTAATATTTTAGTATATTGTAAGCATTTATTATACTTTTGATTTCATTATTAATTACATTCAAATTACTTTTTAAGAAATATAAACAAAGCAATGACCAGAAATCCACAAAATTCTAAAATCCACACAACCTCTGGTCCCAAGCTGTGCGGATTTGAGGGAGTCTACTGTATTAATAATTATCTTATTTGAAATCTTAATCTAAAACTTTCAATCCCTTCATAATTTTTTATCAACTACCAAAATTATCATACACTGAAGGAAGATAGCTTTATTTCCTGGGACAATTGCCCTGGGTGCGGAAATTTAGGGGATGTTAAATTTATACTATGAACATCATTTTTGGCCTGTCACTAGAAAAAGTTGTAGGGGGGAAGGCACAAAATTCTAACTTTGCCACGGGTGCAATTTTCTCTTTGCATGCCTCTGTGTAGTGTTCTTCATTCACTTTAAGATTTCTAATACGATGTAGCTATTCAAGCTCCATTCTGATACCTTTGCAAAATCTCAAATGTAGGAACATTTTTTCAATCTACATTAAAATTCTTCGAACAAACACTGACTGTGTTTTTACTGGGGAAATAACCGGAAAAATTACCATTTACCTAGAGATAATTGCCTCTAACCATTGAATTAATAATATGAGTGCAAAAAGAAATAACTGTGCTTTTAATTAGAGTTAGATCTCAGCCATGACGAATACTTCCAAGTAAGTTGACTTGAAAATAATACGATCTTACATTACTTGCTAGTAATTTATGAATTTACAGTACTGATCTATAGCCTTTCACTCTTTCAATGAGAAGTTTGTTCTAGTTTAACATACATATGAAAAAAAATCTCATTATTGTCACAGAATGATGCCAATTCTAGGTTTCAAATTACAGTCAAAAATGTGATTTTTTATTGGCTTATAATTATGTAGTCTATACATGGTTTCTTTTTGTGGCAACAAGAAAGAAATTATTGCAATGGAAAATGAAAAAAGAGATTTGAACAATAATAAACTGTGGCAGGTCTTTAAGTAATTTTAAGTTGAGAGTAATTTTATCTGTGTTTAAACATATGTATATCAAGTTTTATATAAATCTGTCAAAAATTGTAGACTTGTATAAAGGACACTTACACCGAGAACAGCTTTTCATATAAGTATAGGTGTTATAGGCAGAAAAAGTGCACAATAAATAAATGTCTATCAGCCATTTGGAAATGTACATTATAGAAGTTTTATTATGTTCAACACAAATGTTTATAAAATTACGAGTTACTGCAATGTAGAATGTAATTTTTTTGGTTCTTAATCCTATCATTAATCTTTATTAATTAAAGCTAACATGAAGTGAAATATATAGAATAATTTCTTATAAAAAGATAATAAAAAGTGTAAAATAATTATAATAGACTTTTAATTATTCTCTTAATCTTATACACTTATTTTTAATTTAGTGTAATCATTATTAATTGTAGATATTACATTTATTTATTTGCAGAAGATATAAACATACAAAATAAGGGAGAAAAATGTGAAGTAAAGTTTTATTATAACATACTAAACATCAACATAAGTTTAAAATATTTCAGCATGTAGAAAAATAAAATTGCAATTTTTAAAGAAATTAAAAATTACATACTTTGTAGCTATAATTTCATCCCTAGTTCTTCGAATTAATAATACTGGACCACTATACCTAAAAAAAGAAACAGATTTATAAATTACAAAAATAGAATTAGGTAATTAAACCTAAGCAACAGCAGAAATATCTTACATGTTTAATTGCTCGGCATTATTAAGATCCATATAATCTCGAATTGTTCTGACAACAAGAGGCTCTAGAAATACCAAAATTAATCAAATGCAATAAAAAAATGGCATTAAAAATTAATTTTTGTATCAGAAAAAAATATATAGCAATATTTATAAATAAAAAAAAAGAAGATTAATCTATAAGATGATTCATCACTTTAAAATATCAAAATTACCTATGTTATGCTAGAAGTGATATATAAAAGTAAAAATGATACATAAATATAAATTTATAAATATAAATAATATATTTAAATATGAAAGACTATTGCCAGTTTTATTTTAATATATCACTCATAAAATAACATAGATAATTTTGATATTTTAAAGTGATGATTTATATTATATATAACAATTCATCCATGCTGGATTGAATACATGCAAAGTTATTGACAAGAGGATATTTTTGCATTTAAATATGAAAGGCTATTGCTATTTTTATTTTAGTACAGTAGACTCCCTCAAATCCGCACAGCTTGGGACCAGAGGTTGTGCAGATTTTAGAATTTTGCGAATTTCTGGTCATTGCTTTGTTTACATTTTATAAACAGGAATTCGAGTACAATTAATGGTGCTTTCGGAACTATAATGAATACTTTCAATATAATGAAATATTAAAATAAGCTATATACTAAAATAATAAAAATTTTGATAATTTTTAAAATGATTAAAATACTAATAGCAAATGTCAAGTTAATAATCAATAGTGTATGATTCATTATAAAGATTAAATGTATTTTTCCAAAATTATTAAACAAAACTTGCCTCATAAAAGTACATTACTAATTCATATCAAAATTATAAAATAAGGATTTTTTTTTTTTCAAGTTTAGCCAGACTAAATAATCAAAAAATCTTGATAATGATAATCTTGATATTTGGTAAGCAGATTGGGATTACCAGTGATATAAGAAATATCCTAAATTTTTTCCAAAAAAATATTCTTCCTTTATGAAAAAAAACACGAATAGAGCATTATTAAGAAAATTACAAAATAAAAAATATATGGGATTGATACAAAACTTAAAAAATCAAATTCTGTCCCAATATTTCAACTGAAGGTTTCATTGTTTACATCCTTAAAATATGTGCGGATTTTAGAGAATTGCGGATTTCTGGTTTGCGGATTTGAGGGAGTCTACTGTATATCACTTATAGCATAGCATAAGTAATTTTGAAGATTAATCTATTGAAGAACAACATTTTTAGGAAATGATATGAATTTGAAGAAGCATATTTATACATGATAACCTGATTATGGAAATATTCATATATTTTAACATTTTGAGGTTCTTTGAATATGTTTTTGCTATTTTTAAATAATTTAAATCATTTCTTACTTAAAGCTATAGTCTTTTATGTCTGTTATATAAATTTATATTTTTACTTTTTTCTACCTTTACAAGAAGGAAGTATTGGATTCGTGAAAATTTTCGAATTCTGGTTTTTGACAGATTTACATATTTTAAGAGGAGGGGGGGGGGGGGTCAAAGATTCCAAGAAACATGTTTTTACAAAATGTCTGTATGTGACAAATTTTGTAGACGCTCTATCTCAAGAACTAATGCACAGAATTTAAAAAATATTTATATTCAACTAATCCCTGATATAAATCAATGTTGATTAGTTTTTGGGGTAAATCGTTCAATAGGTGATGGTACTATGCTGCCTTCTTCATGATTTTCGCAGCAGCTTTATCTCAAGAACTACTGCATGGATTTTCACCAAACTTCAGATTTTGTTAGTCCTTGACATGAAAGAGTGCTCTTTACAGTTTGGTATAAATCACACAACAGAAGACGCTGCTATGCTGCCTTTTTCATGATTTAGACAAAAGCTCTATCTCAAAAATTAATGCATGGATTTTCGCAAAACTTCAGATTTGGTTAGTCCTTGACATGAATAAATGCTATGTACATTTTGTTGAAAATAGCTCAACAGGTGGCACTGTTACGCTGTCTTTTTCATGATTTCTACAATAACTGTATCTCAAGAATAAATGCACAGATTTTCATGAAACTTTAGATTCAGTTAATCTTTGATATGAAGTGATTCTGTTTACATTTTGGTGTCGATTGCCTGATAGATGGCATTGCTATGTTGAATTTTACCCGATTTCCATAATACTCTATGTCAAGAACTAATGGACAAATTTTAATCGGACTTCAGATTCAGATTAAACTTGATGAATATTATGCTAATTATGTTTTGATATCAATGGCACAACAGGTGATGGTTTTATTCTACATTTTTCCTGATATTTCCAATAGTTCTAACTAATGTACAGAATTTCATACCATTAGAATGCCCACAATGGGCATAGATTGCCATTTAATTTTGGTACTACAATAGCAAATTTTGAAATATTAACATATATGAAATAGAAGAAAGTTTTGGGATTGCCACATTTGACTAGTTTTAAATGAATTTTCATTTGATTCGTGTTTATAATCAGCTTCAGCGGTATCTCCAACTTTTCTCCCAGGATCCTGCTTTTGTGAAATCATGAATAGTATTTTACAATTTCAAAAAATCTAGTTATAATTTTGTGAATTTGAAATCATTGTTAATTTAGATTTTAATTTATAAACTTTTAGGTAAACATAAGTATGTAAAATACATATATTTTCTTTATATTAAGTATAAGTGACAGGTCAGATTGCACTTAAATTTGTGAAAAATTCAATTTAGAGATGAAAAAATGCTGTGAAGGGATTTTTAGGATAAGAAAATTTGAGAAAAATCCAATTTTAAAGTGAAAAATTTTGTGAAAGGTCCTATTTTGAAATGAAAAAATTTGTGAAGAGTTTTCTATAAGATCCAATTTCTTCCAAAAAAGAGACCTGGTAATGCTTTGACTGATTTTTTATTGTTTGTTTTTTACTGTATGTTTAATTTTCAAATTGATTTTTCCAAACAAACATTATTAAAATTCCGGACAGTGCTAGGTACTTTAGCTAATTAGTAACACATTAATTTTTAAGTTATGACTCATTTCTTAAAACAAAATTGAAATTTATGAAAATATCATCCTATTAAGTTTCTCATTTAAACTTAATTTCAAATGTGATTTTTCATTTTATATATAGCAAAATGAACTGTGGGTACATATGTTTGTAGATCATACAGTTTAAAATTTAAGAAAATTGATTGAGTAAATAAATCGAAATTAATAGGAATTCAGAGATAAAACTCTTAATTATTACGTAATATAAAAATTTTCACATACTTTCAATGTCAATATAGTATAAAAAGTTATTAGAGTCATATTTTGCTTAAGTAAGAATTACAATAAACAAACAAGAATACTTAGCAGTCAGTTTTTAACAATTGATACATAAACTCCAATAAAACAAAAAAAGTAACTCAAAAGTACAGTAACTGCATTTTATAAAGTAGTTGCAAAATTATCATTCATCACACTCAATAGTTTTGTGTTAAGATTCTTTGATTTAATGAAATAAAATAATTAAAATCTTCAACTTAAAAAAGACATCTAATGGCTAAAAGCATCAAATCAAAATTACTTTTTTTCCCCCAACACAATATTAATTAATGTTTTCAGAAACAATCACCTGAAACAAGCAACTTTTTATTGTTGGAGCAATTTTGTCACCCATAAAGATATAAAAGAGTAATGTCACCCTTAAAAGCCAATGAAATGTTTAGAAAACTGAAGAATAGAAAGTCACTTTCTGCTTCACTGTGGCAATTTTTAGCACTTTAAATTACCCTATGTAATAGGAACTTAAATCAAGTTTGATAAAAGATCTAAGATGACAAATATAGTAGATTGAAATTTGAAGAGTTGGATTTCAGTACAAGTTCTTATGGGATTTTTAAAATCTGCTCCTATTCACATGCATAGATACTCTTTCCTGTCACTTTCAAGATTTAAAATGTTAATTATAGAATAATAATAAAGTATGTTTTTGATATTATAATGAGTTGAGCTGCTTTCACAGTAGAAGCACAAGTAAAATCTTTTGAAAGATCAAGCATATTTAAAAATTTTTGATACCATTTTAAGATCTTTTAGTCCAGAACAGTTGTATTTGAATGATAATAATTTTGAGGGTTTTATTTTCCGAGTAAATAACAATTTTCTTTTTGATTTTATTAGTCTTTTATGAACTATTAAGGACCAAGCATCAGAGTTAGAAATAGGGAATCTTAAGAAAGACGTCAAATGATGCCTACAATTTTTTTTCTATGCGCCAAACAGCATTTCATGGTTACAATTTTACATTGCATCATATTCCTCCTTTCTTTTTGTAAGCATGTTAATAATAATATTGTTTTTTATTTTTATATGTTAAGGCAGGGGGAGGGTGTATATATCAAACACTATATCTCTGTCTTAAATATTAAATCAAGATAAAAACTGACTTTCTATAAAACTGTAAAACCTAATTAAACTACAATATATGGATTCTAGAAAAATGTTTAACTAATTATTTTTATAAATACAAAAATTAACAAATAAAAATTAAAATACAAATGTTTATTTTATTTGTTTATAAGTTTATATTAATTTGTAGTATACTTATGAAAATACAAACAATACAAAAATTAAAATCATGATACTTAGTTTTTACAATCAGGTATCTTAACTTGACAGTGCATTACACAGGAGTACCATAAATTAAAGGCCTTTTAAGCATTAAAATCTTTCAATTGGGAGCTATATAAATTTTTTAATGTGGCTTTGATGCTGGTTTCATCAATCATTGGTTAAAGTGGAGTCAGCTTAGATTTGATTCATGGGTGCATGGGAGCTTTAAACTATTTTTTCGAACAAGGTGTGCAAGAATTTTAGGGACACATGACTCTCCATGGCCCTAAGTCAATTTTGTCAGTCACCAGTAAAGGTAAAGTGAGCTTCAAGGTTATTGACAAATGCAGAGGTTGCCTTAAACACACGCTAATGTCCATATTTTACGGAAAAAATTATTCTTCAAGTGTGCACGATGGAAGGGAAAACTTACGCTAAAGTCAGAATAAGAGTGTTTGTCTTAAAAAAAAAAAAATAATAATAAAAAAATAAGTGAAAAAAGCTAGGTGTGAAATTTGACGACTAGGTATAATTTTGTGGTCATCAAATGCAATAATTTACTTGCATTTGGGGACTAATGACTGCCTAACCCTGCCGAGCATCTTATCAGGGACAAAATTTATTAATAATTGTAAAAAAAAAAAAAAAAAAAAAAAAAAAAAAAAAAAAAAAAATTAAAAAATTCTCAATGAATTCTAAATAATGTAGAAAATTTTAATATAAGATGACTTCCTAAGATTGTTCTTTCTTTTTAGGAAAAGATATAATCTTCAGTTAAACAGATATTTCTTTTATTTATTTATTTTTTCTCCTTTGGACAATTTGGTGATTAAAATGTTATTTAGGGAGTTCTCTCTCTCTCTTTTTTTTTTTTTTTTTTTTTTTTTGGGGGGGGGGGGGGGGGGGGGAATTGTATATGAAAAAAAAAAAAAAAAAAAAAAAGTAGAGCACTGCACCGCTAGTTCAGACCCCGTTAATTTGGATAATCTGGATCAGTCTTGTCATTATTTTATTTTATTTTATTTTATTTTTTCAATTTTGAGAAGCGATTGGGAAATTTCCATAACATAAATTTATTTCATCTCCTATTTTGAATAATAAGATCTTTTCGAAAAAAACCTAAAGTTTTTATATTTAAACTCTAAATATTTGAATATATTGAAATACTAAATATTTGATTTTATCCTAGTCTATCAAAGGAACAACCATGTATCAGTTAAGTTTGGCAATTCCAATTTTCACTGTATTCTATTTAATTCATTTAGAAATGTCATCAAAAGCTCACTGCACAATAAAGTTTTACTTAGAGCAATAAAAGGTAGCAACGTAAAGTAGAGGTCTGCACGGGCCCGGGCCTGGCCCGTACCCGGCTTGGCGGAATCGTTTTGAATTTTTTCACGGGCCGGGCCGGCAGATTTATAATAGTCTTTTCAACGGGCCGGGCCGGCAAAAAAATTGAACGGGCCAGACGGGCCGGGCTGATAAAAAAATTTTCGGGCCTGCCGGCCCGTTCTGAAGATTTAAGCAGAAACGATAAAATATGAGCTATTTTCAACGAAAATGGTTTTAACGAGAATAAGTATAAATGTGGCCAGCCACTAGTTTGACAGCATCAATATAAAAATTGCACAGTGTATCGGCATCGGACAATTACATTATGTGTAACCCGTTTTAATATTTTTTTAGCTGATTCATGCCGATCCGAGATCACGCTTGCACTATTTTTCTACATATAGACTGGCCGGACCGGTACTAGACTTAATTATTGGCAGAAAACATTATTTGTAAAATTATTAACAGCGATAAAGAACTTATGTTAGCTTAGTCTTCGGATATATACTTCTTGATGATTTTTAAATTAATTTCTCAATAATGCGAAAGTTTGACACATTTTCTGATTAAATTTAAATTGTAAAAGTATAAAAGTGATAAGCCTAACTATTGAAGGGATTTGGAATCGAATAGCGTTTTTCATTTTTGATAAATAAAATATTTGTATAACCTTGTTGAGTTATAATAGTTTCTCAAATGATTGCAGGTTTTTCTCCCTTCCCTTGCTATTGCATCCGGAAATTCTATTCAAAACGCTAATTATCACAGTATTTTATTTGTTTGCAGTATTCTTAAATTGCTTGTATCAAAAAATGGATAATGCCATTCGATTATATAGTTTCTGAATAAAGATATCTGCTAATCTTATGCGTTTCTGAGGGAAAAAAAATGAATTTAGAAATGTATCAGAAAGAAGCTTCTTTGTATTTAAGAATGAATTTAGATTTGAAATCTATAATAAAATGATATAGAAATATATTTATAAATCTTCTTTTATTAAACAGCTTCAAAATTAACCATGTTTTTAGCTTTCTTTTTTCTTTTATTCTAAGCCATATTAATTTTTTAATGAATCTTTATTCGAATGTTGAAAGCCTAAGAATCTAAGTAATCATTAATGTTGTTAATGTGTATTTGCTGTAAAATATACTGTATATGATAAAAATCTGAATTTTTTAGAAATCGTAGAAATTGTAACGGGCCAAAACGGGCCGGGCCAGGCCTGTTTTCGCTGATTTTTGTACGGGCCGGGCCGGGCCTAAAATATGAAAATGTAAACGGGCCGGGCTGGGCCCGAACTTTTGAGTTTTACAACGGGCCGGGCCGGGCCTGGAAATTCCGGCCCGTGCAGACCTCTAACGTAATACACTGTTAAAAATCTTGTCCTAGTTTGAATCAAATTTTGGTGCTCAATAGCTATCACTGTAAGATGGTGAAATCTTGAACCATTATTTGGAGCTCTTATTGAAGCACAGTTCCAATAGCTGGAACAAGGTTGAAAAAGGAAGCTCCAAAGGTTGGTACAACAGTACGGGATTTCACCATCCTATGATGGTAGTTACTGAGCACCAAAATTAGTTTAAACTAGGTATAAGATTTTTAACGTTGTGGACACACTGATTGATAAAGATGTCTTTCTAATCTTTGTCAGCCAGTCCTTAGGGATTATTTCCTTGTCTTTGTGACAAAACACATCAACAAATCACTTCTGGAAAATTGAAATATAATGAGGAATAAACGAGACTCAAAGAAAAAATACACTTGAAGATTTTGAAATCATATTCAAGCAAATTGATGGTTGCTCAGATCTTGATATCAGCAACATTAGCAATTGATTAGAAGCAGAGAATAACAAAAGTTATGTCTCATTTACAGTTGACAAAATAATCGCTTTGTGCACAACTAAAGGAAATGCAAATGATACATGCAAAAACACTATTATCAATGATGATCAACCAAAATTTATTAGCCATAATTAAGCAAAGTCCCATTTAGAGCAATAAATGATTTATTTTAAATGTCATGTGGAGTCTACACTCAACGAACTACTTATGCTCAAGTGAACCTGTGACCATTTGGCCCATAAATTTGGCACAGCAGTAGATTAGAAACTTTATAATTACAAAGCAAATATTTTTACTGTCTGTAAATATTGAATATGTTTAATATAAAGTTGATTTTCTGTAAGTATGTTTTTAAAAATTTGTTCACATTCTCGGTATAATTCGGATTTCGATAATCTGGATAGGGTCTGGTCCCAATTAATCTGAATTATCGGGGTTTTACTGTAGTTTAAAAAATCCTTCTATAGTAAAAAAAAACTAGCCTAAATAAAAAACTAAATATAAAAAGGAATGACTCCTGGAATGATGCTGATGTGGAAGATTTCCGGAACTAACGAATCCGGGCTGTCCACTCCTTCCATGAGTCGAATAGACCAATCAGGAAAGGGCTCCGTCTATGCATCGCCGTATGGGTTACCAAAAAGAGAGGAAAGGTTACCATCGCCAACAATCGCCAAGTTTGTCGCCAACTTGGCGATATAGCGCCAAATTTGGCGACCAAAATTAGTTGTCAAAAGTGACGCCAACTTGGCGATAACTGTAATATTTCGCCAAATTTTTAATTTCTTTACAACACCAGTCGTTTGATACATCATTTGAGAGGTTTACAACTGCTTATTCATATAATGGATGTCTTGTGTGTTATCCCCTATTCTGCTCCCCAGGGGGGACACATTTTTAATTTCTTTACAACACCAGTCGTGTTACACAAGATTTGAAAGGTCTGCAACTGCTTATTCATATTATGGATGTCTTGTGTGTCACCCCCACACTCTGCTCTCCCCAGGGGGGGTCACATTTTTAATTTCTTTACAACACCAGTTGTGTGACACATCATTTGAAAGGTCTGCAACTGCTTATTCATATTATGGGTGTGTTGTGTGTCATCCCCCAATCTGCCCCCCCAGGGGGGCGCATTTTTTATTTCTTTACAACACCAATTGTGTGACACATCATTTGAGAGGTCTGCAACTGCTTATTCATATTATGGATATCTTGTGTGTAACCCCCCTCTGCCCTCAGAGGGGGCGCATTTTGTAATTTCTTTACAACACCAATTGTGTGACACATCATTTGAGAGGTCTGCAACTGCTTATTCATATTATGGATATATTGTGTGTAACCCCCCTCTGCCCTCAGAGGGGGCGCATTTTGTAATTTCTTTGCAACACCAATTGTGTGACACATCATTTGAAAGGTCTGCAACTGTTTATTCATTTTATTGATGTCTTGTGTGTCACCCCCACTCTGCCCCCCAGGGGGGCACATTTTTAATTTCTTTACAACACCAGTCGTGTGACATATCATTTGAGAGGTCTGCTGCTGCTTATTCATATTATGGATGTTTTTTGTGTCTCTTCCCACTCTGCCCCCCAGGGGGGCACATTTTTAATTTCTTTACAACACCAGTCATGTGACACATCATTTGAAAGGTCTGCAACTGCTTATTCATACCATGGGGTATTGGCGAGCGCAGCAAGCAGGGGTAGCCAATAATTTGGAATCGCGAAGCAATTACGCGGGGGTTGGCGAGCATAGCGAGCAGGGGGGCGGGGCCCCCCTAGTATTTTAAACAAAACTAGAGAATAAGTTATTATATTATTAATTCATTATCAGACATCATTACAAATTGTTTTTTGGTGATGACTATGTGCATGATTTCCATTGTTATGTTATTAAAAAATCAAGTAATATGTTAAATTCATAATAATATATGACAAAGAAAAAACTATTTTTTATTCTATCTATAAAAATATATAATTTAATCTTAATATAAGCTTTATGGTTTAATGTTTATAAGTTTATATTAATTTGTATTATATTTAAAAGCTTACAAAACTACCATTTAAAAAAATGTGTAGACATTTGTTGAAATGTTATGCTAAGTCTCTCCAAAGGGAAGTTTAACTTTCTTTATTCATAAATGAAGATCTTTAAAAAAATCAACCAGTTTCTTAAACTCACAATTTAAAATCATCTACTATCATTAGAACTGGAAGACAAGTCTTTTAAAGTACATTAAAATTTAGTGTTTTGGACTTAAAAAGCAAAACATTATAAAACCACGTGTGTGTCTATATGTCAACTACCATTTTTCTTATAAATTATGGAACATGGAAAGTTAAAATTTGTAAGAAATAATAAAGATTATTGTCCCAAATATTTTCAGATTATTAATTATTCATTTTATATATTCTTCTATTCATTTTAGGAAAAATGTATGAAGGCTAATTAAGTTACTTGAAAATAAAAATATTTTTTTTAAATATAAAGAAGCAATTTTTTTTTCATTTATTTATAAGGCAAAATACCTGCAGAAAAATTCCAAATTAATCTTAGATTTTTAATACTTTTATGCCATTTTAAACATTAATAAAAAAATTTTATTTTAATCATTGATTTTTCTTTAAAAAAATCAGTTGATTTAAATCATGATTTAATTGCTGATTTAAATCAACTGATTAAAATCATTGACACCCTATATATGATTAGGAATTTTATATACTTATAAATGTGAAAGAGTATCCGAAAATTGAAATGAAATTGGCTTCAAAACGGATGGATTAATGTCTTTGAATCTTTGCATATAGATAAGTTAAAGCCTGGAAATGAACATAGGCTAATTTTTAATTGATTTATTCAAAGATTTTCCTTAATAATTAAAAATTTCATTCTTTTTCACACAGAATCAATAGGCATTTTTTAAATAAAATCTAACCATTTTCCTTTCCTGTTGCCAATAAAATAGAAATCTGGAATGATAATTTCTCAGCGGCAATAAATTTTCAATTGAGAAATTTCCGTGCAAAAAAATGAAAATTAAAAAAATTAAAAGAAAATAAAAATGATGTCATATTTGAAATAGAAATAAAGATAATATTTTCTGTTATATATTAAACATGTATATTTGTTTCATGAACAAGAATTTTTCTGTAAAAAAATGGTGACATAATTAGAAGTAAAAAAAGAATTATATTTTCAATGAAATATTTCACTTGGAAAAATCTGACGTCATAGTTGAAATAAAACAGGTACTTTATAGTAGTCATTAAAAATACAAGAGGCATGAATATCTGTAGCTAATCGAGCTAGATAAATAATGACGTCATATTTAAAATGAATGAAAAATATTTTTTACTTATATTAATTAATAAGTTATATATTACATACAAATGAAAATTTTTATTCAAAACTCATAATTATCAATGGAAGAAATTTGTTGTGGGGAAAAGATGGAAAATAAAACTACTGATTAACATATTTTTGACTCTATTTTTTAACACTTTCCAACAAAGTTGAAAAGTTATTATGCTTTCGATTTGTCTGTCCATCTGGCCACTTTTGAACTTTCGAAAATTTCATGGCAATCCGAGTAGCCATGAAATTTTTGGACTTTATTAACATTTACCTTAGCACGAATACCTATTGAAAATGAAGTTTCTACCATGATTTTTTTATTTATAGGGATAGTCAAACATTTTTTTTCACATTATGGCATTATGGGGAAAAATCGTTTCAATAGAATTTTAACGATGTTACACCCTGTGAAACATATTCAAATTTATATGCATCAACAAAGTGCACTAAAATATGCATTTTGTAAAGTATGCAGCGAAAAGGACACTTATTCATTTACAGGGTCACACAGAAGAATTTCATTGCATAAGAATAAAGGCAGGAACAGTTTGCAACACATTTTAATTATGGTAAACGATCTCATGTATAATCAAATTGATATACATTGCTGAGGCTTAATGTGAGTTATTTCATGCATAATACGAAGTGCATAGCATTTACAGGGACACACAAAAGATTTTAAATAGTATATATTCTATCCAAAGTACTGTATATGATGGATGATGACTGTTGCATGGATGTAATGCATTTTGAATTATGATATGTGCTTTTAAGTTTCACTAAATGAATGCATATTAAATGGGGTGTATAAATGCTGATATTTACACAATTTAGATATACAGGGTTACACAAAAGATCTTGGAAAGGTTACTGAATATGAGCGTAATTTACTTAAAGGTGGTTTTTTTAAATAAAATATGCATTTTTATTTTGAACTACATTGAGTAAACTAAGAAATGTTTGTAGCATATAGATAAAATAATATTCAGGTTCATGCAAAGAACTGGATACATGGTTGTCTTCGGATGATAATTTCTGGAAATGTAATTTAAATAGTAATAAGGAATATTATTGTTTGAACTAAAGTTTAGAAAAATACTTTCGTATATTAAAGGTCCTAGGTAAACTACAGGGCTGAACAAAAGTATTCAAGAATGTTTCTGTCTATTAGTATATAAGTCGCTGAAAGGAAAATTTAAACCAGCAAAAAATTCGGCAAAAAAGGATCATCAGAATATTTTTACTATAAATCGTGATAAAAAGTTAATTACGCATGCTTTTAACCAATGAATTATTTTGTTTGATCGATTAATTAACTTTTCTTTAAATGTTATGTGAACAAAGTCACACGTAACAGCTAGTTAATAAATATTACTTGAACTTTTTTAATGACATAGCAATGGAAATCATGCATGTAGTCATCAGAAAAAAACATATGCAATTACCAAATACAGACATTAAACTGATACTGTCAGGTTCTGATGCCACCTCGGCTAAAGAATGGAATTTCTACTATTTCTCTATTTCAATATTTCGTATTGTATGGCTGTGTATGAGAATTTCCAAGGTGACATTCCTTCTTTGTGGAAAGGGGAATTGACAGATAATCCTGTGCAGGTGGTGAATAAAAGAAAGAGAAGATTACTGAGAGGCATATCCATCTGTCAGTGAGGTATGCGGATGATGAGCAGATTAGGAGCATGTCACTAAGCAAGAAAAGAATGGAGGAGGTGTCCAATGAATGAGCTCCAAAGGAGGTTGACATTCGTGTGACCCAGTGAGTTGAGAAGAGCAAGTCTTGTCTCAGAGTAGGTCAGTCCGTTCCTTGGTTTGGTACCAAGAAGGTGTGTGTAGGACCGAGGTCCTTATAGAGTGTGCTCTGTGCTGTAGAGTGTTAAGTATTTCGTTTTTTGGTGAGCAAAAGACACAGACGTCCTAGTGTTTAGCACTCTGGGCCGAGTATACTTGTGTTGGGAGACTCAAGGTTGAGCTCCGATAAAGTGAATTTAACGTGCATTGAGTGTGAGGTGGAAAGTGTAACTGGAATAGTACACAGGCAACTTTTACTGTATATAATTTAATGTTGAACCGGATCACCTATATCCGAGTTGTAATTGTATATAATTGTAAATAGCGTATTTAGTGTGTACATATATTTTTAATAAACTGATAATTTAGTTACTTGACAGCGTAAGTCTTCATTTACACAATCCTCACAGTGGGTGACTGATATCACCTAATAATATCGGTGGTGGCAGCTATATCTACCACGGACTTTCTTCAAAGTTGTGTGGACTGAGAGGAACGTCCGACAAATTGGTGACAGCGTCAGGATAGAATCGCCTGAAACCAGTGACCAGCGAGCCGTGTTGCAGTGTGTTAGTGCCAGAGTATCCAGTGGAATCCTTGCCTAGTAATGCCGGATCGTTGAATGTGTGCTAAAGTGTCGTACCATATCGTCGAGTGTGTGCTAAAGTATCGTGTCGGATCATCGATTGTGTGCTAAAGTGTCGTGTCGTATCGTCGAGTGTGTGCTAAAGTGTTGTGCCGGATCGTCGAGTGTGTGCTAAAGTGTCGTGCCATATCGTCGAGTGTTTGCTAAAGTGTTGTGCCTGTGCCGTATCAGTATTAGAAAGAACTAAACTGTTGTGCCATATTACCACTACATCGTGGAACTACCTGTGATTAGAAAAGTACTCCAGCAAATAATGTATAAGGTAAGGTGTTTTGATCATATCCTTCTACTGACATCTCGAACCAAAATTTGTTGTTGTATAATTAATAGTAATTTAAGTAAATTGTCTATATTATTTATGTATTTTATCAATACTTCCTACCTATAAAGTGCTAATAACCATATTGGCTATTGTTTTAAGGAAAGGTCATAATAACTTGAGCTAGTATTGACTGTCTATAATTTTTTTTTAAACTAATTGTGTTAATAGTAGTTGGAAGGAATAATTAAATTTACTTAAATTTAAATTACTGTTAAAGTAATATTTAAATGAAGCAAAACTTAAACAATATTGCAAGTTTAAGTTTGAAGAGTGTACAATAACATTTGCTTAGAGTTTTAATTGGCCAATAGTAGGGGAAAAAAAAAGGCTCAAAAGAGAGTCATAGTGAGAAAAAAAAAAGGCTCGAGAGAGCCATAGTGAAAAAAAAGGCCCAAAAGAGAGCCATTGTGAGGAAAAATAAAAGTGAAGATTTTCAGTATATTTGTTTTAAGTGTAAGAGCCAGTATTGAATTCGGAAATATTTTAGTGAGGATAATTGTAGAAATTTATATATGCATGTTTTACAATTTTTCTTTATGTGGATTTTTTGATTGACATCAGTACTTCTATTCAATTTCAACGTATCAGTATTATTATATAAATTGTATGTTGTTATCTAAGTGTATATATTGGAATCTATATTGCATAGTAGTCAAATCGAATTACTGTTTTATCTTTTGTTTTATTGGAAGTAAATTGTGTGATATCAATGGTTGAGGAAAATTAGATTATTCAGTAGGTTAATTATAAATTAAATGCATTGATTATCTGAAGGATATTAATTAGTATAATAAGTGAGGTATATCTGTACTAAGTTAAAAATTTAGGAAATATTAATTTGGTAGGTTTAACTATTCTTGTGGGGTGGTAATAACAATCGGTGAAGGTATGGCTTTCTTATTGAAACTAAAAAAGGTTGATCTTCAGGTGATAGCTGAAGAATTAGGTGTTGAATTCGCGGAAGATGATACCAGAATTCAGCTTAAGAAAAAGATAATGGACAGTGATAAGTATGACGAGGGGGTTATTAAGGAATTATCTGACGCTATTGTTGCAGAACGATTAGAATACGAAAAATTAGAATGCGAAAAGTTAGAAAAACAGGAAAGGTTAGAGCGTGAAGAAAAACAGGAAAAATTAGAGCACGAAAAGTTAGAAAAACAGGAAAAGTTAGAGCATGAAGAAAAACAAGAAAGGTTAGAAAGAGAAGAGAGGATAGAAAAATTAAGACTGGAACGTTAATTAGAAATGGAGTAACTAAGGGTGCAAGGATCGGCAAATAATTTCAATGGGTCTAGGGAATCTAATAATGAAAGTAACATAGAAAAATTGATCAAAAGTGTTAAAACTCTATCTATCAAAGTACCAGAAGGGACTGAGGGATGGAATTTATTTTTCAACAGTCTAGAAAGGGCGTTCAAAACTAAAAATGTACCGGAAAACCAGCAGGCCGAAATTCTACTAAATATGTCAGGAGATAAGGCGGATAATTTGTTAATTTATACCACTACGGAACAAATGGAGAATTATGAGGAGTTAAAGGAGTTAGTTCTAAGGGAACATGAGCCGACACCGAAGGCATGTTTGGAAAATTTTAAGAAGGCTAGGAGAAACCAGAACGAAACTCATGTATTATTTGTATCGCGTTTAATAGCGACATGGGAAAATTATTGTAAGATTAGAGGTGCTGACTCTTATGAAACCAGTTAATAGTTACTGATAAATTAGTAAGTACGTTAGATGAGGATACTGCGTCATATATTGGGTTAACTCACCAAGGTAAATGGTTAGAAACTTCTAAAATTGCTAAAGAATGTGACAATTATTTTGACGCTAAACATAAGTCTTACGCCGTTACGTATAAAAGTTTTAAAGGTAAAGATAGGCACGTAAACAATGAAAAAATGAGACCAAGGGAGGATAGCAAAGTTAGTAATAATTGGAGGCAAAATGGGAGTAATGAGACTAATTCTTTTTCGGATAGGAAAATAGATTTCAAGAAACCTAGTGATGCTTCAGCGCCTAAATGCTTTAAATGTGGTTTGAGAGGTCATTACCAACGTTTTTGTAATAAAGTGAGTAATAATGATAATAAAGGGCGAGATCCGAAAGCGGGTGTGCATAAGATTGTGGTAAAAGAAAACAAAGAGTTACCTAATGGAGCTATTGTGGCGAGAATATCGGCAAAGGCCGAACAGAGAACTAATGTTATTGGCGAGAAATTAAATAAACTTGAGAAAATTGAAGTTAGTGTAAATGGGCAAAAATCAAAGGGATTGGTTGATTCTGGATGTGAAATTAGTGTTGTTCATAAAGATTTGGTACCGGAAGAGAAATTAAAAGGAGCGGGTAGTATTTATTTACAAGGGTTATTCGGTGAAGCAGTTAAATCGCCGTTGGTTAAACTACCGTTAGCTATTCTGCAATTCGGGCAAACTAATATAATTCATCAGGAAGTACTTTGCGCAGTGACTGATAATATTAATGAGCAGGTAATTTTACATCCCAAAGTGATTAATGAGTTGTCAGGTATCAACCGCGAGGAGCCATTGCTAGAGGCCCAATAATTAGAAAATTCGGAAATTATTATTGATAACTCGAGTGAAAAAGAATGTGTGAGTAGCGATAGTTGTAATGTTTACGCAATAGAAGCGAGATCGCAAAATGTACCAACTCAGAATACGGAAAAAACAGAAGTGGAGAAAGGTAATAAAGCTATTGTTAGCAATTCAGATATGTTTAAGGAATCCCAATTAGAATGTAAAGAATTAGAGAAAGCTTGGGAATTAGCTAAAATGGATAAGGGGGATTACTATATTGTAAATGGCTTATTATATCACAAAGAGAAATTGTTAGGCGAAACTATAGCGCAATTAGTAGTACCCAAAGTAAGAAGGGAAGAAATCCTAAAATTAGCGCATAGTTCGGTATTTGGAGGGCATCATGCAGCC
The DNA here is from genome assembly GCA_964019185.1 of Maratus speculifer. Taxonomy (NCBI): domain Eukaryota; kingdom Metazoa; phylum Arthropoda; class Arachnida; order Araneae; family Salticidae; genus Maratus; species Maratus speculifer. The sequence continues at coordinate 221,258,628 of OZ025297.1, read as the reverse complement.
AAGAAAACTTTACAGAGAATCAGGTATTCATTTTATTGGGAGGGGATGGCGAAAGAAACTAAACAATTTTGTGAGTCATGTTTAGAGTGCCAATTGACTAGAAGGGTTAAAGTAAATGATAGAGCTCCTATTTCCCCAGTGTCGCGGCCGGAACTCCCATTTCAGGTAGTTAATGTTGATTTAATTGGGCCTATTGATCCTAAAAGTTCCCAAGGGCATCAGTATATACTAACCCTAATTGATCAGCATACCAGGTGGGCAGATGCGATCCCGCTAAAAAGTTTAACTGCTAAAACCGCGTGTGATGCGTTACTTCAAATATTTATGAGGACAGGAATTCCAAATATAATTGCCTGTGATAATGGAACCAATTTCACTGCCGACTTAACGAAAGAATTTGAGAAAAGGTTAGGTGCTAGTCCAAGATTTTCAACCCCACAGTATCCACAGTCTAACGGGCTCATGGAACGATTTAATCAGACTCTTAAATGTATGTTACATCATACTATTAGAGAAGAAGGAAAGAAGTGGCATGAACAAATACCATTTGTATTATGGGCGTATAGGGAAGTCCCAAATTCTACGACGGGAATCGCACCTTTCCAGTTATTATATGGTAGAGCACCGGAGGGTCCTTTGTCGATTCTCAAGTCATCCTGGGCAGGAGAAAATAAGGGGGCGCAGTTAGATACTACGCCGATTCATGAGTATCTGAATAAACTCAGGGGACGGTTAGAAAGAGCCGCAAATGAGGCAAAATTATCGTCCGAGGTGCAACAAAATAGAATGGCGTATCATTATAATTTAAGGTCAAAAGAAAAAACGTTTGAAGTAGGCGATAAGGTAATATTGTTAATCCCCGATTCAACTAATAAGTTATATTCTAGGTGGCAAGGGCCGGCAACCATAGTCGAAAAACGAAACCCAATAATATAGGGAAGTCCCAAATTCTACGACGGGAATTGCACCTTTCCAGTTATTATATGGTAGAGCGCCGGAGGGTCCTTTGTCGATTCTCAAGTCATCCTGGGCAGGAGAAAATAAGGGGGCGCAGTTAGATACTACGCCGATTCATGAGTATCTGAATAAACTCAGGGGACGGTTAGAAAGAGCCGCAAATGAGGCAAAATTATCGTCCGAGGTGCAACAAAATAGAATGGCGTATCATTATAATTTAAGGTCAAAAGAAAAAACGTTTGAAGTAGGCGATAAGGTAATATTGTTAATCCCCGATTCAACTAATAAGTTATATTCTAGGTGGCAAGGGCCGGCAACCATAGTCAAAAAACGAAACCAGCATTCATTTATAGTTGAGTTAGCTGACGGGAGTAGGAAGCATGTGCACCAAAATAAAATACGAGAATTTATTGCTAAATGTAATATCGTTAATATTGTTTTTGAAGGTGATGAGGAATTTGGAGAAGTTGGGGAAATTCCTATTTTGAACCGGGATCAGGAAGTAGAACGAGATATAGAGAGGTTCGAAATAAAAGGGTTATCTAATAGTCAAGTCAAAGATATAAAGTCTATTTTGAGGGAGAATAAAGAGGTGTTTATGGGTCCTGTACGACCAGCTGAAGTAGGGGAGCATCGTATTGATCTTAAACCGGGGGTGGAAAGGAAAAAGCCAAAGTTATATAGTGTGCCGGTAGCTTATAAAGAGGAAGTGGATAGGCAGATTCAGGAGTTATTAGAATTAAATCTAATCGAAGTGTCAAATGCTGAAATTAGTCATCCAATTGTTTGCGTGGTGAAAAAAGACTCAACTGTTAGACTTTGTATAGACTATAGAGCTTTAAATTCGGTAACTCAGGTTCCAACCTTTCCGATGAAAGATTCTCAAGAAATCATGTATACCGCAGGGGCGGCCAAATATTTATCTTCAATTGATTTATTGAGAGGTTATTGGCAGATTAAAATGGCAGAGGAATGTAAACATTTGACAGCTTTTACAACGCATAATGGAACTTATCAGTGGCGTACCATGCCGTTTGGATTATCAGGGGCGGCTGCTACGTTTCAGAAAGATATGAATGAGGTTCTTCAAGGTCATCGGAGGTATGCGGAAGCATATATTGATGATGTCATCATTTTCTCCGACACCTGGGAAGAGCATTGTGAGCATGTTAGGGCTGTCATTGAAGAACTTAAAAGCAGAAATTTTACGATTAGGCTAGACAAATGTAAATTTGGTGAGAAATTGACTAAGTTTTTAGGTCATGTAATTGGAGGTGGAACGCATGCACCTGATGAGGAAAAAATAGGAGCAATAAGGGATTTAAAAAGACCAAAAACTAAAAAGGAGGTTAGATCTGTTTTGGGATTAATGGGATTTTATCGATCTTATATTCCGAATTATGCCGAAATTGCTATACCTTTAACCGAATTGACTAAAGGGAAGGTTAAAAATACTGTACCATGGGATGAAAGAGCAGAAAAAGCATTTAACATTCTTAAAGATGAGTTATGTAAGGCGAGAGTTTGGCTACACCTATCGTAGGCCGGGAATATCAGCTCCATGCAGATGCTTCCAACCTGGCAGTAGGATGTTGTCTTACTCAAAAAGATGAAAAGGGTCAGTATAAACCGATAGCTTTTGCCAGTCAGAAATTGTCAGGGGCTCAGCGTGCTTGGCCGAGTATAGCGAAAGAGGCTTGGAGTGTTCTCTTTGGGTTGCGAAAGTTTGAAAAATGGACCTATGGATCTCAAATTGAGATCATTACGGATCATAATCCATTAAAATTTCTCACTGAAACAACCCCAAGGTCCCCCAAACTCACTAGATGGGCTCTTGCCTTGCAACGCTGGAACCTGAGTATTTCTCATCATCCAGGAGCTCAACATTTAAATGCTGACACAATTTCCAGGCTACATAGAAAGAGCTGGGAAGAACAACCAGTTGTTAGCCCATCAACATCAACGACCCAGTAGTGGACAACCTTAAAGGGATGTTGTCACACATTTATTTATTTTTTCTATGTATGTGTAAATATTTTAGAATTTTGTGTTTATAATAGTGTATTAGTACGTGTATTGTTTATGTAATATTAATATTAGTACAAGGTTCAGTAGAGATGTCAGTAGATAGTGTTCAGACACCTGGAAATACTTATGTAATAAGCCTAATGAAGAAATCTGTAAAGAGACTATTGAACTCTTCTGCGATATTACTATATGCTTGGGGAAAATTAGCCCCTAAAAGGCATATTTTCCGCTAAGGTGGAGGGTGTCAAGTTCTGATGCCACCTCGGCTAAAGAATAGAATTTCTACTATTTCTCTATTTCAATATTTCGTATTGTATGGCTGTGTATGAGAATTTCCAAGGTGACATTCCTTCTTTGTGGAAAGGGGAATTGACGGATAATCCTGTGCAGGTGGTGAATAAAAGAAAGAGAAAATTGCTGAGAGGCATGTCCATCTGTCAGTGAGGTATGCGGATGATGAGCAGATTAGCAGCATGTCACTAAGCATGAAAAGAATGGAGGAGGTGTCCAATGAATGAGCTCCAAAGGGGGTTGACATTCGTGTGACCCAGTGAGTTGAGAAGAGCAAGTCTTGTCTCAGAGTAGGTCAGTCCGTTCCTTGGTTTGGTACCAAGAAGATGTGTGTAGGACCGAGGTCCTTATAGAGTGTGCTCTGTGCTGTAGAGCGTAAAGTATTGCGTTTTCTGGTGAGCAAAAGACACAGACGTCCTAGTGTTTAGCGCTCTGGGCCGAGAAGGGTAGGCCGAGTATACTTGTGTTGGGAGACTCAAGGTTGAGCTCCAATAAAGTGAATTTAACGTGCATTGAGTGTGAGGTGGAAAGTGTAATTGGAATAGTACACAGCCAACTTTTACTGTATATAATTTAATGTTGAACCGGATCACCTATATCCGAGTTGTAATTGTATATAATTGTAAATAGCATATTTAGTGTGTACATATATTCTTAATAAACTGATAATTCAGTTACTTGACAGCGTAAGTCTTCATTTACACAATCCTCACAGTGGGTGACCGATATCACCTAGTAATATCGGTGGTGGCAGCTATATCTACTACGGACTTTCTTCAAAGTTGTGTGGACTGAGAGGAACGTCCGACAGATACTATAAAACATTCTTGTAAAAAAAAACTCGAGATTATAGAGAAGCACTGCAGATTTTCTTTTCACTTTTGCAGAATTTTTTTTTATTGAACCTTTATTTTGCTTCATATTATGAATAGATGTTTATCACTTAATACAAAAAGTTAAGATTATTATTCATTAAAAATTACAAAATGTCTGAAAATGTTACAGGTAATTGTTATTTGAATAACTAATGCTTCAATTGTAAAAATATTTTGCCTGCTTATTTTTTGTCCATGAAGTACCTATCGCAGACACTTGGAGAATTTTCTGCTACTGGGCAGAACATTTTTTTTCTTTGAAATTGTAAATTTTTTTTTTTTTTTTTTTGGCAGTATTTTGTAATTTTTCTTGTCTAGCAGAAAAGGGTGGGGATGAATTGTACAGAATACAAAAATATTTATAACATTTTTATTTTTCAACTTTTAGTAATTATTTCTTCACACCCAGTGATCATATATATATATATATATATATATATCTTAACCATTCTATTGTAAATCTGTCATTAATCTGTTAATATATCGATCTTTTTCATCTCTAAGCCTATGAATTAATTTTCATTTGGATTCATAATACAGCTAACATCATTTTTGTCAAGAAAGTGTTCTAGTGTACAATCAAATATAAATCTTTCTATTTCATTATTAAAGTTTTAGTTTTTTTGATTAATTATAGCAACATACAGAGACAAAAATCACACAAGAAACTTTTGGCATGGTTCAACAATCATGTTAAAGTTTTTCATTTCAACACACAATGAATAATAACATTTTAACAAAAAATAATTTTAAGATAAACAATTATTTTACAGATGTGATTATTTATTTGAAGAATTGGTAATTTTAGTACTGAATAATAATAGGCCTAGACAAAAAATGTGAGACAAGATTTATGTGATTATTTATCGAGCCTGTAGACTAATTTTAATCATTCTTTTTAAATTTGAATAATAATTTTTTACCTAGTGACTAAAACTTTTTTTTAGAGTTTTCATATAAATTCAAAAGATGCATAGTGTTTTGAGTTTTAATAATAATATTTTAAAAATATAGATTGTAAAATAGTATGCAGGTGGCAGACTTCAAGAATTGTGTAATTTTTACTATATCATTTAACAGCTGATATAATTCCTTTTAAATACCTTTAAGAAAGTAACACATTAACAAAAATAACAAACATATTTTAAACTTTAAATAAGGTCAGTTTGAAAAATTTAAGCCATCATTAGATGATAAAAACTGTAAAAACTATAAAACATAACTAATAACACTATAGAAACATATATTTCATCTTATTTATAACTTACTCCAACTAGGAGGCATTCTTGCAACTGCTAATGCAACTAGATCATCAAAAGTGGCATCTAAAACCTATAAATTAATATATATCTATAGAAAACATCTCATGCATTTTATGTGATATAGCAAATGAGGAATTTAAAGGGCAGAAAAAGCTCTTCCTTCCCCACTTAACTAATATAATAAAACATAAAGTGCTTACATATTTATCAAACATGATTAAGAAATTTCTTTTGAAGATTTGATTAACCAAATAAAAACAGGTTTTGAGGGTGAAAGTTATGTCATTTTAAATAAAATTACAACAGTACATCAAATTATAACAGAATATTAAATTATAAAAGTGGATCTGTGCAAGGATTTCACACTGCAGTCTAATAATTTTTAGAAATATCTAACCAGGTGTGCAGAAAATGTTTCTACTCTCAACATTTCTCCTAATCCACATGAAAATTTCCCCAAAATTTTTCAGTGTGTTATAGATAAATTCTGTATTTCTGTAGGTATAAAAGAATGATTTTTCTATTATATATCAACTTATATGCGAGTATGTAGGGGGAATTCTGATTGAAAATATCTTTTCTGAAATTCACAGCAATTTTTTTTAAAGGTTACAGCAGAGTGGGGAAAAGGGGGAGGAATCCACTCCCAGCACTAAGTTTGTTTCGCAACCCTTTGACAAAATACCCGTTTTTTCACGATCTTTTGGCAAAATTTGCGTTTTATAGCGATCTTCAGTAAATTAGCAATTATTGCTCTCTCTTTTGACAAAAATTTGTGATTGTTTTACAATCATTTGATGGAAATTGAATTTATTTTTCATGACTTTGTTGTTTCACAATTTTTAGATAAATTTGTAACTAATATACTATCTTTTGACAAAAGTTACTTTTTTGCTAACTTTTGATGAAATTTATACTTTTTCGCAATCTTTTGACGAAATTTACTGTTATTTTATGATCTTGAGACGAAATTTGCAGGGTGGAAAGGGGGACCCTCGTGGTGCCTCTATGCCCAAATTTTCAAAATAATGACTTTTTTTTTTTTTTTTAACCGAATGTCTTAAATTTTCTGAACAGAATCACCCCTGAATACACGGTAAATATTATCCTGAGATTGATTTTGTGAAGGTCTCCATATGGATCTTTTTATTTGTGGTGAAATTTTTCTATCTCAAGGATTTATGATGGAATGCGTTGTTAAAATCGAAATCATTTGTATATGTTTCTACAAAACTTCACCAGGTAGTTAAATTTCCCCAATCCTAGATCGTTGGATTGGACATATTCTGCACCCCTGTATCAAATTTTTTTTAGATGCAGTAGAAAATTTTTAAAGAGCAATTAAGGATGAGAATATCTGCAAACAGCATTAGTCATGCCAGAATATCATCTCATTTACTCCATCAAAGTGACACTAAAAACTATTCAAAAATAGCAAAAAGACATACTGTAATTTCTGGAAGAAATGCCCAAGGAAAAATTACTCAAAAAAATTAAGGAAATGGTCGTAAACGCCGCACATGAAATTTCCGCGGTAATCGCGATTGACGTGCTAAACAGAAACACATTAATGAGCTGTATTAAGAAAACATAAAAATAAAATTATTAATCAGAAATTAATAATTTAAATACAAAATTCGAAATTAATAATATTATTTAAATACCATATTTTTAGGAATTATTACCATATGTCGCGGCGCATACGAGTTTAATTTCATATTTTCAGTTCATTATTTCTTTTTGCTACTCAAACATTTTTCTTTTTCAACAATGCAAAACTGAATACAATTCACATGAGAACTCTATGAAAAATGGAGTCCAGTTACGCCGGGCCCAGGCTTGATTTCATTGAGTTTTCTTGGCTGGGTGGGGCAAACTTTTCGCATTTCAGGCAGGGTTAATATATTTCATTCAGCTGGATCTGAAAATTTCGGTGCATCCACATTATTTTAAATTTGATGTCTGAATCTTTGGAACAGGAAAAAAAGAAATCCGATTCAGATTTTTTTTTTTAAAGGTTATAAAAGAGCAGGAGAGAAAAGAGGGAAATCTACTTCCTGCATTAAGAATGCATTTTTCCATGACCTTTTGATGCAATTTGTGTTTTTTCCCAATCTTGTGCAAAATTTGCATTTTTTTTTTAAAAGCTATTTTTTAATGAAATTTGCCATTTTTTTCACGATATTTTGACAAAATTTGCCGTTTTCTGCAATCTTTTGATGAAATTCGTGATTTTTCTTTGAACGATTAACGAAATCGAAATTACGTTGTTTTTGCGATCATTTGTCAGAATCCGCAATACATGTCCGAAATTTTGGATTTAAGACCCTTTTTTTTTTAGAAAAATTTAGAAAAAATATCATGCTGTTTGAAAAAAAAAAAAAAAAAAAAAAAAAAAAAAAATGCACGTAAACGTTGCATCGCTTGAAATTTTAGTTTAAAACACGTAAATGCTGCGGCACTTCTTCTGAAAATTACCGCAGTGAAAAATAAAAAAATAATAAAATAAATAAACAAATAAAATGAATAAATAAATAAAATAGTATGTTAACTATATTAGAGGATGATGTCATCATAGGAACAAAATATAAATAAAATTAAATATAAATAAATTGAAGATTCATAAAATGCAATTTTATCTAATATAACAATCCATATCATTTAGGCTACATATAAAATACCATTGCTCTGATAAATTGGTGATGCTTTCTTTTAAATGTTTCAGTTGTGCTTTTTAATCATAAATATAAAATAAAACCTGTGTGCTTTATATTTTTTGTACAATTTATTTTTTTATAATTATTACAGAGCATAAAATAATGCAGTATTTCATTTTTGTGACAGCATTGATTTAAAAGAAATGTTTTATTTCATTTATGAAAATAATGCTGATTTAATTTCTAATTAACTGCAATTTTTAATCAAAAACATTTTAACAAAATGTGGGTGCACTATGTCAAAAGTCTCTTCAAAAACATTTCGAATGATGCCACATTTGTTGTTGTGTATATCATAAATGCATAGGAAAAGGGACATTTAAAACAGAAATAATATATATTATTTCCACCTTAAGAAATCTGGAAGAAAAGAAATAGCAAAGAAGTTTTCTAACATTCAAATTTCTGTTAATTGATAAGAGAATACTTAATTGAGATGAACAATATTTTTAAAAGCAGAAAAGTTCTTAATAAATATTATTTAGATGAAATGCATTTAGATACTTACCAATCCTTTAATATCTGGATAATTCATGGCAGCCCATGTTGCACTAAATCCACCAATAGACCAAGCATAAATTACAATATCACTAAATCGAAAACCCAGTTTAGATACAGCAAACTGAATTATAACATCCATAGCATTTAATTCTTGATCAGGAAAAGGAAGACCCTGAAAAGGTAAAAATCAAATTTCTATACATAAAATAACCAAATTCAAGTACAACGATAAGTCAATAAACTAACATACCTAAATAGATTTTTTTTTTTTTTTTTTTTTTTTTTTTTTAAATACAGCACAAAACAGCTTCAACATAAAATTACATGCTTTTTTTTAAATGGTGCTTTCAATTTTATTATTATTATTATTATTTGCAAGCAACATGGTAATGAGTTTCTAGTTCATATGAGGCAGGTTTTTCTGTATTTTATGCATTTGCTTTATCATGTAATATTAGATTTAGTTTTTGCATAAAAAGCATGATGAAAAGAAAGAAATTGTTACTGAAAGTGAGCTTCATAAATTAATAAATGAATGTACCTTTAAACTAAATGAAATTAATTAGGTTATTATTGATTTTAAGGATTCTGAATCAATGATCACAGATATACATATGACTGAGGAGATGAATTAATGAGAAAAGGGGAGTTGGTAAAGTATAATTAAAACAGGTAACATCATACTATATATTGACTGTTTCAAAATTATCATGCACCAAAATACAGTAAACCCCGGTTACCTGAAAAGCATGGGACTAAAGGATTTTCGGATAACTGGGATTCCATAGGAATTTTCAGATAACCCGGATTCCATAGGAATTATTAAATAACCTTATGGGCCTTATAGGCCTATGGAGAATCTATGGGATATGGTCAGTGTTCTCGTTGTCGCTCGCCAATTCGCCAAATTGCGACTAAATTCTTCATTTGGCGAATAAACAAGCGATTAGATTCGCCAAATTGCTAGCGCTCAATTTTTTCTTTTTCGCTTTTCATACATATACATTATGCATATAGACATATTTTTGTTATATTTGTAGCGGATAGTTGAAATTAGATTAATAACAATCGTTGTCGCAGTTATAAAAACTTTGGTTGCATTAGAACATATTGAAAAAAGGGGTACATTAAAGAATTAAAGATAATTTTTTGTGCTACACGGCGAATCTATTTGGCTAATACTTTTATCATTTGGCGAATGTTTTTTATTTTTAATTAGCCAAATTACTAACATTGGTCAAAAACCAGCAAGAACACTGGATATGGTATTAACCTTATAGGCTTATGGAGAAAATTTGTTTGATGAAAAGCTGGATTGTAATTTAGAACATTGTTGAAATAAAAATGTTGTGATGCCGAAATCAAAGTGTCCTGAATGACAAACCACAAAGTGAAGATACTAAAATCTTAGATGCGGCACTTCAAAATATTGAAGTACAAGAAGATGCAACAGCATCAAATGTGTTGTTATTTAAAAGATGGCATAATAAAGAAGCATTGAAACGATGCAAAGCTGAAAAACAAAATAAAATCACAACATATTTTGCAAAAAAGAAAGAAAAGAAATGAAGTGTCACACATGACTTTTTAATAAAATGCCAGAAATTATGCAATGGACCTAATAAGTAAGTAGACTCTGTTCAATTTGCAAAGAGCATACTTTTTTTAATACTATTTTTATCAATGTTTGATAACACCTTATAAAGCTTTGATTTTAACTTATTTTGCTTAGCTAATAAGTATTAAAACGACTCTTCAATGTATTAAAAATGATTCGGAATTGTTATGACCTAAAACTTACATATAAAATACTTATTATAAATCAAAATATATTGAAAGTTGTTATTTGAGATCGGTAAAAATTGTTGACAGTAAAAATTTTCCCATTTAAAAATGACTTAAAGAAATTTTAAGGTCTTTCAGTTAAGCTGATTTTCGGACGAACAGGATTTGGTTAACCGGGGCTCTACTGTAATTCTTTTCTTTATCTCTAAGTACCAGGTAGACTGAGCCTTGCTCAGTAGTTTATTAAACTCTGTTATTTAACACAACATACCTTTTGTATGTAAAGGTGGATCAATTGTAATTGATTTTTAATTCACATCTTGATATGGGAGAATTGTAAAATTTATGTACAAACGTGCATTTTCAACGACCGTACAAAATTTTAGAATTTCTAGAACTTAATAATTAATGCATTACTTTTCAGGCATTTTTAATTAGCTTGCCACAGGTGATAAATCACCAAAAATTCTCTGTAACTCATACAATAGTATGATAATTGAAAAGACAAACAAACAATGGATTTAATTAAGTGCCAATAAATGCTCACCAAAATATGCAAAATGTTGTGAAAATGCAAAAATGAAACATTTTAATGACTTAAAAAAGTAGGAACTAAAATATTATAAATAGAAACTGTAATATTAAAATATGGTTTTTATAAAAAATTTGCTATTGTACATGTATGTTGAGAAATCAATTTAGAGATCCTAAAAAAAAGTATTAAAAATTTTTTCATTTTTAGAGTTTTATTCATCTGATGAAACCACAGTCTATACACAAAAACTGTATAAGCCAGAAACTTCAAATTTTGTGAACTTAGAGCTGAATACTTCGTGCTACACAACAAATCATAAAATTTTGAAAAATTCTATTATTTTAATTAAATTAATTGTATCATTGTCATTAATTCATTTTTGTGATTTACATTTTAAAAGAAAACCTTAATTTGAACATTTTGCGTGTAGACATCATAGCCTAAATTTAAAGCACCTCGTGAGTAAACAGGAGATTGTTAGTTCAATCCCAGTGCTCCAAGTTAAAATTTTCATATTAAGGTAGATTTAAAAATAATAAAAAAAAAAAAAAAAAAGAAAAAAGAAAAAAGAAAAGAAAAAAAGAAAGAAGAAGAAGTTTTGGCTGCACTAGGAATTTTTGGAGAATAAAAAAAAGACGAGAAAAATTTAGACGATATTTTCAAGATGACCATTGAATGCTAATAAAGGAGTGTTTTTAGAAAAAACTATTTTTAGTTTTTAGCCTCTGATTCTATATTTTTTCAGATAGCAATTAAATTGTCGTCACTAAAAAAGTTAATTACAGCTAACCATGAGCCACCTGCAAAACAAAGCAGGTGTATTATTGTATGGATAAATGCTTATAATCTATTGCAATTTTTCAACTTCTAAACATTGCACATTTTTAATTTTTGCACCGTGTTCAGGGTTAAGGAAAAACTTTTAAATGTAATTTGTTAAAAAACTGCATCTCAATTTATTGTTGAAGAATTATATTATTTGTGGTTTTTAGTGCTATTTAGTAATGGTGGCAAGTGAAGTACTTCATTTCTGTAGAAAAGAAAAGGAAAAGAAGTAGATTACTATATAATTTTGTTGCTATTTTCTTATAATTGAAAAAAAAATTTAATTAAAATATTTGCAATGCCAAAAATATTGTCAGCAAGAAATGTGGATTGTCATAAATAAAAATAAGCGTTTTTATACGAACGCGATTATGTGTCAAGCATATCCAACCGTTCTCCATGTTTTATAAAAATTAAAATTATCATTCTTCAACAATTGTTGATCAATTAAACAGTTAGCAGATATCATGAATTATTTTGGCAGTGACATGGTAGCTTAGGTAAAAAATTCTCATCCATTTAAAATTGCTGTTAATTTTGTGCCAGGGGGTACTGCCATGATATCAAATTCTAACAATGTTTATTATAATATGTCCAATTTTATTTAGACAATTAAGACAAATTTTACTGCATCTGAAACTTAGATAGGCCTTTATCTTGTGTCTCATTTAGGCACAAATATCATATATACATTGGGTTTGGCTTTTAACGTCAGTTTGTCATAAACCTCATTTTTGAATACCAGTTAATACATATTTTAGTATTATTTTCTATTGTTTTAAAAAGTAAATAATAATAAATTAACAAAAGTTTAATAAATAACTATAAAACCAAACTATATAATTTAAAAAAAGAAATTATAAGTAAGTAAACTATTAATTATGCTGGGTTACCACCATGTAAAGCAAAGACCATTTTGGCATGAATTAGCAATCCGGTACTTATATGACATATGTGTCCTGATTTATTATAGAAGGTAAACTATTGACACCATTTAAGAGATTATAATATACTGTGTTGATGATCAATGACCAATATTACTGGTAGTAAGTATTGTATATTACTTAAGATTAAATAAATAAATTTAAAAAAAATGCTTAAAACTATATATATATATATATATATATATATAAATCTGAAGTTGAGTTTTAGATAGATTGTTTTCTTTTATTAGAATAAGGTTTATTTCATAAAAACCATTGAAAATATTTTCAGTTTCTAATATTACTTTTAGACATTGGTTTGTTTTAAAGGTACTAATAAATATCTAGGCTTCATGTGATAGATTGCTAAAAATGGTTGGCAATTGTTAATCTTGTTTATCAATGTCACGTTCAGGAAGTAATTTAATTTTATGAAATACATAACATTGTTAAAAATGATAAAAAATATGAAATTGAAATAAAAAGGTAAATAATGTATAGCAAATACATAAATAATAAAAGCACAAATAATAATAAAAATAAACAACAAATTATAATCAATAAATAAACTATGAACAAAAGAAAATTAATAAACTATAATAAACAAACTATGTTTGTCAAAAAAATAATGGTTATTCGTTAATGTAATATGAATCAAAATTGGCAAAGTTGTATCTGACATGGATCCGATAATAAGTAAGTGCCATTTTAATCTTACAAAATGAATTTCCTGGAATTACCGAACTAAATAGATCAATTCCTTGTGCTTGAATCAGTATAGTTAAGTTTTATGAAAATTGCCAGAGCCGTTTTTGAAATATATCACCATTTTCAGAGCTGAGTTTGTTTTAATCAGCCAAAATTAACTTTTACCAATTCGAAACCTAAATAGACAAATCCCTTTTGCTTGAATCAGTGTAGAAAACATGTTTGATGGAAACCTACTCTGTTATCCCATCGACCAATTTTGCCAAATTTTACAAATCACCAAACTAATAGCCGAATTATACATACTGACATAATTTTTATTTTAAATAATGAAAAAACAAATAATTAGTGGAATATTAATAAAAATACAAATAAAAAGTCAAAATAAAAATGACTTAATGATATTTTAAACATGTGAATCGTATTTAATGTCATTGAATGTGACATTCACGATCATCCATTATTGGCATTTTATCTTATAGTTTGGCGATAATTTTTTGGTCGACGGGATAAACTAGTAGTACCAAAATTTTTTATCTATAGCAAGCAGACCTTTTAGTGTAGTGTTTCATTTACCCTGTGAACACAAAATTTCTTAAATTCCAGACCTAGCCAGATCTTTTTACCTTCATTTAATATAAGAGGCAAGTTTCATCGAGACCGGCCCAGTAGTTTACGATATCATCCATAATCAGGAAATTGCTTACTCATTTAATATATATGATTTCAAGAGTATTTTACAAATGTAAGTGCAGTAGACTTTGATTTTCTAACAGTTACAGAACCAGAGATATGCTAGTAAGCCAACTATTTGGGACAAGGTGGATAAATTTTAATTTTAGGATTTTTTTTTTTTTTTTTTTTTTTTTTTTTTTCTAGAAAAGATAGTTAATGCAAATTTTATGCTTACAGTGCTTGATCCAAATCCAGGATGATTCCATCCAAGTACTGAATACCCTGCTTCAATGGGAGTCAAAGTTATACCATATTCATAAAAACCTGAATTTCCTTCACAGCAAATAACCTGTAAAAAAGTAAAGAGAAATAGAATAACACATTTAATAATACTTCTCATTTTGTTTTGGTATGCATAAAATTTCACAAGATATTTCAATATTGTTTTCAAATATAAAATAAATATGCTTTAAAATTTAAAGCAAGTCTGAATTTTAAACATTTATTTCTTCTGACTTTTCTCTTTAGGCTGAATCCTCTGGAAAAAATTAAAATTATAATATATATATATACATATACAGGGTGTCCGAAAAGTCTGGAAACGGTCAAATAACTCGAAAAATACATATGAGATTGAAAAACGTAAATATACGTGCTAAATATTTTTAAATAAGCTACTCAGTGATACCAAATTTGACCTTCGTAACCGACCCCCTGGGGGTCAGAGGGGGTCCAACTTTGAAATCTTAAATTATAACCCCCCTTTTTTTATTGCAGATTCAGATTCTACGGACAAAAATATGTAACTTTTGTATTTGATGTTTATTTCGAATCCTCGTTTATCACGGTGTAATTGAGCATATTAAATCGATACATATTTTGGCTTTTCCAACGGGATTTTCCCTAATCGAAACTAATCGGGGAGAATTTATGACATCAAATTCCTCGTCTTTTGCAATAATAGCGTTTCCTGAAAATCACCCATGCCGATTATTTCGGTAGTGCTACACAGTTAAAAATTTGATCCATTTGCTGTAGCGTCACTCCACAGCTTTTATAGAATATCTCTTTCATGACCAATGAGAATGTTCCATAACACAGTAAAGTACACTGTAAAAAAATTTACCCTTTTGCTGCATCGTCACTCCACCGCTTTTATAGAAAACGATTACTTTACTGTGTTATGGAGCATTCTCATTGGTCACAAAAGAGATATTCTATAATAGCTGTGGAGTGACGCTGCAGCAAATGGGTCAAATTTTTAACAGTGTAGCACTATTGAAATAATCGCCACGGGTGATTTTCAGGAAACGCTATTCCTACAAAAGACGAGGAATTTGACGTAAAAAATTCTGCCCGATTCTGATGATTCGATTAGGGAAAATCCCGTTGGAAAAGCGGTAATATGTATCGATTTAATATGCTCGATTACACCGTGATAAACAAAGATTTGAAATAAACATCAAATACAAAAGTTACGTATTTTTGTCTGTAGAATCCGAATCTGCAATAAAAAATGGGGGTTATAATTTAAGATTTCAAAGTTGGACCCCCTCTGACCCCCAGGGGGTTGGTTTTGAAGGTCAAATTTGGTATCACAGAGTAGCTTATTTAAAAATATTTAACACGTATATTTACGTTTTTCAATCTCATATGTATTTCTTGAGTTATTCGGCCGTTTCCAGACTTTTTGGACACCCTGTATATATAAAACCATTAGATAATACTACCAAATCAGCATCAATTACTGTAAAAACTTGTTAATGCCAAATTATATCATACAGAGGAGTTGTCAGAATTAGAAATAAAATTGGAAATGTGGTATTTAGCTCATTTTGACTAGTGGTGGCTGCTCATAATTAGAAGAGAGAGGAAAGTTGTTAAACTCCTTTCATGCAACAAAAACCTTTAACATGGATTACTTTTGGTTAGAGAAGAAACTTGATTTTAGATTTTCATGTATTTTGCAAAAAAATGCATACAAATTAAATTTTCCAATAAGCATATTTATGAAAATTGACAGACATCATACCAATTTTAAAGCTAAGATTAAATGTTGCAAGCAGTAGAGATGGGAATGGTCGGAAAAAAACCGGAAAAATTGGGAAAAAAACTGGGTTTTTTTCGGTTTTTTTCCGAAGGCTTATTTTCCAATTTTTCTGAACTGGAAAAATTGAAATTTCATTTATGAAATAATATAGTGAAAATTTTGTAATAGCTACATTCTCATACTTTTTATTTTATTTATTTTTATGTTGAGTGTCTCACATGAAAATTTAAATGTGGGTAATCTGATCTCTGAGCAGAAATCTGTTTGAGAAGACTTGAAAGGATCCTTCACATTTTTTTCTTGTTTGAAACACAAGACCCTTTGCAAAATTTCTCTTGAAAATAGACATTTCAGAAAAAGTTTAATCAACAAATTGAATCTTTCGCAAGTGCAGTGATTGAAGAAAAAAAAATCTCATGTCATACAGCAGCTGAATCTGATTAAGTTGCATATATGTATGTAAATAATTTTATTAAAAATTTCTAAATAGGAACCTAAATATAGTAATAATTTCTTATTCAAAAATTCTGAATATATTTTGTACAAGTATATACAAAAAGTTCACAATTTGACAAAAACTTGATTACATGAAAAAAATCTAGATATGTAATTAAATGCAACTTCTCTTTTTTAAAATTAATTTATGTGTAAAATTATTGCAATAATATGCCGATTAATGGAAATGATAAAATTAAAAATTCAACATAAAATTTTGAAGTATGCATTTATTACTTTAATCTACCTTTCCAAGAAGTAAGTATTGAATTCGTGAAAAATTTGACTTCCAGTTTTTGGTGTATTTAAACGTTTTAGAAGGTCCTGAACACGTTTTGATGGTTTTCAGAAAATATCTGCCACTCTGTATGTGACAAATTTTATGGGCACTCTATCTCATGAACTGATGCACATAATTTCACAAAACTTTAGATTCAGTTACACCTTGATATAAACACGAGATGTTTAGTTATTAGTGTATATCGCCAAACCGATGGCGCTGCTATGCTGCATTATTCGTAATTTCCACAATAGTTCTATCTCAACCTAATGTATGCATTTTTATAAAATTTCAGATTAAGTTAATCTTTGACATAACTTCGTGCTCATTACTTTTTGGTGTAAATTGCTCAACAGATGACGCTGCTATGCTGCATTATTATAGATTATTGCAATAGCTTTACCTCAAGGACGATTTTTCTTTTTAAATCAAACTACAGCTTCAGACAGTTTCTGATATATATTAATGTTGTTTAGTTTTCGGTGTAAATTGTCCTATAGGTGGCACTACTATGCTGCATTTTTCAAGATTTCGTTATAGCTGATTAATTGAAAGTTTTCTCAAGGTGTTGAATCTAAAATTGACCTCCATTTTACCTCCATAATGTACAGTAATGTTGCAAAAACATGGGCAGTTTGCATTAGAAAAGCAGAACTGCAATGAAGAAAAAGCCCCATATTTTATTACAAGTAACTATGTTCCAAATTATACTTTCCCTCTTGATTAAACTTTAAATTTTTGTAGTTTTCTAAAGCACAGTAGAAGTTTATCTCTGTATGTAACTGCTTTTGTTAATTCCTCAAATAGTGAGCATTTTCTATTTGTAGTGTTCTGTTTTCATAACTTTTGAGTTCCACTCTTAGAAATATAAAATTACCATGTGGAAACATTATTGAATATGGTTTCTTATTCAAGAATAGAATACCAGATTTCAAACAGTCAATAAATCCTATGCTATTTTTTAGTTGCAGACCTGAGTAAGCCAAAGTAAAACTTAGTTTTGTTTGAATTTAGATTATAAAACTAAATCAAAACTTTTTTGAGTTGAGATTGGAAAGCTATACCAAAACTAAACATATTTTATAAAGGAAATAAAATAATAATTCTAAGAAAAAAAAAAGTAATATAAAAATAGACATTTTTTAAACAAACGATGGCATTTTTCAATACTGATATTCATAATAATGACAAAACTGCAATAATTTCTTTAAACAAGTATCATTTACTTAAAAACTATACTTATGTAAATGAATGCATAATTTATTTCATTCCAAACTGCAGACATATTGGCTCAGGTTTTTACATTAGGTCAATTGGTAGTTAAACATGTAACTGAAAAATCATTTCAACAAAGATATGATATAACAAACAATAGCATTTAATAAAAATTCTTAAGCTGTTAAAAAAAAAAAAAAAAAAAAAAAAAAAAACTAAACTTTTAAAAGCAGGCTTTGCTACTTTCTTTTTATTTTGTAATATAAAGTGAAAATAATTTTCATTTAATACATGTAAATGGGAAAAAATGTTTATTATTTAATATTCTCTAAGAAAATATAATTTATTTGGGAGAAACAGTCATAAAAAGTCAATTTTTCCGTTTTTTTCCGAAAAAACCAGTAAAAAACTGGTTTTTTTCAGCTACTTATATTTTTCCGGAAAATTTACATCTCTAGCAAGCAGGACAGCTAATTCGACAATTTTTCAAACACTATATTCAGACCTAAAAGCACTGAACATGATTTCAATGACACTCCAGTGCAATAAATAGCAGCTGCTAGATTACACAATAAATGTAATACAAGATTTTAAAATACTGAACTTAAAAAAATTCTAGTGACGTATAATGCCATTATAATGGGACGGTATGGAATATGTTAATGGTCACTACTGGCAACATCAATTTGGTATACTATTGATTTCTGGAAAACTTGGTAATTAATTGTTTTATTATCAAGATATTTTATTCTCTATTTCGTGTATAGCTTAATAATGATAATGAATGATAAAAAACTTCAATTTCAAAGTTTTTTTTTTTTCCTTTTTAACGTCTACTGGTAAAAAATAAATAAATAAATTAATTAAACTAGTAAATTGTTGATTAAGAAATTGTCATGAAGATGATTTAAAATGAGATTATGACTATTGTGTAGTTAATGCCAAAAAGGGATAAAGGAAAAAAAACATATTCAGAACACTTAAAGAATTTCTGGTAAAAATCTGAGGTCACATGTTTACAAATATTTTTTTTTAAAAAATCAATATTCAGATTAGGAGAATTTTTAAAACATCTTTTTAACTCCATTAATAAAGATTATTTTCAAAAATTACTGCTTGTTATGTATACTCACTTCAAAACTATGTATTAAAATCAAATAAGCATAAATAAAAAAATATTTTTAAAGTTAATATTATGCAGTAAAAATGATAATTTTTGAAGAACTTATTTTAAAAATCATGTTTAATTTTATGACTGCAATTCTTGTGTTTCCAAAAACTTTCAGTTACAAAACACTGATTTTGAATGGTCCCTGATTACAGACATTTCCCCATTTATTTTACCACTGGGGAACTTTTTTTTTTTTTTTTTTTTTTTTGGGGGGGGGGGGGGAGGGTGAATGGGTAGGTACTGATATGTATTGTTGCTTTAAGTATGACCAAATAATAATAATAAAAAAAAATTGCAACAAATATACCATACAAAAATAACACAATTTTTTTTCCCAAAAGGCCAATCTAATAACAAACCAAATTATTATTACTTTTCTTTTTCTTTTACACAATCAATATAGATTAAGAACATAAGCACACAACACAATAACATATTAAACACTAAAAAATCCCCAATAACTCAACTTGGTACTGTGAAAAGATCATAGTATGATGTAGAGTGAGGTGGTAAGATAAAACACTTTTATTTTTATTTTATGCACACACAAATTCCATGACCATCAGTTGACAAACAGGATACAGGGAAAGAAAGAAAAAAAAAGGGGGATGGTTAACTAGATGATTAATATGATAACAGGAAATTTATATGCATGATTGCTTAACTGTAATAATGATTTACAATACTAGGGGGCTCTGATCTCTACAAGTTACACTCATCAACAACTGCCTCGTCTCTAAAATTTAGTTAATTTGTTAAGTTTTAAAAAATATGCAGAAGATTGAATTATTAAAAAAAACATTTGCAATTGCAATGTAAATGGCTTTTAATTTATTTACCTCATACGAAGGAGGTTTGCGGCCGAATCAGCTGCTATTAATGGTTATTTTAGTAGTTGATTAAATAAGATTGCTTAAAAATTTCAAAATCAGCTAATATAAAATGAACTAAGTCAACAGAATTTTTGTGTTCCAGTATTTTTTAACAATGCTGTAAGGAAATGGTTTTAAATATAAGTAATTTTGAAATATAACCTTTTAAATCTGGCATACTTTTAACCAATTTTTTATTTTTTTTTATGATACTCACACAAAAAAAAAATTATAGTTAGAAAGGAAATTATTATTATTAACACTGTCTAAGAAATGGCAACAATATTTAAAAAGATTATTTCAAAATATGAAATAATTCTCATGTACATGTAAATACATTTTTTTATAATAATTTTAACTGTTTGGCAATATAATTGGCCATTTTAAATCTGACATAATTTCCTTCCTTTTAAACTTTTAATGGACATTAATGAATTTATTATTTTGGAATTTCCTGCCTCTTATAAAATTCACATGTAAATATAGTTTTTATGCTATAATTTTCAATATTTTCCTTCTTTTAATATCTAATCACTTAATTTTAATTTGAAAGTTTTTTTTCTTTTTTAGAATAGTTATGTTTATGTAAGTTTTTAATTTAAAAGAAATATTCCTTGTGCCGTTTTTACTAATTGGCAACAATTTAAAGTAATGATTTTTTTCTAAAATATGTAAAAAACATAAATGTTATCTATACACTGAGAATTTCTAATGCATAAAATGATCTAAAAATGATTAAATGCTATTTATAATTTTTGATTCTATAAAACTTTTTTAATAAAACGATTTTGACCAACATTGAAAACTGTCTGCATCAGAGTGTTTATCAAACATTCCTCTATATAATACCACCAATTTTCATATTTTTGTATGCAACAATCTTCTTAATAAAAAAATCATTTTCGGTGGTGTTGACAGTATTAGTTACCGTATATACTCGCGTATAAGTCGAGAAATTTTTGACAGAAAAAGAACTTTAAAGTAGGAGGGTCAACTTATATGCGAGACCTAAAACAAATATATATATATATATATATATATATATATATATATATAAATAAAATATCAGAAAATAGTTTGCTAGCGAATTGGTGCTGCAGCACTCCATTGTGTTTGTATAGTACAAAGTACAAAATCCGGAGCCATCCGAACCTTGACGATTCTGAATTTCGGATTATTTTTAGTTTATTTGTCAAAAAAATAATATACCCTACCCAATTGCAGAAAACAAACAAGCAAAAAAGTGTGTTATTTATATCAAGAACACATTTCCAATACTAAAAAAAGTTGTCATGCTGACTTAAAATACTGATTAAAATTAACATTAAAGTAAGTTTAAAATAGGTAACATGACATACTGTTGTTTTTACTCTCTCCAAATCAACAACTAACTGCATTGGAGTGCCTTTGTTTCTGGCTGCTGGCATGCCATTGCTGATATTTCAAAATACGTGACTTCGTAGTGTTTCTGAGCTGTGATTGTCAAATTACCGGTTATTTCGGCAGTCGGTTGGAAGTTTGACGTCATGGCATTCGGCATGCATTCTGTACTTTTCAGCTAATGGCATTTTACACAAGTTTTTCTTTTTCAATGGCAGTACTTGTTCTGTTTCTTGTTTATTTTTGTCGCACAAAAAATGAGAAAAACATAAGACTTTTTTTTTGTGGAGGGGGGTCAACTTATACATGGGTTTTTAATTTTCTGTCATTTTTACTATCATAAGTTAGGGAGTCGACTTATATGCAAAGTCAACTTATACGCGAGTATATATGATACTTTTTTTAGAATAGAGATATAAATGATTCCATTTAGTGAAGAACACATGCAATAGAGCAAGATGTGAGTTAAATGCAACAGACTAAATAACAAAAGTGGTGGCAGAATATTAAAAAAGCACAATACTGAAAATCAAATCTGTTTTCACATGGTTCAGATAATGACAATACCAGTTTTGGTTCCAATCATTCCATTTACACAAAGTTTATCCAGAAAAGAAAAATACATTAAAAGAAGTTGCTCAATTCATATGAGTTACAAGTGTTACAAAGTAATTGTGCATGCAATATGGTTAGACATAAACATGAAGGCTTTGATATTTAATTTTTAAGTTTTATCAAGGGATACACATTCACAAACTCAAAAGTCAAGTTTGTAGTCAATAACAGCAACTTATGATTTTATAATATTTTGTACTTACTTTTTTTTTTCTATCAGATTCAAGATAGTTTGATAATAACATAGTAAAAGTTCTAGATAGATTTTAAAATATCTATCATTATTATTCAGAAGATATTAGTTCATTTGATGCACTTTATTTATAATCTCATAGGTTAGAACCATAAAAAAGCATTACCATATTAAAGCATTTAGATATTTTTGTTTTTCATATTTAGCTTTGGAATTCAACTTTCTAAAACTGATGTATTGGACATGTTAGATAAATAATAAATTGATTATTACCAAACAGAGTAAAGAACATTAGTGCTGAATCAAATTCCTGAGAAAATATTATAAACTTCATAAAATCTTACCAGGATATTTCCATTAGGATAACTTTCATTTCTACGTCGATCTATAAATAGAGAATCTATTTCATTACCATCTTTTGTTAAAAGCTTGAATCGTTCACCACCATGCTACAAAACAAACAAAAAATGAAACACTTTATATATATAGTATTTATTATTTTATTTTATTTTTAACAGTCAACAAAGCAACATATAGTTCAACATATCAATGAACTACAATGCACTTGTGGTGAGGAGTGCAAAGTTAACACTATATATTTCATATTTTTTGAATGTTTATAGCTTTTAAATTATTTTCACATTGATTGAGGCATTATTCATCTCTGCTTTTTAAGATCCTATGTATGTATAAAGACTAGGTATTTTACCAATATTTCGACCTTTTTTAATGCAGTATAATTGATGTAATACATATGAAAGTCAAGGCCTTTTATGTTGGAGACTTGATTTATTGCTCTTTTTCAATACATCTTCTTTTTAAAATCAAGTACGGCCAGGCTTAGACTGTTATCACATACATTCCAGAAATGATCTTCACAGTGGCGGTAGAGTCTTATAGTACATCATAAAAGGATAGAAAGCCAAAAAACCCCAAAATTTCAGCAGGAGGCCTTAATGTTAAAGTGGGCATTTTCTTCAACTCTTATTGGATAAGTTTATTTTTAATGATAAGTTTTTTGAGGTGACATAAGTCTTGGTTCAGTTTGATAACAACACTTATTATAATTTCTACCTTTGACATTAACTCCTTAATTGGTTTGCCTGAACACAGTTCGGGTAAGACGAATTTGCTTATTGCACCAAAGCTTTTTGACACCACTATTATTTTTAAGAAAATTTTCATACTACTGAAAGGCAGAAATGTTTAGACTAAATTTTACAAATATTTTATTTAAATAATAGTAGTGTGAATATGCTATTTTCAACTTATTGAACGGAAAAGAACTAACCAGTTAAAGGGTTAAGGGTTAGTTATAATTTAACCCTTTGGGGATGAGCGACACGTATACGTGCCATAAATAGGCTTAAGAATCCTTATTTATTCCCACTCGTAAAATTATACTGTAAAATTTGTGTTATTCAATCAGAGCATTTTCTCGATTCAACAAGGAACAAATTTCTGTTTGCTAAAACCGGTGGCAAAACATTAAAAATTTCATAAAGGCTCCCGTCGCGAAGGGGTTAATAAATGTCTGCTAGAGAAACTTTAATTAGGTTTTATGTTTTAAATGTAATCATCAAATATTTTAAAATTAATGTAAATTTATCTTCTAACACATAAAAAAAAAAAAAAAAACTTTTACAGGTTTTCCCCGACTTTATTCAAAAATTTCCCTAACCTTGTTCAGTAAAAGTTTGACTTATATACTATTGTAAAACCCTCCACAATGGACAAGTTTAATCTAGATAAATGCTAGAAAAAAGTATATGCAGTATGAATTTCCATTTTTTAATTATTTTTCATATTGTTGTACAGTTTGCATAAATTTTATATAAAAATTCTAAATTGTATGAATAATTATTTTAATTTTTTTCATTTATGATAATAGAGATTTTGATGGAAGTAGTACATCAAAAATTTCCTGACACTGCCTAAACTTTTTGAATATATATATTTTTTAATTCCTTAACTTTTACCTGTTTTCCAGTTTTTCCCTGACTTGTATGAATTCTTTTCTTTATTAATTGTCATATCACAAATCCTCCTTTTAATTAAGTTCAATTAACTTTAAAAAAATCATTTGCTTATTGTATTTGAAAGAAAATGCGAAGTCAATTAAGATAAATAATTGCAGAAACAATGACTTTTTTGAGATGTTTTACTTAATTTCATCAGAAGTGAAACAGTCATTCTAAGTGACAGATTTTGTATAGGTGCACACACACACAAAAAAAAGGCATAAAAATTTTGCGTAGTTTCTCTTGCTATAAGTTTTTACAGTGTATTTTAATATTAAACTGATAATTCCTTTCATTTTGCTTATTAAAACTGTGTCCTCCTCATTATATCTGAGCTAATTATAAACAAGTTCAACTGTAATCATCCATGCAAAAATGCATAATGATCTCCTTTATAATGATCTGAATTTTTTAAATTCAGAATTGTAATTTTAAAAGGAAAATATGAAAAACAAAGTTGTGTTGATATTGGTCACTTCAAATACTTAACATAGGTTCAATAGTCACATTTTTAACAAGAATGGCACAATATTTTGTATATGACTTCGTTACAGTGCATAAGATAAGAAAAAGATATATAAAAATTGTTGTGTACATAAAATCATCTCTGGGTGAGACGTATTCTAAACACACACCGAAAGTTAACAAAACTGTGCCAAATTACTTTGCTCAGGGTTCATACAGAGTTGGGAAGAAAAAATCCAAGGAGTCCAAAGAATTTTAAGTACTTGCCTCTTTTGTTGTTATTTATGTGGTATGCATTTGCACACCCCAATTTTTAATGCCCCATTTGGAGAGAAGAACATTACAAACAAATTTTACTCTATTAGAGTCTAATTATTGGTGCTGAAATTGCACAGAATTCACAACCTTGCTGATTTTGTAAGTTTAAATAAAAAAATACACAATCAACTTTCCTAAGCAGTGACCAATGATCATATATACAGAGATCAGTCAAACTCAAAACACTTATTATACATATCACATAAATCTTTAAAAAAAAAATTTCAAAGGTAAAAGCTCATGCAACATACATGAAAAAATATAACAGCTTCAGAATTTATTCTTTTAGAGCAGCAATAAGGTAAAGTGTCCTAAAGCTGACATCTAACAAATATTTAAAGCATTACCAATTTTCTAAAATAATTTAGAATAAGTTTTTATTTCTTCTTAAATCAAAGATATCTTGGATTTGGAAAACTGATAATGCTTTAAATATTTGTTTTACTTAAAGATATCAGCTTTA
This sequence comes from Maratus speculifer, assembly GCA_964019185.1. NCBI lineage: Eukaryota > Metazoa > Arthropoda > Arachnida > Araneae > Salticidae > Maratus > Maratus speculifer. Next base: position 221,233,008 of record OZ025297.1, on the reverse strand, counting down.
AGAACAGTATTTTGAGAGTCAGCTTTAGAGCACTTTACCTTAATCACTTTCTTTGAAGGTGAATGTTGTCCATGACATACATACAAAAGTGAAAAAAAAAAAGCACCATTATTAATATCCCTGTAAGATACTAGTCCCCATTATTTACTCTTAAATAGTTTATTTATGTACACATACATAAATAAAATATAGATTAAAGGATTTACAATAATCCGGGATAAAAGATTTTTCCGCGAGCAATATCACTCATGTGAAAAACCACAATACAATTTAAGGAGTTTCTAAGGAGTATCTTGTTTATCTAAGTAGTTCTAAGTACTATTTGGGAACATTTTCATTTCTAAGTAGTCTGTATGAACCCTGACTTTGCTTCACTTCATGTTCAGAAAAATATCTCAGAATATTTTGCCAAATTGGCAACAACACCATACAAATTCAAAGAAGGTAGTTATTTTGTTACAATGTTAAATTATTAATTTTCAAAGACAATGACTGATAACATATTTCATTTAATCATATAAAATAATAATAATAAAACTTAATTACTTCTTCAATAAGTTTGGTCCTTCCTTTTAAAAGCATGGGGCCTGAAAAAGATGACAGTAAAATATTAAATAAATAACAAAATGAATCACAAATAAACAAAACATATTATTAGATTATGTAAAAAACATATTCTGAATGGAATTAAAATATTTACCAAGAATTAAGTTCAGAAGTCCCACAGATCCTGGGTATATCATCATTCTTCCAAATGTGTGAATAGCCATATAGCTAAATAAATAATAATAATAATAAGATTCAATAATTGAAGTAAATAAATAATAATATAATAAGTAAATAAACTTCTTTACTTCAACTAGAATATGTCTTAATATTTCAAAAAGTAGTTATACATGTTAATAGTTCAATATTATTAGTTCAATACTGTACCAACTTTGATTTTCAACTTAAATTTATGCTTCAGTCAATCAGAGTAAAAAAGAGATTTAGATAATGTTATTTATAAAAATTAATAGTTTTTTCCTATTATGTTGTCATCAGCTGTTTGCAACATTATTATGTTGTCATCAATTGTTTGTGAATAGCCAGCTTAGCAAGACTCGAGTTCTCACTGTGGCATGTGTCGCCAATGAACAACAGAACTAAGAAAAACTGAAAAAATTATACAAAAATCGGTATCACAGCAACCCTTTCTCGCGGAAAATTTCCAAATTCAAGGAGGACATGCTGGCAAAAACCAAAAACATGCATAAAAAATTTGGGTCAATTCTATGCATAACTTTATACACTTTTCGATGGTATAAAATATATATATATATAAAAAAATTGCTATTACAGTAGCCTTTCCCGGGAGAATACTTACAAAATCAAAGAGATACAGCTGGCCACAGACATAAATATACACAAAATATTTGGTTCAATTCTATGCATAATTTTATACATTTTTGGATGGTATAATAGCAAAACATGGACACACAGACAGATATGCATTTTGTATAAACAGCTTTTTTGGGATCTCAGACTCCTAAAACATGTAAATTTGTCAAAAAGTGGGAATCTTAAAAAAATTTTTATTGCAATATTTTTGTCTATTGCAGATAGAATGTAAAAAAAAGAAGAAGAAATAAAGAATATGCAAATTTTGTTAGAAGTTGCAGTACACATAATGGCACAATGATGCTATCTCATCCCCCTTGTGATCTACAGCAGCATGTAAATTGAAATTAATGTTAAGTACAAAATAGGTTATTTCTTTAACCACTTCACCATTTGCTGCTCGATAAGTCTGGGATAAAAGCACTGTTTCCTCATACCTGTCGTCAATAAAGTGGTTAATCTGAGAAATTTGTGAGATTTAATTTAGCAAAAAAGTGTAGAAAATATTTTAATAAAAATAAAAGTTAAAAAAATCTAATACAAAATTCCCAAATCAACTGTTTTAAATTTTCAGTAGAAAACAAATTTTTAATGCATCTTAAAACTAGTCAGATGTGGTAATTCAAAAACTTTCTTCTATCTCATACATGTTAATGCTTCAAAATTCACTATCACAGTGCCAACATTAAGTGGCAATCTAAATAAATATGTATAATTGTCACCAACAATGTAATTTAATGGCAATAACAGAAAAATGTGATATCATATTTTATTTTAAATGATATAAATTTCTGACAAAATGAAGAATACAGAACATTAATAAGAACAATTTTTCGATTAGTCATAATTAATTGTACTTTCCCTTTTTTTTCAACTGCGAAAAGTTAAGCTATCAACAGCTACTTACATTTTTGTATTTGAAGCCTTTTCAATGTTGCAAAAATTTTATTGTTACAGAAACAATTTGAACTAGCACCTGCATCTAAAATCTACATTTTAACTATTTACCAAATGAATCCAAAATTCATTTAAACTTTTAAAAAATTATAAAAAAGGAAGAAATTATGACAAAGCGTGGTTTGCAAGGAATAGGGAAGATTATGAGATGTATTTTTTTAGTGACAAAAGAATTTTTAGTAAAAAAAGTCACTTGTAGATGGCATTGACATATGAGTGATTCAGCAAAATTTGCAAATTAATCTTGCAATAAAAGACTGTGATACACGAGGATTTCTCATTCACTTTCAGAATGTCATCATTATCTGATGTAGAGTTGTTGGTGAAATTGTTCTATTTGAACAGAGAGTCAGCAACTGTTGTGTTGCAAAAATTTTGCATGGCGAAAAGTCTGAAGATGAAGAATAGTCCTACAGTGAATCCTAGAATAGTGAAGCTCACAAACTGCTTGAAGAAATTGGCCATGAAGTGAAGACCCATATTGGTGGAGGGCTAAATTATTGCAGTGGAAACCACTTTGAATGATTTAGCAGTGAAATCATTCTTGGCAGAATCTAATCATTTCACATATTGTTAAATTTATTTTATAAAAATAGGCCAAATATACCTGGATTAAATTATTCATTATATTACTCATTAAAAAAGAAAGTAATTTTGTAATTAACCATTATTTTATTAAAAAAGATCTGAATTAAATAAATAAAGATGAATTTAGTATCAAATTTAGTCCTCTAGAAAGTGAAAATTTTTTGCAATGTGGAATGCAGGTGCTTTTTAACTGATAAATTCATTATTTACGTCTGAAAAACTGTGTGTTACATAGAGAATTGCATTATAAAGATCTTCAACTGTATCTGTTGTATATGTTTAGATTTTCAGGCATAATAAAGAACAATCTGTTCCTGCAACACTTACATCATTACTGGTGCTAATTACATATCTTCAAAAAACTTAATTATAACAGCAGCAAACAAAAACAGAAACAAGGAATTTTGATGCAAACAACTTTATCTTATAACATTTAAAATGGGACTAATGGTTAGTATTTAAAAAATGTTTTGGAAGGGTATTTTTTCAACTATCTTTTACAGTTGATGGCACACAGACAAGTGATTTAGCCATAGATATTGGTGAAAAATTGTTAATGTGTAACAAATATGACATTAAGCTTATGAATTTTGACATAAAATCTTATTGTTTGGCAACACTTAATTTTAATAGAAAATAGTCAATCAGAAAATAGATAAGTACTGTAAAAAAATACCTAAGAATTCCACATGGAAGACCTCTAAGTTTGTCAACAGTACTTCTACGTGTTGATGATTTTTCAATATACAATTTTGGTTTGCTGATATCCCTGAAAGTCAATGGTTTGTAATCATTATGTTTAGCACAAATGAAAAGAAAAAGGCCAACTAGAACCAAGATTATAAAAATAGATTTAAAAAAAAAGCTTACATAATACTTTCATTCCATCGAAAATCAACAGGCCACTCTCGAAAATCAAAATCATAATGAGATATTTGTAGCTGAAAATAAAGTACATACAAATAAAAGTAAACATAATTTGCTAATTATGAAAAGGCTTCAATTTTTGATTTTTACTATCTTAGAAGCCATTTAAGTCAAAATTGTTATATTTTTATTAAAGATGAGAAAGTTAAACTTTTCTGTCATCCTTAGATCACATAAACTATATATTTTAACAAAAAAGTAAAATCACGCAACATGCATAGAATAATGATGCAATCAAATTTTTTTGTATGTTTTTGTCAATGAACTTTGAATGATATGAACACCATTACATTCAAAGTATGTTGAAGTGCACAGTAATAATGCAGATCAATTTCATAATGTTTGAACTAGTGTGTGTAACATCATTAAAATGCATTTTAAAGAAATATTGCCGAGACAATTATATATCTCAATTCTCTTGAGTAAGTGTTTATTCTAGAAAAAACTGACAGAATGGAGGGATAGTAAAGAAAGGGTATTGAATAGATGAAAAAAAAAAAGAAAGAAAGAAAAATTATGCATCAAGCATTAACTATGCATACTGTTCAACACATTTGGAATAATGAAACAAAACTTCACTGTATAAAAAGATGAAATATCATGCCTAAATAAACAATTTGGAAAATTCATAACACATCTGAAAATCCAGCTTCAGCAATTGATTTCTAATAACTATAATTATATATATATATACAGATTTTTTTATGCTCAATAACACAAAAAATTCATTCACAGCAGTGAGTGACAGAATTATTTACTTTTATTTTGAAAAGAGTAATATCAAACATAGCATGGTAAACCTCAATAAAAATATCAGTTGCATGACAATCCAAGCATATTTATGTGAATTAGAATGTGGACAGACAGACAAACCAAATTCATAAACAATTTTCAATTACGGTGGAAAGTGTTAAAAATATGCATGGATGTGAAATATGGTGCGGCTAATAAGTAGGGTGAATGTGAAATAAGTCCCACATTAAGTAGGCTTCACATAGAAACTGTTTATAATCCTTCAATATAGTCCCCATAATACACTATGTACCTCTAACAACATCACTGACAACAATTTACTGAAAGCTCTTGAAAACTCAGTTAATACTACAATTTTTAATTCCCATATTACAGTAGATTGAGTGCATGTAATGTGTATAAAGTTTTGCCCTTTCATAGCCACTTTAAACTGAAGCTTCATCCAAAAGCCCCCGGTTCGAATCCTGGCCTGGATACTTTTTCGCCCAGTTTGGAAAAATTACAACTTTAATAATTCATACATTCTTTCTAATTACTAAAAACGTGTAAGGAAGAATAATTTTAAAAGCAGGAAAATAGTTTTATTTAACTGTTTACATGTTTCAACTCATCACAGAGTTCAAGCATGTTTAAACAGGGGTGCAGAATATGTCCGATCCAGCGATCTAGGATCAGGAGAAATTTTAACCATGGTGAAATTTTGAAGAGAAATATACAACTGATTTAGATTTTAACAACAAATTCCATAATTACATAAGATAGAAAAATTTCACTACAAATAAAAAGATCTGTATAGCGACTTCAGAAAATTGATCTCACAGTCACATGTACCGTTATCAGGGGTTATTTCGTTCCGAATTTTTGGAAAATTAAAGAAAAAAATCGGCCTTTAATCTGAAAATTCAGACATAATACAGCAAATTTTATCTAAAAAATACAGAAAAAACACAAATTTTATCACAAAATACTGAAAAAACGCAAATTTTGTCAAAAGATCGTGAAAAAAGCTTCATCTAAAAATCGTGAAAGAACTGTAAGTTCCATCAAAAGATCCCGAAAAAACCACAAGTTTCGTCAAAAGATCATGAAACGAATGCAAATTTTGTCGAGATCGTGAAAAAAGGCAAATATTGTCAAAAGATCGCGAAATGAACTCAAAGTTTGCAAAAAAATCGCGAAATGAACACAAATTTTGCCAAAAGATTGTGAAATGAAAGCAAATTTCGTCAAAAGATCTTGTAACAACCACAAGTCTTGTCAAAAGATTGCAAAACAACTGCGCATTTCATCAAAGATGGAAGAAATAACCGTTAATTTTGTTAAAAGAGAGCAAAAAAACTCATCAAAATATCATGAAAGGAGTGAAACAATTGCAAAAAAAATCCACAAATTTCATCAAAAGCAAGCGAAATAACTGCTAGTTTTCTCAAAAGAGAGCGAAAAAACTGTGAATTTCGCCAAAAGGAAGAAGAAATAAAAGCAAAAATCGTCAAAAGACTGTGAAAAAACTGCAAATTTCATCAAAATATCGCTAAAATTCACAAATTTTGTCTAAGGACCACGAAAAAGACATGGTTCATACTGTCAGTTGATTTCTCCCCATTATCCCACACTGCTCTAACTTTTCAAAAAAATTTCTGTAAGTTTCATTTTTTTTTTTTTTTTTTTTTAAACTTAGAATAGCCCTGCCATATATACTCGCACATAGGTTGAGAAACATTGAATAATAAATTTCCTATATCTACGCTAATACAGCATTTGCTTATAACATACCGTAAAATTTTGGGGAAATTTTCATGTGGATTGGGGGGAAATGTTGGGAGTAGAAACATTTTCTGCAGCCCTGTGTTTAAGTAATTTTCAAAACAAATAAAAAATGTTATTTCAAAGTTACACAGTCTATGGTGCATAGAACTGAAACGCCATCATTCAGTTTTTCATGTGACACACATTTTTTTTTTTTTTTACTTGGATTTTTATTTATTTATTTATTTATTTTTTGAAATCACTGAGAATCTTGTACCACAGTTTTGGTAGATTGAATGATTTTGTATTGGAGTTTTTACATGTTAGAATCTCCTTTTTTTTTTTTTTTTTTTTTTTTATAATGGATGAATAATTTTGTTTGGAGGGAAAAATTAGTTTATTCTCATTGAAGTTTACATAGAAATTTTCTTCATGCCTTTTGCCAGGGTTGCTGTTATTCTATTATATTTAATATTGGCAATATGCTCCTTCTTTCTGCATTTAAATTTCCTGCTCAACATTCCAATATAGTAATTATTTGATCTATCTTATATCTAATTAAGGGTATTTCATAAACTCCTCTCCAAAGTTGCACGGTTTATGGTGCATTGAACTGAAATGCCATCAATCTCCAAAGTTGCATGGTCTATGGCGCATTGAACTGAAACAGCATCATTCTCAAAGAATTATTATATTGGAATGCAAGTAGGAAATTGAAATACACAAAGAAGGAGCATATCGCTCTTATTAAATATAACAGAAAAACAACATCCATTGCAAAATTATACATACATATAAAAAATACCGATATTTTAGTTGACAGGATGATTTGAAGGAACATGGGTGGATTAGAGACAGAAAAGGGTTTTCTATTCTAATTATTTTATTATTCTATAATTTAATAAATAAAACCAAGTGCAAATTACTTTTCCCCCCTGCATGAAACATTTATAAAATAAGACAAATAAATAATAAATAACAATGAAGATTAAAAGCTTAAAAAAAAAACTACCTTTAAATTTCTATCTTTGCTTTGTTTATATGCATCTAAGGCAGTGATAAATGCAACATAATCTTGGTTTATCATCCTCCCAATACCTAAGAAATACATAACATTTAAAATTATTAGTAGAGACATATTACAAGTGTACATCTAAATATGCATTAAATATATACTACGAGCTGATCTGCTGGAGTTGCCCATTACCATAGATGTTTTTCGACAAATTGCAAATATTCAAAATCTCCATTAATACTAAAATAGAAAAAATTTAAAATTTTATCTTAGTGAACAAAGGTATGTATTTCTGTTACGAAAACCATGTTTTGGAAGGATAAAGAAATATAGAAATAAATTGATTTTAGCTGTTTTGAACTACAAAAATAATGCAATGTAATTAAATTAATTTAAGATTCCTTTCTTCAATGAGACTTATGCCATGCAAAATGGTGGAAAGCTGCAAATATCCTCCTATCCAGTAAATTTTAATAATAATAAAAAAAAAACTCTATTGAAATTTAAAAATCCGTCTGCGAAGGGCACTTTCCAGTGTTAGCATCCACATACGACATAAATTTCAGAGACCTGGGTGTTATAATTTCGCTTTTTAATGTTATCTGCAGGCTGACAGACATCTCTTATCTTATATATAGAGATAATTAAAACATGTCACTAACAAGGAAGGTCTCCATTGGGGGCATACTCAGAATTTTTTGAAAAAAATACGAATTAAACTACTCGTGTAGGTAATAAAGGATCAGTGAAAATTAGCGGCGGAATTACATTATTAGATATGTAAAAAATTAAAATAGTTTGGAATAATTGGCGTGAAAAGCTGAAAGCGACGCGGGATTTGGCAAGCAGTGCATTTCCTCGCCAAAAGCAGACGATTTTAACGAATCTGAAAATTGATTTTAATTGACTTCACTGTTAAAAATCTGCAGCATTTACTGCAACGTCACTCCACTACTTTTATAGAATATCTCTCTTCTGACCAATGAGAATGCTCCATAGCACGGCGAATTGACCGTGTCGTACACTGTTAAAAATCTGCTGCATTTTGTTGCAACGCACTCCAGCGCTTGTATATAATATCTCTATTTCAACCAATGAGAAAGCTCCATTTCACGGCCAAGTAACCGTTTTCTATACAAGCAAGGGAGTGCGTTGCAACAAAATGCAGCAGATTTTAACAGTGTATTTTTCAATTTGGAACAATTTTAATCAATTTAAATTGTGTTTTAAATGATAAAATATATTAATTTCATTTTGTTATAAGTACATATAAACGTATATGACAAAATTACACTTAAAGTAAAGTAAAAATGCAAAACTAAAATTACTTAAACTAAACTTATTTAAATAAATTGAACATAGAAAGTTTTTTCTTTAAAAAGTATTCGAAGCGTAAAAGCGTATTTTTCAAAATTTCGTTTTTTCGCCAACCGGAGATAAACCGCCAAATAAACGAAATTTTTATTATTTTTTTACGGACGTTATAAGGAGGTTCCGCCGAAATTTTTTTATAAACATATATAACTATATGAGAAGAACATTCTGTAATTTTTTCAGATTTTTCTGAGTATGCCCGTATGGAGACCTTCCTTGTAAGTAATGCTGACTTCATACTGATAGTGGCAATGATTTAAACAAATAATTTTGATAAATCAGAAATTCATCAACTTCTGTTGTGAAATGTAAAAAGTCATCAAGTCAGAAATATCACAAAAAAGATCATGAAATCTAAAGCTAAAATCGATCAAATTTAAAATGAAAATAATATAAATTCTTATATTATACTGTCCACAGGACCTGAAAAGTTAAAGAATAATTTGCCTGTAACATTACCGAAGCTCATTATAGAGCCTTTTGATGACAGATATCAGGGTTGTTATGTTTAAAACATTTCGTTTAAAACATTTCGTTTAAAACAGCTGTTTAAAATGCGTTTAAAACATTGCATTTAAAACAATGTTTAAAACATGATTATTGCTAATAATGTCACAAATTAAAATTTATGAAATAAAATTGTATTAAAAATTTTTAGTTAGCTATATGCACTAAAAGACATTCAAATTTTACTAAAATTATAAATTGGTTATTTAATTTTAATTAAGTATTTAAAGTAAATTTATTTCTTCTAAAATTGGAAATACATAATTTATTTTTTTAAACATCTCAATTACGATTTTTTATACAGGGTGATTCTGAAT